>CM065117.1:36052314-36412314 GCA_033026305.1 Cirrhinus molitorella | reverse complement strand
ATACATTAGGAATCTCAACACAGATGAGCCTCTACAACCGGAAGCTAGAAGTAGTTCTACTCATGCAGAAAAAAAAAAGTAGTTTGACCCAAAGACTGACCACAAATGTTGTGTCCTTGCTGTGAATAACAGAGCATGTGATATGATCATATCAGATGGGATGCACATATGGGATCTCCCTCAGACAGCTGCACATGCTGTGAGGCTAATCACAGTACCGTGGGGCGTCATAGAATCACTGGTCAATGATCCTAAAAATTTGGTTTAATTCTCTGTCCTGTGCAGGATGTGTAAAGCGAGCGCTCTTCGTTCACTGAGTTTACTGTCTCATATGAAGAGCAGGAAATTACAGCCTTGTTTAGACTCTGAACGAGGCATTCTGGAAGGTGGGGGGAGGAGGAAGTTGGGTAAGATGCCAGAAGCCAAGTCTGAAGATAACAGCGAGCAGCAGGCCGGCTTTACATCCTACAGCCACCCTGGGAGATGTGCGGCATGAATCAGCCCTTCTGTGCTGACCAACCGGCTTCCTGGCATAGAGGATCCGACTCACTTCACCAAGACAGCGGGAGTATCATTTACCCTCGCGCTCTCAAAAACACCCACATATGTCGCATTATTTGGTTACTGTGTAGGGAACCACTCCCTTTGTGAAGCTGAATTGTTTCTGGTGTTTTCAACAGTGTGTTTGATGATGTTGTTGTATTATTTTAGGCTATAGTGCATGCTGGGTGAGATCAATAGCAATTTCATTACTGTCTCTATGGGTTTGGCTTGACTGTAACAATGTGTCCTAACCAGACGGGATGAGATAAAGAGAAAACGGCGATCTCTTCCATGTAAATCTGTTTTTTATCGTAGCCGGCCATGACTGAGACTAGAAATAAACAACAAAGATTAGATTGGATTTTTTTCTAACATGTCTGTTTCTATTTCTGCCAGGGTTGTGTGCCATTAAGAACTGAATTAAGAATGAATAGATAAAGATATATAGATAGATGGATAGATAGATCAAACATTTTATTTATATTATATTTTATTTAATTAATTATTAATTTAGAAATGTATTATACATTTATAGATATAATTTAAATAAAATATTTTATCTATTTTATTCAGTATTTAATTAATTTAGAAATGAATTATAAATGTATTTATAGCTAGACAGATAAAATATTTTATTTATATTATATTCTATATAATATTTAATTAATTAATTTAGAAACGAGTTATAAATTGTACATTTATAGCTAGGTATATAGATAAAATATTTTATTTATATTATATTTTATTTAATATTTAATTAATTAATTAATTAATTTAGAAATTTATTATACATTTATTTATAGATAGATAAAATATTTTAATTTATTATATTTTAAATAATACATTTAGAAATGAATTATATATTTTACATTTATTTATAGACAGACAGACAGACAGACAGACAAAATACATTTATATTACATTCCATTTAATATTTATTTAGAAATGAATTATACATTTTACATTTATAGCTAGATAAATAGATAGACAGATAAAATATTTTATTTTATTATATTTTATTTAATATTTAATTAATTTAGAAATGTATTATACATTTATTTATAGATAAAATATTTTATTTATATTATATTTTAAATAATTAATTTAGAAATGAATTTTACATTTGCCATATTAAACTGTATTTAATAAATTTCACAATTTTAGTGTTTTTGTTTAAAAAATATAGCTATTAAGTAATATTTTTTGTTAACTGAAATAAAGCTAAAATAAGACAAAATGACGATAATATATAAATATTAAGTAGTAATTTTTGTTCATTATAATAAAGCTGAAAAAATAGATAGATAGATAGATAGATAGATAGACAGATTTAAACTATTAAGTAGAAATTTACTGTAATAGAAATAAAGAGAAAATTTATTAAAATAAATTTGAAAAATGATGTTTATATATATATATATATATATATATATATCTCACTCTCTCTATTTTTTTAAATGCATAAAAATAATAAAACTTAAACTAAAATGAAAAATATATATATTAAAATGATCATTTAAAATGTTAATAAATATTATATAAATAATATAAAAATAACACTGTACACTCTTAATTTTATAGACCAAGGTGGAATAACATTAAATTTCCCAGAATACCTGTTGAATTGCAACAAATTACAATTCAGGTGCTAAATTCCAATTAAACTTTGTGTGAGGTGTCAATTAATTTAAACTCAAACTTACGTACTGAAATACAGCCAATATATTCTGAATTTTGGCCAACCCTGATTTCTGAAGTGTCATACTGGGTTGCCCTGCCCACTGTGAAATATTACAGTTTTAAAACACTACCGTATATATAAAATACATTGATTGGCTGTTATTGTGTCACAGCAGTTTTGGTGTGAACTGACACATTGCTTGTTTGTTGAAACCTATGTATCTTCTCTTTCCTATTTTTCAGTAGCAGTGCGGAGAGTCACAGCCATACCTGTTTGCGTGCCTGGCTGAGTCCATGCAGTCTCTGCTGTAGCTCACTTCTGTAGTTTTGGGCTGCTTCAATGCTCTCCTTTGCCTCCTGCAGCAACGCCTCTGTCTCTATTGACATCCTTGTTGACCTCTGCCAAAGCACAAATATCAAGGTAAAGTGCAGGAAAACATTTTCATTGAAAGATAACTTTTACTTTGACTGGATTTATCATTTACGGGGTTAGAAAACATTCAAGAGAAAGGCTAGAAAAAAAAACACGCCCATTTCAGAAAATGTCATGCTAACAAAGCTAAAATAATAATAACAGGAGCATGAAATTCCACACAGGCCGAAAAACAGAGTCATGCTCATAAAGAATTTAACAGCAACTTTATGAAACCATCAGGCTACCGTTTCCACGTCATGTGGATGTGAGGAAGCGTGTTTTGAATCATAACGCATTTACAGCCTTATCTGTTAAAGTTCAGCACAAGAGGATGATGCAGTCATGTATAGTTATGACTAAAAGGCTCAGACACTATAACCTTGAGAAACCACATCCATGTCAACTGCCGTAGCAGTGCAAAAATCACAGGAGTCATGGAAAACACTGGCCTAAAGGGTACATATATAGTACATTGCAAAAGTATTCTTTTTTTTTTTTTTTTTTTTACACATTTTGTTATGTTGCTGCCTTATGTTAAACTGCTTTAAATTACTTTTTTCCAACATCTACACTCCATACACCATAATGACAGCCCCAGTTTCTGGGGAAGAGTTCAGAAACAAATCTGTTGCACTGAAGGTTCACAGAAGCATGTAGTCTTCATTACTCTTAATGGAAGAAGTTTAAAACAACCAGGACTCTTCCTAGAGCTGGCCTCCTGACCAAACTGAGCAATTGATGGAGAAGGGCCTTGGTTGGAGTGGACCTGATGGTCACTCTAGTTAAGCTCCATGATCATATGTGGAGATAAAAGAAACCTACAGAAGAACAAACATAACTGCAACACTCCACCGATCCTCAGTGAAGACACGTGAAAACAGGAATTTGCAAAAAAAGCCCCTAAAGAACTCTCCGATTGTGAGAAACAAGATTCTCTGGTCTGATGAACCTCAATTCCAAGCATCGTGTTTGAAGGAAACCAGACTCTGCACATCACCTTGAAAGTACCATCTCAGCAGTAAAGTGTGGTGGTAGCAGCCTCATGCTGTGGGGTTTTTTTCAGTGGCAAAGACTGAAGGACTCATCAGAGTAGAAGAAAAGCTCAACACAGCAAAATATAGAGATAACCTTAATGAAAACCCAGTCCAGAGCATTCAGAACGTCAGACTGGGCAGAAGGTTCACTTTCCAGCAGGACAATGACTCTAAGCACACAGCATGATTGGCTTATAGACAACTCTGTGAATGTCCTTGAGTGGCCCAGCCAGAGCCTGGCCTTGAACCCTATCAAATATTTCTGGAGAAACCTGAAAATGTGTGTCTGCCCCAATAAAAACCTGACAGAGGTGAAGAGGTGAGGACAAGAATGGCAGATAATTGCCAAATGTTAATGTGCAAAGCTCACATCATACCAAAACGACTTGAGGCCGTAAAGGTGCTTCCGCTAAGTACTGAGTTAAGGGTATGAATACTTATGCAATGTACTCATTTCAGTTTTTTATTTTTAATAAATGTCTAAACAAAAGTTGTGACAATTCTGTTTACTCTGTCAATATGGTGTATGGAGTGTAGACTGATGTGGAAATAAGTTATTTAAAGCAGTTTAACACAAGGCAGCAACATAACAAAACACGAAAAAATTAAGGGGTATGAATACTATCGCAAGGCACAGTATATATCAAAAACAAGACCTGACGTGATGTGTGTGCTATAAACTCACACTACTAAATTGAAGCAGTGAGTCAAAGAGCAGCACAACAGTGTGAGCCACCGTTTTTGAGAGTGACATCAATCTGTGTGACATTCAACATACTGCTGTGCCTGTTCGTGCTACTTCAGGTTTAGATAACAAATCTATGAACTCAGCAACAACAGAGAGCGTTAGCATCGAAAAACTATGTGTCCCAAACCAACATTGTTATTTTTGCGCAAATTCATCTGTCATTTATGAATAAGGCTGATGATTCTAATTAACATTTGGCCTGGTGTTTGCTCTACTAACGGCCATTCACACCAAGGATGATAAAGACAACTATAACACAGCTATAATGATTAAAACAGTTTTGGGGGAAAAAAAGTACAAAAAGCTATTACTGTGATGGTACCTTTTCAAAGGGTACACATTTGTACCTAAAGGGTCCATATTGGTAACTTAAAAGTACCTAAAAGTGTACCTTTTAAAACGTTCTCACGTCTTTACTGATCAGTGGATCTGTTTTAAGGCTAGCATGCTACAATGAAACCACTTCCGTTGAAAATGAAGTGAAAACAACTGCACTCTTCTTACATGTGCCCATGTGGCTTAAATTCACAAGCATGACTGAACCTACCCTTAGAAACTACCCTGAACCAAAACTACAAATCTACTTCTGTACAACAGGGCCTGTGGAACACTGGTGTCATTGTGCAGAAAGAACAGCTGCCTATTTGTTTATGCGTGTACGTGAGCACTCATACCGGACAGGTGGATCGGCAGCAAGCTATTCAGTTTACCCTTGTTTAACACAAAGATGCTGACCTCAGTGCACAGAGCAGAGAATGAACCTGTGCTTGACTCTGAAAAACACCCTTTCATCTATACACTTGTGAAAGAGAAACCTAAATAATAAAATGTGACCTGCACCAACAAGCCTGCGAGTTTCCACACTCATCTACCTTATGATCAATGGCTAAAAAAATGCTATGAGTTGCAACAGCGGCATATTTAGCACATTTTGACATTTTGTGATCAAGGCAAAGGGAGGGGCCCTCCAAAATCACTGTCTAATCCTCTGATTTAGCAGCAGGGATCTCATCCAGACTGGGGTTAGTAATCTAGGCAAAGAGCATTAAGACAAGCAATTACATTATCTATTGCTCCTCCAGAATCCTTTCCCACAAGTGAATTCATCAGGGAGTACAGCAGAGGACTGGCTAACTTTCAGAGGGACACGAATGACCTAGATTCAAAAAAACTCTGCTGCCAAAAGACAATGTTGGGAATTCCAGTGTGAGATGTGTCTGATCCGATGATGTGTCCTACTTCACAACACTGATAAGGGCCACGGTTTAAAGGGCCCTTCTGTTAAGATGCTTTTAAACAAACAAAAGTGTTTATAAACTATCAGAGGTCTTTCTGCTTTACAGTTATGCTCTTCCACAAAAACGTGTTTTCATCTTCTGATGCAATCCAAGCATAACAGGACAGTTATGTAAAGTGCAGTAAATCTCTATGGGCCATACTGATGCATCGTACACACTCAACATGTTTATACATGTCCAAAACAGTAAAAATTAAAGTCAGATGAGAGAAGAGCAACGCAAATGTGTAAATATCTACACCAAATATGTAATATCAATATCAACTATGGAAAACAATTCAAATGTTTAGCAATTATTTTCAAGCTCAGAAAGCTGCAGACTCTTCTTAGAGGATCGCCACACCAACACTCATCACTTTAACTCATTACAGTAAGTTCTTCACAAATGCTCCACCCATAAACCTGCTCATGAAGAGACAACAACTCTAACTTAGCAGTGAAAAATAAACTGAAAAATAACATGTTTATTATTAAGCGCTTTTTCCTGTATTACCTTATGCGATCTTGTCTTGTGTCATATTAACTTCTGCCGCGGAGTTCCGCCATTGACGCCCTGGCAACAGTAAAGAGCTAGAGGCGCATATTTTCACTTTGATACAAACCTGTCATCCAATCAGAGGCCGCATTGCTGTGTTTTCCTCCTGTCTGCTGTCAGTTCTAGCCAATCAGATGATTGAACCTCCCTTGGCCCCGCCCCATCTTTTGTTAAAACCCAAAGCGCATGAAGGCGTCAGCCTAGAGGTCCTTTGGCGTCAAACAACAAGTGAAGGTAACTTTGTGTTAATCACAAAATAATAGCTGTTACCTTGCAGATGTTTAATAATAATCAGCGGAATCAAATCCCAAGACTTTCAGAAGGAACGTTTACAACTAACGTCGTTACAATGCAGAATACAAAACTTACTGTAAATGAAATATGAGAGTAGACTGTTTAGCTAGAGAGATTATAGTGCCTAGTTATTTTTTTTACTGAAAATGATTGGAAGATTTGGAATCTTGTGATACATTATAGAGGGTTTGCACTTACCTCACGATTTTGTGAGTTACCCGGATTCGCAACAATATTGGTGATACTCGGATGTAAACAACATCATGAACTTGCATGGTTAATGTAGTACTGAATACATTTTTCTGCTAATTTATGCTGTCTAAATCACAGAAAAAAAGTGTGGAAGCTTCTAAATCATGTAGAGAAGGCCTTAATAAGCAGGAAAGGGCACAATGGTTTGACAAACTAAAGCTAAAAGGTAGTAAAGATGCGTTTGAGAAGTATTAATTAAGATATTAGCCTAGAATTTCACCTACCTGACTGGAAATGGTAAGAACAAACATGTATGTTGTCAAGATTCTTGCCATGGAAATCCTGGTTCAGTTTGGCCAACCACAAACACCTTGTTCCTCTGTTTTTTTGCACTCTTCTGCTTGATTTGTTATAACTTTTGGCAGTTTATAGTACTCCAAATGTTTTTTCTGGTCTGACCAATTTGTACAGCCCAAAACATAACAATAAGTGACCATTTTCAGCAGCAATAATCAGCAAAATATGCCAGTTTTGTTCGGTTCAGTGGCATTGTTTATGTTCTGTGCCGCCAATATGGCTGACTGATGACATGTCATGAAAACACTATCGCCTAACCTACCTGACGTGAAACGAGAGTAAGTCAACATGGCTATGTAGGCTATGGGAATAATAATTAATAATTCATATGAAGTTTTCAGTAGCTGTTTAATGTTGGAGTGAAATAAGTTGGCTACAATCAGGGTATGCGTTTACTGTGCTGATGTAAAATGTGTTCAGAGGTTTGGTAGCTGCTTTGTGTGGGCAATGAAAGCCAATTATAAATACCCATACAGTGTTATTTTGTGATGACTCATTTAATGCATGGTGTGTTATTATATGAAATTTTAAAGCTTGAAATAACTCT
Organism: Cirrhinus molitorella; assembly: GCA_033026305.1. Taxonomy (NCBI): domain Eukaryota; kingdom Metazoa; phylum Chordata; class Actinopteri; order Cypriniformes; family Cyprinidae; genus Cirrhinus; species Cirrhinus molitorella. Next base: position 36,404,672 of record CM065117.1, on the reverse strand, counting down.
GCAATGGCAAAATGCTTGTACTAATACAAAGCCCTTCTATTACATTATGTTTGCCTCTAAATGAAATTCTTATAAGGTTCAGAAGGAGCCGCTTATCTAATCTTCTAATCAACCTTTAGATATAAGCTCCTGCTTGCTTTACTTTAGTCCTTCTGGCATTTCTCTTCCTCCCTGCTTTCATCCTCACTTCAAGATATTCTGCCCTATATACAGAAGCTATCTTCATTCCTTTTAGTAGTCTCATAGGGGGTAAATTGGAGCTTGAGTTGAGCCTCATCCTTGAGCCCCTCTTTTGTGTACAACAAGCCAAATATCCCTTACCATTTATGAAGTAACATGAACATCATATTTATTCTTTAGGCAAATGTAAAACATCACTCCTATGAAATGCAATTGCATGACTAAAGGTGCTTGATGCTGGGATATTTCTCTGAAATATTTTTCCTATTGCAAAGCTGTGAGAAAACATTTTATAGATTAACCCTTTATTATGTATTCATTTTACTGCACAAGATTATAGGAAATGAGCATTTAATATTTTTTTTAAATGTCGCTGAAAAAATATGACTCCTAAAAGCTTTCAGAACTGTCAGAGTGGGTGTGGCTACATGAAAAATGATGTTCTCACATTTCATTGAAGTTGAATACAGTATACAGAGTCTTTAGAAAGGGTGGTAGCCACAAGAGGCCTGTCTCCACCCATTCACTGCATTTTCTCTGCTAAAAAAAAAAGACAGCTGAATTGTAATGTACGCAGTGAACACTAGAGGCCTGCAAGTGTGATATGACATCTTAGAACGGATATTCAATTATGTAACACTGGATGGCGCTGAATCACAGTCAACCGATGTTAATGATGGTGACGACTAGTGTTAAAGTTAGAGTGGTTTTTCATGTCATTAGTTTGTCATCATCTACATTTTAATGTTTTTCATATCTTGTGTTGTCACTAATTGATTGAGCTAAATATTAGAGATTACATTTCACTTGTTAAACATCGTTTTTATGCAATAAAATGATGACAAAACCAACAATTGCCAATTTCTCCCTCTCACACATCACCTATACATATATTTGACGTGCTTTTGTGAAACATAAAAAGATATTTTGAGAAATGTCGTCATGTTTTTTATTCCTGAGGTGGTAAATTTAGTGTTAAGTGGCTGTGAATACTACATGACAGATTCTGCTCTGAAAGAGGGTCATTGTGCTTTGACTTGGATTGAAGACTTTGAAAGAAACCCCATGTAGTTAAGACAATAACTCTGAGCAGGCATTCAGGGAACAGTTTTGTTTTGTAGGCTTCATGCAGCCAAGCTTTTTTTGTATCCTACTTTGTAATCTTCAGGCTCCTTCAGACTGAAGAACTGACAGCATTTGTTGGATTTGAGAGGTAAGAAAAACAAAATCACAAGTGATGTTTTGTGTCTTTATTTTCTTTTGTATTAACTTGTAAGAAAAACAGAACCAAGGAAAAATGTCATAAATCGGTAGCATCCTAGACAGTGCAGGTCTGAAATGCTCAATCTTGCTCTTGGAAGTTTACCTTCCAGCATCCATGGAGAGAAATCAGAAAAATGTATTAGTTAACATTCATTTAACTACATTAGTGAATATGAACTAAGAATGAACAGCTTCTACAGCATTTATTAATCAATGTTAATTTCAGCATTTACTGATGCATTATTAAACTCACAGGTTGTTTAACATTTGTTAATGCACTGTGAATTAACATGAACAAACAATGAGTGACTGTATTTTTATTAACTAGCATTAACAAAGATTAATAAAACATGTAATAAATATTATTTATTGTTTGTTCATGTTAGTTAATACATTATCAGATACAAATGACACCTTGTTGTAAAGTGTTACAAAAATGTATTTAGACACTAGTTTTTTTACACTTTGTCTTTCAATTTAAAACACATTCAATACAATTATGCAAATGAACGATTCCTTTAAAGACATATATTTTTTTTTAATCAGTTATTCCTTATTTTTCCTTCTACTTTCTCTTCCATTCACTTTTTTTTTGTATTTAGTAGTTTTTTTTTAAACAAGTAATCTAATAGTGACTAATACATTTAACAAAAATTCTAATTGTGTCTAATATATTTTATTATTAACTAAATTATTAAAAATCAACTCATTAGTGTGTCGTATTTACAACAGAGACTGTAATTAATCACTAACAGGCTAGTTGTTCACTGCATTTTAATTAGTATTATTTTAATAATTCTTCCAGATTTAACTGGTTTGTTATAAGTAGTATATTTTGTTATTATTATCCATTCTTATTTGTTATTTGCTTTATGTATTTGTTAAAAAAAAAAAATGCTATGTGAAATATGGACAAACCCAGCGATTGGATTATTTTGACCCAATTTTATTTATATTATTTGTTTTAACTTAACTATTGCTTAAAAATGTGTATATCTTTGCTTAAAATGAACCCAACATAGGTTGGAAATTATGTTTAATAAATGAATATTTATCAATAAGTTAATTAATGTTCATTAATAAATGTTCACTTTCTGATTATTGCTGATACCTCTAGTAATTATGTGTCTGATTTTTAGTTTACAACCTATTTTGGGATTTTTGTCCATGAGTTTGTCCTTATATATTACCCAGCACTGGTTTGTATTTAACCCAGCATTTTTAAGAGTGAATGACTAGTAAATGGCTACTTTATCGTTACATTTTGTATTTGTTGCTAGTGACAATTTAAGGAATTAGGCTATTGGTGAATTATTCATTACATTGAGTACTAGTGACTACTAGATTATTTACTAATTAAGTACAACTAGTAGCAAGAAAAAAATAAAAGAAATTAGTTCGTTTCAAAGATTACAGTTAAACAGGTGTTTTATGTGACCCTTGAGCACAAGACCAGCTTTAAGTAGCAGGGATATATTTGTAGCAATAGCCCAAAATACATTGTATGGGTCAAAATGATCCATTTTGTGCCAAAAATCGGATATTAAGTAAAGATCATGTTCCATGTAGATATTTAGTAAGTTTCCTACCATAAATATATTAAAGCTTAATTTTTGCTTAGTAATGCTTTGCTAAGAACTTTATTGGGACTTTTAAGGAGATTTTCTCAATATTTTGTAGTTCAAATTGTTCAAAATATCGGCCAAATATTGTCCTGTCCTAACAAACCTTATTTATTCATGTATGTATAAATCTTAATTATAAAAATTGACCCTTATGACTGGTTTTGTGGTCCAGGGTCATAACTTGGCTTCTGATTTCGTTTCTTTCCTAATGATGCAATCCACTTTTGGCCGGTGGGTACAAAACAAAATCATTCCAGAGTTTGTAGTGCCAGCTACAGGACAAGGCTGTTTTCAACAGCATGTGTTATGATACAGCGGTGCATGAGTTTAGTCCCGTAGCATGTGGCTGTCAGCACTGGAATAGGGGGGTGTTTCCTACACTTTGGGACCGCCCTCTGGATGAAGCGGAGCCATTTACCACAGCAATGTCAGCCCAATCCGAGGCTGGGGAAATGCACATTGCACGCTCCTTGTGTGGACCCATCGCAGCACAGAAAATAACGGTGAGAGTACTACGGAGCGATGGCACCGCCGACTGATGCGTCTTCAGCGCAGCCTCACGGATCCCAGGAAAAACTGCTCTGGGGAATTTAAAGAAACATTGATATTGCATATTCGAATGCATCGCAGCGACTCCGCTCACGCCACCAAAACGCGATTGGAACTGATTTATCTGATGATGGTTTTCTAGAACAGACTGTTCGGTTTTGGCCATCACAACGCAGACTGAAGATCCGATTCATCACCGATGCGTTAATCGCACGTCCGTCACGGCGGTGCTAATATTATCTTCTCGACATCGGAATAAGAACATCTGTAATTGATAGGAGCCAGCTGCACCAGCTCTATAGTATTCGAGCATCCTTCCGCCAGTGTGCATCATCATCATCATCATCATCGCGCCCTGCAGCTCCATCGCAAGAGGGAGGATCCGCAGAGGAGCTCTCCGGGCAACACTACACACACATTCAGAGGATGCTTTGGATGTAAAATAAATAACGATGGGGAAAGATCAGGAATTACTTCAAGCGGTGAAGACTGAGGACCTGATGACGGTGCAGAAGCTCCTGCAGAGGCCCAAACCTGGGAAAGCAAGTAGGTTTCGCTTGATTCAAAAAAGCATTTACGTTATTGCTTGCCATGTTGTTATGGCTGATAGAGGCTAAAGAGATCGCGAGTAGTTGGGTCTACTTTCAGATGAGAAGGCAAACACTTGCCCAGCCCTTTAATTATGGCTAGAGATGTTTAGGATTTCACTCAAGCTGTTGAAAAGACCAAAATATGTTGTGTTTTGGATGCTGATGTTCTCAACAAGCTTTACAATCAAGGTCAGTCATCTTGGTGAACATCTTGGTTTTGGTGCTCCACACCATTATGGAAATTCATCCTGGACCGAGCTGGTCTTTCTGAGGAGGAAAGAGGGTTCCCAATGTTGGATGCTGGGATGTTCCTGACTGTCATGTCACTATGGAACACAACTGATCCTGATCAGTATCACATCTGCTTGAATTAATGGTGTATTTTTCAGCTATTCACTTTATTTGCAATGTGCAACTTATTCTGCAAAGGGGTGTTTCAGATGTTAATGAGTGTTGTTTGTACGTGAGAGTTATATGAACATTAATGAGCTTGTTTTGGAAATGAATGTCTTTCAAGAGGCAGAAAATACTAGACACAGCTGTCTGGTAAACCTGAAATCTTGTAATCGAGAAATGGAAAAAGAATCAGCCGCTTCACATGGTGAGAACAACAATTCCCTAGTGAGACCGTTATTTGCTTGGCAGTTTCATGGTTTCAGTTGAAAAGCAAGTGTGAACATTTATATCCCCACCTGGATTGAGCTTCTCATTAATGTTCTGCTTTGAATGCCACAAATTGAGGTCTGCTTTCTATCTCCTCCACCACATCTGTGACATTATCAACAGCGTCTCACACAACAGCTCGACTGAGATGTCTTTGTCTTACATGCCTGTCTGCGTCGAGCGTGTTCGGATTAAAATAACCCCAGGGGCTCAAGGCGGAGAGCCACGGCCGTCACGACGCTCCTCTGAGCACCAGGCTCTGTCTCGGCACTCGTCTCCTTTCCCCCCTCTGCCCGTTCTCCAGTGTGGCAGCAGCACACTCCTGCTCAGCTAAACACTGCCCCCTGTAATGATGGGGTGAACGAGCATGAGGTGCATCCACATCACTGCACTTTCACAATAGGAGAGAGAGGAACGAGCTGCCAGTGAGCTTCTTCGCTTGGCTTCGTGCCACCGGAGCAACACATAGATTTATGCTGTAAACTATGACAGCTTTTTGGCACTGAATATGTGTGAGGCTGCTCTGTGGGAAAAACACTGACTGAGATATAATCTTGGAGTATTATGGCTCTTATAGTCGGTTGTTTCAGGTCACGGTTGGTTATTGTAAGTCATTTCACTTGTAGTATGAGGAATATAGGTGTTTTGAGAGCTGCCTGTGTTGAGTTCATATGTGACCCTGGACCACAAAACATAAGGGTCAATTTCTCAAATTTATTTTCCATTTGTTATGATAGGACAATATTTGGCCAAGGTACAACTATTTGAAAATATGAAATCTGAGGGTGCAAAAATAATCAAAGTATTGCGAAAATTGCCTTCAAAATTGTCCAAGTGAAGTTCTCAACAATGCATATCACTAATCAAAAATGATCTTTACTTAATATCCTACTGATTTTTGGCATTAAAGAACAATCAATAATTTTGACCTATACAATGTATAGGTCAAAATTAGGCTATATCTGTAGGCTTTTGCTACAAATATACCTGTGCTACTTAAGACATAACTTAAGTTTTGTGGTCCAGGATCACATGTGAAACGCAGTAGAGCTTTTCAGACAAGTTAATGCATTTCACACAAAAACAATGAATCAGCTTCTTCAAACAGAGAGTGATACGCCTTTGTGAAAGTGTTGGTTGGCTTTTATGTAAAGCTCCACCTCTGTATTGGAAACACAAAGCTACCCAGAAGCCAATTAGTTCCAGTCACAGCAACTGCAGTCTCCTGTTTGACAGTGATTGGTTGGGCTGGATGCTGTCTGGGCTCTGTAACAAAGTTTTGGTCAATTGACTGAAACGCAGTACCTGCGTTTGTTGTGTACAATAATCCTATTATGATAAAACCATATCCTATTTGCTCAAGATACTGTTGACTGTGCCTTTGAACAACCAAGTGGCTGGTGGCAAGACCAATAAAGGCAACATTACAAAATATAACATTAAAAAGTGTCCAACAGCACTGCCAGTGGGAATTACAGTGGGAGTCTGGGCCTCTTTTGCCTCCCCTGAGCCCGTTAATTTTTAACAGACCCCCTAAAGCAGGGGTGCCCAAACTCGGTCCTGGAGGGCCAGTATCCTGCAGATTTTAGCTCCAACCCTAATTAAACACACCTGAACCAGCTAACCAAGGTCTTAATAGGCCTGCTAGAAACCTCCAGACAGGTGTGTTGAGGCAAGTTGGAGCTAAACTCTGCGGGACACCTGCCCTCCAGGACCGAGTTTGGGCACCCCTGCCCTAAAGCGTGCAGTGAGTTTGGTGGGGGGGTAAGAGAGAATGAATGGGGAAGAGTGACGCATGTTATTGGATATGACTGGTTATTATTGGATGTGACTGGTTCATGTGATAAATCCTGCCTCTTGTGTTTGTGAGCATTTGCAAATCAGTCTAAATGAGCAATACAATGGCATTAATGGAAAGACAAATTTAATACACTTAGATATAACCCCTTTGTTACCGCAAAATAAGACTTAAAATGGCATGAATACATGATCAGCTTGGTGACATTTAAAGTAAATCTCTGTGTTTGTGACCAGTATTTACAGAGCTTTGATGACTGGTAATCTGAAAAATTAAAAAAATAGTTAAATGTTAAAGAAAAGATGAACATAAGTTAAATTAAAGAATAAGAAATTAAATGTATTGTGTAAATTCTAACTGTCTTGAGTTACTATTCTGGAATAAATGTAAAATGTTTACTGTAAGTAATGTTTATTTAACCAAGAAAATGCAATTGGGACATGAATTTACATTTAATAATAATTTAAAAAAAAATTATTTATTAATTATTATTTGCTTCCGCATGTCAGAACACCACCGCACACCACTGATTTTGGTATATACTCTGGAGATGCTAGCCATTCTTAAACATTGAGGCATTGACAGAAGACGACAGATAGTGGTTCCTTTATACATTTGTAAACATTTTAGCTTTAATTTAGGGTATATTTCTGGCTGCTACTGCTACATTAGTCCAGCATTTAATTTCATTACAATTAAATGACCGGCGTAGTGAACAGGAGCAGAAAATAATGTAGCATCATTGTGCTGTAGAATTACAATCATTATCTGTGTTTGCATTGCAGTAATCTTCCATTTCTGAATAACACATTTAAAGATTAATTATAATAGTTTGGTGTCCTGTGCTAGTGCTTATGTTCCCAGCATGCATTGTGGCATTAATAAATTATGCACCTGCATTTGTGTACTATTTGCTGGCTTATTTTGTTGTCTGTCTGCCTGTCTGTCTGATGCATGTATCTTGTAAAATATTGGCAGTATGAACGGGGGAGTCCAGAAAACGTCTTAAAACATCCCCTAAAAATGAAATGAAGCCGCTGGCCGAGCTCATATTTGCAGCCACTGCCAGTCAATATTAAGACAGTGGCTTGGAGCCCTGTAGCTAATCCAAGTAATCATTACTTCCACTGCTTAGTGTGATGATTGAATTACAGTGCAGATGGCTTTAAGTGAGTCGCAGAGAGCGAGAAAGAGAGGAGGAAAGAGTGCTAGGAGGGAAAGCAATGGAAGCAGAAATAAGACATAGTGGAAAGACATCAGTTACCCTGACACAACGAAAATTTCACATCTCATTGGATGGTTGGCCACCTCTAGGGGATTTTAGTGGTGAGCACGGCTCTCACACGTGCAGATGTCTCACACGGAGGCGTAAGGCGCTTGCTTCTCAATGGGGGTGAACCTGTTTTTCTGTCCATTTATCTGCAGTACTGAGGTCTGCACACTGAGGTGTAAGTGTGTATATGAGCCCAGAGGGAGGGTGAATTGGAAAGAGTGTTTCCAGACGATATCTGCACAGCATTTTTCCACATATTCAGCACATTCTCCATCTCCACCTTTTCGGTGAGCGTTCGCTGCAGAAGCCTACAGATAGAACATCTGGAATATGGTATATCTTATTGCGGTAATTTGCTGATTAGTTTCATTAGAATGAAGCGAGTGGAACATTGCAGAGCGTGACTTGACATACTGATGAAGACATGACGGGATGGGTTATCCGTTCTCCACCTCTACAACCTGTTCACATATCCCAGCAGCAATTAGAGCCGAGCTATTTTAGCAGTCGAAACATATGGGGTCCCTAAGGAGAAAAAACTCAGATCGTTGTAGGCCTTGCTTGCTCTGCTTTCCTCTGCCGGCTCGATTCTGGAGTTTTGGAGTGAAATAAATCTGGTGAGAAAATGAACGCTGCAGGGGTGAAGTGCTGGATTGATGGATGACTCTCAGCTCGCCAAAGTAATGATACTGTTAAAATTGGTGGGATGTGGTGGGATTTTTTTTTATGCATATTTGTAAGATCAGAGCTCAACGGGTTAGTCGGGTGGTTGGAAATCCTTTACAGCTAGTATCCATGGAGATATCTGACATCTGTGTGACCATCCAGGACAAGTGTAAATGGATTGTGGGTGGTTGACATGATACGGCATGATCTATTAAATGTGCGAAGATTATGTAACAAAATTAGAGTTCAGTTAGTACTCCTCCATGATGTTTTCTCTTTTCACGCTTAAATGGAAAATGATAATAAAATGAAATCCTAATTTTAAAATGAAACCATGTAAGAACAGGAATAGTGGGACAACTGGAAAGGATGTCCTTAAAATTAACTCACCCCCATGTCATCCAAGACCATGTCTTTATTTCTACAGTCGAAAAGAAATTAAGTTTTTTAAGGAAAACATTCCAGGAATTTTGTCCATGTAGTGGATTTCAATAGGGATCAATGGGCTGAAGGTCCAAATTGCAGTTTCAGTGCAGCTTCAAAGGAATAAGGGTCTTGCCTAGCAAAACAATCTGTCATTTTCAAAACATAATTATAATTTCTATACTTTTTAAACACAAAAGCTGCATTAGAAAATGTGGACCTTCAACCTGTTGATTCCCATTGAAGTCTATTATGTAGAGAGAAATCTTGGAATGTTTTGCTCAAAAACCTTAATTTCTTTTCGACTGCAGAAAAAAAGACATGAACATCTTGGATGACACTGGGGTGAGTAAATTATCAGGAAATTTTATTCTAGAAGTGAACTAATCCTTTAGGAGTGAAAGTTTTGTATTTGTAGTAAAGATTTTTGGTATTGTGTCAGAAATTAAGCTGTATGGCATCATAATTTAAATAAAAGGCAGTGACACATTGTTATAAATTAATAAAATATTAAGAAGTTCACGCATTGGATTAGATAAAAAAAAGACTAAATAATTGGTACTTTATTAAGTGGTGAAATAGTTTAATTGCCTTTTGAAGTTGAAGCAGCATTTGACAACCACAAAAATATATCTCTGAAGGACATCAAAATGCCAAGAGCTGGATGAAGTTTCTTATTCTTTCATAGAGTAATTGAATATTATTTGGTGTAATATTCAAAATATGCTTTCAAAAGTAAACATTAACAGTGTTCATTTATTTTAGTTAGTATGCAGAATGTTTTTTTCCAAACAATTTGTTAACATTAGTTAATCCATTATATATCATAAACTATCAATAAATAGAATTTGTGCAACATTTATTCATCTAGATCAGAGGTCTCAAACTCAATTCCTGGAGGGCCGCATCTCTGCAGAGTTTAGCTCCAACCAGCTTCAACTCACACCTGCTTGGAAGTTTCTAGTAATCCTGAAGACCTTGATTAGCTGGATCAGGTGTGTTTGATTAGGGTTGGAGCTAGATTAATGTTAATTTACTGTTGTTCGTTGTTAATTCACGTTCATTCATAATACGTTAATGTTAATTGATACTACTTCAAATGAATTGGTATATGTTGAAATTAACATTTAAACAGGATTAATAAATGCTTAGAATGTATACGTTCTTTCATATTTTTATTATTATTTGCTAGGTTATGATGCATTAACTATTGCAGTAACTAATGTTAACATTGGAACTTTACTGTTTTCTAATATATGTATATGTATGTATATGTATTATGCTGTTTTATAGATAGATAGATAGATGATAGATATCAAACAAAAAATTATTCAGATATAAGTTTTGACATTTTTTTACTAATGTGTGCAGAACACTATAGTTCATTTATGTAAGTAAGAATAGCAAAATAAAATAAAAATTATTCCCAAAAATTTGGGACCAAAAATTTTATTTGACACTTTTGTTACATACCTTTCTATCAAAGTTATTTGACATTATCAAGATGAATTTGTTCTGACAGTTTAACTCTCAAGTTCTTGTCATATTTTATTACCATTTATAAACTGTGATAATGTGAGAAATTTTGAAGGTGTCTGAATAAATTTTGGTTTGACTGTAATTCTTTTGTGATTATTAAGATGAATATGTTCTGACACAGTTTAACTCTGAATTCTTGTCATATTTTATTACCATTTTCTAAACTATAGCGAATCCACTGTGATTATGTGAGAAATTTTGAAGGTATCTGAATACATTTTGGTTTGACTGTTTAGTTCTGTCACACCAGATTTAAAAAGTTGTACTACTTTAAAAAAAGAAGGTATCAGTTATCAGTATCATTATGTGTAATACAACAATAGTTCACTGAGAGAACGTCAGCCACCCATTGTCCTGTTTTTGCCTTGGTCCTCTGGAGCGTTTACAAAACATGACCTTAATCTGAAGACCTGACCCACATAATCCTGAAGGTAGAGGGGGCGACAAAATTCTTAAGCACATTAACCGTTGCTGATTCCTCCCAGCATGCTCCTGAAGTACTCTGGTATGCATAAATGCGCTTATCACTATCACTTTGATCAGACTCCCCAGGACGGTGCACATTAAATCTGTTTACATTTCATTATAATAGCTGTAAGTGTATAATTGCAGTTTTGATGATAAACCTGTAGTATTCATACATAAAAAAATCAGCAAATTGATAGTCTAAAAGGTCGAAAAATGCCCTCGTGCAGTTTCAGTAGTCAATAAAACCTTGTACTATTGTGAACCTCAATGAGAGGTGTGAAGAGAAACAGGGGATGAAGGCTGACAGCTGTTATGTAACCTCGCACAATGGAGTCGTGGGTATAGTAGAGGTGGGTGGACTGAGAGAGAGGCTGGATAGTGGACTGTGTTTTGTCATTTCTTATTTGCTGCAGTGCTAAAGAACATCACCTGAAAATCAACCAGAATTGATCATTGAAACGGAATTTTGAGAAAATGCATAAACAGTAAAATGCAACCAGTAATTAAAAATTAACAATCCAGTCAATTTTTTAATGAATACTCAAGTACCTCCTTATTTTTTTTTCTCATAAAATATCTTGATTCACTCTGAAATATATTCCATTCCATCAACATTCTTAGTGGTATACGTTTGTAATGAAGACCACTGCAGCAGTCATTCATAATCCTTACCGCAAATAAACAGATTTAATGAGTGAGTGACTAAGAGTGCCTCGGTAAATCCCATGTTACTGAAAATAAAGTATCTGGAGTGATATTGAGGATCTTCACATCCAGATGCTGACCGACAGGCAGCTGTGTGGAGAATTGTGGCTGCCTGCTGAGAAAGAGTGCAGATGTCTCTGTCTGAAGGCCATATCTGCCGGGCTACAACAGATGAACAGATCACATATCCAGCTAACCTGAATCCATCTGATCCTTACAGACTCAGGCATGATTAAAGTTCCCGTCTGGAGTGTGCAGGAGGAGATCTGGCTGGATAATGGATGCACAGGGGTGTAGCAGCCATTACAATTAGTGAGGAAATGTGCACAATATAGGGATGCATGACCATATATGTTTATACAACAGTTCTTTCTGGTCCTTGAATCTGAAGTGCGATATTCTAGGTATCAGAACTCTACGCACTACACTTGCGGTGTTTTTCACAGTGAGTGTCATGGCGGATGCCTAAATACACTGTAATTTTATAAATAATACTGTTTTTGTGTCATGAAGTGTATTTTTTTATTTTTTTAGATGAGAATATACTTCTTTAGACTTCATATATGCGGTTTGTTAATAAAGATAACGTCTATTTGAAAATTTGCTTCAGTGTTTTCAGAGATGTGAGCTCCATGGCGTCATTGGCCGGTCAGCACTCATGAGTCTTACCTCGGCCAGACCTTCTGGAATTTGGTGCTGGCTCTAATGCCTCTGTAGTGGTTAAACATCGAACAGTAAATCTAACAGGCAGCCTCTTGTCTCATTAATCTATTATTTGTTCCAGAGCAAATAGTTTTGGCTGAGGCGAAGCCTCATTATCTTATTTTATATAACCTCAATGCTGTATATCAGAGCGCTGCCTTTGTACCTTTGACTGAATTGCTTTGCAAACTTTTATAATGGCTGTTGTTGTTTATTAAGTATAATTATTTTAAAAATATAATTTTTTATATAAATAATAGTAGTATTTAGTATTGGGAAACTTTGTGTGTGTTCATGATGATGATTTTAGTTACATTATTTCGCTATTAGATGGAGACAAGAGACTGTTTTATAAGTGGGTCCGCAGAAAAGACTTTTATATTGAAAGAGACGGCAACAGGGTTGTAAAGGAAGTTATTTTTACTTTCAACAACATCTTGTAAGACACAGCCAACAAATGCACTGAGCAGCGCTGTCACTGGAAATCATCCATAACAGATTAAAGCATAGTAAGACAAAGATATCGCTTTCCTCAGTGGACATTCCATTAAGCTTGGCCTGCAGCCTTGTGTATAGAGGACTCTGCACTTATGTCACAATTTGGTCAGTTACCCAAATCTCGGTCAAAAATTAGAAGGTGATATTGAGTGAATGCTCTCGACACATATTATACGCCCATCAAATACTTTTATTTCAAACTCGCTAAAATCCCAGCCTCAGCTCAATTAGAAGTACTTAGAGTGCTTAGATAGAAACCTATGCATCGGAGCCTGATAAGAATGAATTTTTTTAAAGAAAGATGTCAGATGGATTTAGAGGCTTTTGCATCTGAACTCAACATATATTCACAGTAAAATGTCTAAATTGCCTAAATTCACTTTGTGTATCCGCTGTGTGCAAGAGAAAAACTAGTAAAGATGGGTCTGCCATACTGAATTATAGGAGCATCACCAAAGTTATGCTGTGAAAGATTCAGAACAGGTGGGCCTGTTCGGGGAACATAATACTTTTCTGACATACTGTCAAAATAGTCTCCCACACTTTCTCCAAGAGTGTCGTCCATGCTTTTCCTAGCTCCCAACTGTAGGATTGTTTAATTTTTATGATTTTTCTCTTAAATAAACTGTTTGCTGCTCATCAGATCACACTTTCCCAGAGGGGACGAGTGGAGTCAGACATTTGTCTCAGCCACAGACCCGGTCTGTTGAGAAAATGGACGTTTCTCCCCATTGTGACATTAATCTTCCTCTCAGTGTAGCTCCAAGTTATTTCAATCCAATCTAGTCTGTGAATTAATTCTCCCCACTCTTGCCCTCTTTTAATAAATCATAACTCGCACTTTGTGTTAAATTAGTCATGCACATGGCAAAGGTTTCAACTCTGAACTGTTTTCTTTGCTTGTTCTTTTTTAGTGGTAATGAATTTTCTAATGGATTCGTGATGATGTCATGTATCACATCACTATCAAGCAGCGGGGATAAAAACATATTTTCCCAAGCTTTTCCATTTGATGAGTCCACATGGCTTGAAAAGGCAATGAATATTTTTTAAATACAGTCAGACTTTTTAAATTAAAATTCTACAGCTTTTTTTTTTATTCAACCATTTTTATCTTATCTCACCATACAGACACTTTAGAAAAAGCTTTACTGTAATGATGGATCTAATTAAATTTTAAGGGTAACAAGTTTTAGATCCATTTTTGATTTGGTCAGAACTGAATGTTCTTGGCGAATATATTTGTCTAAACTGAGTTCAAAGAATTATTCCACTGTCATTGTTTCCACAATATAAATAAAGGGCTTGAAGCTTTTGTGAGAACAATCAGTAGGATGTTTGCATGAAGACCATTTTCTTTGTGTTTTCTGATTTTGAGGGTTAAAAACAGTATCATGGAGACTTACTACATTTGTTGTTCGACAAACTGAAGCCTGTTTACACTAACTAAATCTCTAGTTGTATTGTGTGTTATTGGGTTGTAGTAGGCATTCATACTCCATACCATGGTACAGTATCTGCACTTCCATTAGTACTTGCTGTATTTATTGCGCAACTGCTAATTTGCATAAAGTTCATTGTTGCTTATGCCACCAGAAATGCCGTCCAGATACTTTGTCTTTGCAAATCACTGTCAGCTCGAACTCCCCTTTTAGACATAATCTCCTGTCAGGTTGTTTCTTAGGAGTGCTTTAAAAGAATTGGCAGTAAGAATTAGCAGCGAGAGCTCAATTGGCTCTCTTCAGCACTGACACTGATGAAATGCTCTGCTGATCCTCTGCTAGTCATAAAACAGAGTTTTGGAGTTTCTGTGGAATCATTGCTGGTTTTTCCGCCGATTCATCTATTATGATTGCATTTATGATGGTCATAATAATACATCTTATTTTGTAAAAATGCATGTTGTATGTGGCTACATTGTGGCTTATAATACTTGGCTTTGCCAAACCTTCGTGGTACATTTTATTTATAAAGAATTGAGTAACTAAGATTTCAGTTTCCTCTACTCTTAAAGGGATAGTTCACCCAAAAATGACAATTCTGTCATTAATTACTCACCCTCATGTCATTCCAAACTTGTAAGACCTTTATTCATCTTTGGAACACAAATATTTATAGATATTTTTGATGAAATCAAAATGAGAGCTTTCTGACCCTGCATAGACAGCAATGTAACTGAAATGTTCCCAAGCCCAAAAAGGTAGTAAGGACATTGTTAAAATAGTCCATGTGACATCAATGGTTCAACCATAATTTTACCAAGCTATAGGAGCACTTTTTGTTTGCAAAGAAACCAAAAATAAGGACAACAATTCTTTTCATCTAAGTCACTGTCCTACACCATTATTGTTGTCCTTACTATGTTTCTGGGCCTGGGAACATTTCAGTTGCATTGCTGTCTTTGCCAGGTCAAAAAACTGTGTTTCGAAGATGAACAAACGTCTTACGGGTTTGGAACAACACAAGGGTGAGTAATTAATGATACAAAGTAATGATGTTCCTTAATGTAATACCTCCCTAACAACCACTAAAATAGTTAGAAAAGGTAAAATAGGATGTAGGTTGGAATCACTGCTATACAACCCTTGAGTCATGCTCACTTTGCATCATTGTACAGTATGTCAGAGTTGTCCGTTAAGAAAAGGGCTTATCCTGATTGTGGATTTCCGCACCATGGATTATAATCTGCACCCGGTTATTAATGAGGATTAATTTCATGACGACTGACCCAGTGACTGTATGTTATCTCACATCTCATCAGGCTCTGCAGGATGAGGCTTTTCCCAGTAATCACAGCACTGCCCTACTGGACTGGTGGGCTATTCGCTGCCCTAATGAGATCGGTTCAAAGATCAGGCTGCTTCTCCTGTGTGTGTGCTAATGGTGCCCAACAGGGCAGCAGAGAGCAAGCAGATGGTGCCAGTGTTTACAGGTGCCACACTTTGAGAGTGGTCCTGGCAGAGAATTAGGGGCCTAGAGAGCTCCTATTGGGACGCCCTGGATGAAGATAAAAGTTGCCCGTCGCTCATGTGACTGTCTGCTGTGGAGATTCTCATATACAGCATTTTTATGTTGTTCAACTTTGTGGCAGTGATAAAGTTTGATGCGTACTGCATGGAGCTAGGAATGCATTTCTCCAGACTGCGGCGTCAGTCAGAAGCAGCTCTGGATAACAGATGCCTTGTCCTGGGGATCTGTCGGGCCCATCCATGTTTTCCTTATCGCTTGCTATCTCTCTCCTCTCCATTTCAAACAGATGCCTTCATCTTGCACTCATGTGTGGGTAGAGAACTCCTTCCAGCACAAAATTATGCTTTTTACATTTTTTGTTGAAACTATATTTTAACTTGCTTACAACAAAGATGCCTTTTAGTCTCACATATTTAGTATTAGCCTGTAAAGGAAGTTGCAATCATTTTTTCGTCCCTATTGTGACATAAATCAGCTTCTCAGAAGGAGAAGAAAAAAGATGTCATTGCAAAATTGCGAAGTTCCAAAAAGCTCCAAAAGAATGGATCAGAACAACATATTGACGAATAGTCATCTTCTCACCATAGGCCCTGTCCACTGGCGTTTAGTCACTGAACAATGTCAAAGCAAATAGTAATTACAGAGTTCACAAAGAAACATTTGTTGAAAGATGAAGCGGTACTAGATGTGACTGCAGCTGCATCACAAACTGTAAGTAAATTATTTAATAATGCTTTGTCTAGAAATGACCATTTTATTTTGATCATGTTGTCAGGGGGCTTTGATACTGTTTCCTATGCAATTACGTTAGTCAATCATAACATTTGCCGATTCCTGACAAGCCTCAAAGTACACTTTTTAATGCAAAAAACTTTATTAACATTAAAATTATCCTCAAGGAACATATTAAAAGAATAAAAAAGCCATGTCATGACCCATTTAAGACACATATTTTTACTCCAAACTTGCATTATATCATTGATCAGGTGTTTGAAATAACTTCCCTTTGTGTACTGATTCTTATTTTATATTATTCTATACAGTGACACCATGTAAATTAGCATTGCAATATAAATATACATTATCCACATGAAAATACCTGAGATGGCTTGAAGAACACAGATAAACCATGTACTGTTATTTATGCATTTTATTCAGCTGGATTCTTGTCCATATAAGGGATTTCTTGGAAAGTCATATATTTTATTACTCCTATGAGTCTTGCTTGTGGACTGTCTGCACGAGAGCGCCCTCTGGTGTCGAGTATGAATGAAACAAATCATGCTTGGGAGTTTAACGCTCCATAATGGCACTGGTGCTGGATTATTATATGTCTTATTATAGTACGTGCACTATTCATGTTTAAATATCGCCAATACGGGTATATTGTGACACCACTAATTAACATGATAATGACATTTCATTATTTAAATATCATGATTATTAGCAATATTCCACCTGATCTCATGACGAAAACGTACATAAGGGAACTTTTTCTCAAGATACAAAATACATACTAATAAGTACTGTACTGACCCGAATATAAGCCGACCCGTACCTTTTGGAAAAAGGCTTTTTGAAAACATCTTGTGTTTTATTAATACAAATAAAAAAGTGCATGCACTGGTAAAATGCACCAACAATCACATAAAAAATATACACTTTTTTATATATCATAATAATAACAGGTAACCCATCTAAATTATATAATAATTACGCTATCCATCTCATAGTAGCCTAACAACATTTCATTAACAGTAGAAGTGAAACCTTATTGTAGTCTTCAAATCTGGGTGCTCAGTTGACATTTCACATCGAATATGTCATGAAACGTACTTGGCGTATTTCGTCATGGAATCAGGTTGGCAATACTGGAATCTTGCGACACCCCAGTTCATAGTTAAAACAACATGAAAATTCTGTCATTTGCTTCCTCTCATGCCATTCCAAACCTGTATGACTGATAATCGCCCCCTTCAATGGGCTGTTAAACGTTGCATTGTGATAGTAAATTGAACTTGAGAACCCTATTTGTGAATGAATCATTAAGACCGATTTTGTGAACTGGATCAACCAATTCATTAAAAAGATCAGATTCAAGTGACTAATCTGACTTCACCACTGCTCATGAATGCACAAAGAAGAGCTACGACTGAATAGTGACTCAAATTTTGTCCTGTTTCTCACACAAACTATTGTTTGGCTTGAGTCATAGAGACACTTTTTTGATTCCTTTGTGATGTTTATAACAGCCCCCATTCAGTTTCTTTCTGTGAAAGAATTCTTGGCCAAGATATTCTTCAGAAATTCACCTTTTGTGTCATACAAAAGAAAGGAAGTCTGAGGGCAAATGCTGACAGAATTTTCATTTTTAGGTGGACTGTTCCTTTAAAACCACAAATGAGGAATATAGCAAGCTAGTGTTAGATAGACGCACAAACATATCCATGGGAAACACTGAATAAATATGACCTTGCAGAGTTTGCTAGAATGTAAAATTGAGCCTGGCTGCTGGCATTGCCTTTATTGACAATGTTTCCCAGCAAACAATTGAAATACTATATACTATATTCTCATTCATATTTTGGTGTGTCTTTTGATTGTCATTATCCCATTGTGTGTCTGTTCACCCCACCCTGAGACCTATATCCAGGGAGATGACTTACAAAAGTGGGTTATTGTGGCAACTTGCACTTCCAGTTTCAGCTTTAGAGTTAGTCTCATTGTCAGTGCCCTTGTTTGGATAGATGAGAAGCCACACTGATAGCGCTGCATGAATATATGATTAGGAAAGTACTGCCAGCTCCTTACCAACATCAGACTATCAGCGTGTGCTATCTTACAGCGCAGCTCCAGCTGCTAGCTAAAGTGCAGTGTTAAGCTTAAGTGGAGGCACTTCAGGAGCTTGACAGGGTCTATGAGCTGGAACACACTGCAGTGGATGGGAACTGTGCTGCAAAGAGACTGCTGGAGAATGGAAGATAAGGGAATGCTGTCCGTTTACTAGCCTTTAACTCTACTCACAAATGTGATTCTTGACAGATGATGGTGAACTAGTGAATTTTATTTTATTTTATTTTATTTTATTTTATTTTATTTTATTTTATTTTATTTTATTTTATTTTATTTTATTTGTTTATTTTTTTGTAACCTTTAACTCAACTCCTAAATGTGATATGGTGGTGCACTGGTGAAATTCACATTTTGTTTTGTTTTGTTTTATTATTTAATTTTTATATTTAACTGTATTATTATTTTTTTCAATTATTTTCAATTATTTTATTTATTTATTTTTCAATTATTTTATTTTTATTTTATGTTTGTATTATATATTTCTACTACCTTTCTTTGCACCTTGACCCTCTTGTCTCAATAGGAAATTAGAAAAACACAGTGTACAAATTAAAAATACATTTAGCAGTTAATTAGTAATCATAAATGAAAATAAATATTTATTAATTTATTTATAATTAATTAATTAATTAATTCATTCATTCATTTAATTGTATGATTATTTTTTTATATTTTATATTATTTCATTTTTATTTTATGTTGTTACTCTAAAAAAATAATACTTTACTCTATTTTAATTTTTTATTTCCTTTTTTTCTTGTCTTTTTTGCATCTTGTCCAATGTATTAAAATACATTTTACAGGTAATTATAATCACAAATTAAACTATTAATTCATTAACTATTTATTCATTCATTTATATTTCATTAATTCATTAATTCATTTTATTTATTTTTTGTATTTTATATTATTTAATTTTTATGTTATTATATATATATTTTTTTACTTCATTTTATTATTTATTGTTATTATTTTATTATTTTGCACAGTGACCCTTGTCTTAATTGGAAATTAGAAAAACAGTTAGTATTAATTAGTAGCCAAATTAAAAATGCATAATTTATCAGTTAATTAAAAATAAATTTAACCATTAATTGGTTGGTCGCAAATGAAAATGACTATTTATTCATTTATTTATGTTAGTAAGTAGTAGTATCAAATGGAAAACTTAATATTGTTTTTTTTATTATTATTCATATACATTTTTATTAAGTGATTATTTTGTATTATCCAACTACACATTTTTTCTAGTGTTCAGAGTAAATATGATTTAACTGGAGGTTGTTTATGATGATTGAAAGATTGACAGATTTCATCCACAGTTTGCTTGATTTGTAAAACACTCGATTTCCAATGGTTGACGTCCTGAGGATAAGATGTTCTGTAGTCTTTCCAGACAACGATTAATCAGCTGGGTTTGAGTGTCTGCTGATGCAGCGTTATAGTACTTCATTACATGGATGAGTGGTCTTAATCCATCCTGCCAGTCCTTAAACCACAGAGTCCTCATTACTGCTCCTCCACAGGCTCAGCCTCCTCTCTCAGTATCCATCCTGCAAGACCACCGCCTTAATCTCAGTCCAATATGCCATTTCCTCCAATACAAACGTTGGCCCGATTCCATTTTCACTGGCTAACTGCGCTTTTGGAAAATGGGAGCGGGCTTGAGTAGTCCTGACCCCCTATCCTGTGTAGCACAATGCAAGAAGCCTATCATAGACAGGAAGGAGTTTGGTTCCTGGCACATGGAAAAAGCTCTTTGTGTTCCCAGCGCAAGTAAGGAAAGGAGCTCCAGTCTCCCTGCTGGAGGAGATTAGGCCCTGGAAGCGTTTCAAGAGCAGGGCGGTTTTAGTGGCACTGTCGTTCTGGGAGTCGTTTTCACCATATATTCATGTGTTTCATACTGTAATTCACTCATGCTAGGTTTGTTTACTACTTCTATGACAGAAAGTAAGTATAAATAAGTAGTTGACTCAAAAATTACATTTCTTTCATTATATAGTCTCCATTACGTTCCCAACCTATATGAGCTTCTGTGAAACATGAAAGGAACATATTTATCTATTAGTATTAGTATCTGGTTAGTGTGTATGTCAAATCAAAATATGTAGTGCAGTTGAGCAGCTTAGCGAAACAGGTATGCAAAGGGTGTCTCAGGTACATCAGGAATTTGTTAAAACATGAATGTTCTTGCTTATGTAAACCAGATTTACTTTTTTGTTGATCTCTTTCGAGTTGGTTTCTCTTTGAACAGGCAAGAGGAAAACTGCTGCCAAATAGCGCTGTTCGATTTCCGCTTTCCCTTCTCTGGCTCAGATGAACTGTGCTTCTATTGTCCTCCTCCAAACATAAGGCCCAGGCTGTAGTATATAGATGTCTGTTTCCATAAATTTTTTTCTATGTTAATATAATCAACATACACTATCAATTAAAAGTTTGGGGTTGGTACTTTTTTTATTTTATGTTTTTGAATATGCTCACCAAGGCTGCATTTATTTAATCAAAAATATGGTAGAAACCGTAATAATGTGAAATATTATTACAGAAATAACTATTGTAATGTATTCAATAGAATTATTAAAAAGCTGAATTTTCAGCATCATTGGTGTCACATGATCTGTCAGAAATCTAATATGCTGATTTGCTGCTTAAAGGGTACATAACATACACAGTTTCACCTAATCTCATGTTAATCCTGAGTACCTATAGAGTAGTACTGTATCCTTAATATCTCAGAAAAGTCTTTAGTTTTATCATATTTATAAAAGAAAATACAGCTTTCCGTTTTTCTCTGGAAAAAGCACAGCTTCTGGAGGCGCGCCGTGGGCGGAGCTAAGTTCAACGATAACTCGTGCTTAGGTTACCAATAAAACACAGACATCTGATGCCGTTTCACTTATCATCTGCAGTTCTGAATCATGACCGGGATCTTTTATAGCTGGGACCACTCCATCTTTCAGTATCAAACAATGTGCAAATCCAGCATCCAATTGGGCCTTGTATATGAAACGTTCATCAACAAACACACTTGCAAAACTCCATTGCTGCCCCGGTAACTGCATCCACTGTTCAAGTAACGCTGGGTTCTTCGGGAAGCTGAGCAAAGTTATCTTTGCCTTACAACCAAAACCACACTTCTTTAGAGACATTCTTCCCGAGTGAATCCCTTGCAGCAGTGCAGCCGAATGAAGCACGTTGATGGGCGCACGCTTTCTCGCGCTCTAGTCTACATGTGCGCGGGCACGCTTTTCTGGGAGAAATGCTCATATAAGGAGTTCCACCACTGATTACGTCATTAAAGCCACGATCAGAAAAAAAACAGCCAAACTTGTTCCAACCCGGAAGAAAGATTTTCGGTACAGAAATTCTCCGTCATTTGTCCAAATAATTTTTTTAAACTTTGGCCATGTTTAGCATGAGAATCCAACTCTTTAACACTGTAAACAACTTTGAATACACAAAACACCATTGTACCCCCCCTTTAAGAAAGATTTCTTATTATTATCAACAGTTGTGCTGCTCAGTAGTTTTTTAGAAACTATGTTTTTTGGGTTCTTTAATGGAATGAAAGTTCAGAAGAGCAGCATTAATCTGAATTTTGCTTTTTTTTTTTTTAAAGGCTTTTGATCCATTTACAAAGTGTTATTATTACTGACCCCAAACTTCTAACATACAGTAGTGTGGTGTGTTATTAAGAATCATTCAATTCAGGCTCATTGGAAATACGTAAACGTGATATAAAAACGCATTTGTTGATGCAGTCGCTCTATTTTAGCATCCTTATGTGGATGTGAGTTGTTTTTTCGCACCGTAGTTTCTTACAGGAGCTCTTTATCACTCAAGTGCATCACTCTCTTATCGTGTGAGCTACTAAAAAAAACTGCTGAATTAGGAAACTCATGCATATGAAGCTGTATATGTGATGACAATGTTCAGAAATATCAGTTTTCAAATTGTGCAGGATGTTAAAATTGTTTTGAAGCCGTAATATAATATTCTGCAGTAATTGTGTGAAAATTAGGCTTCATTAATCAAAATTCTGTGTGTAAATTATACTTTGTGTGAAAAGGAATAAAAGTTGTCTCAACTTTACTGCCTCTAGTGTTCATTTCAACTGGAAACTGCAGTGATTTGTACATATGCCCTTTTTTTGCAGAAATGTATATAAGGCACATATTTCCAATGAGCTTATGTTGGAATCGTTTGATCTAGTACAATGGGGAATATACATAAAAGATGCGTCATGGCAATAAACGATTAAAGAAATACACTGAGAGATATTAAAGTTCACTAAAAATTAGAAATGTAGTTCCCATAGAAATGCTCTGTAGAAAAGTGTATTGATATTGTTACGTTGACAAAAATGTTCATAAATATTTTGTTTAAAGGGAGCATTGGATGGCCATTTTCCAAGTTCGTATGATTCTTTAGGGTCTTCAAGAAATGTCTGCAATATAATTTAAAAATTCCTCAATGGTCATGTAAAACAACACCCTTTTTACTTCAAAAACAGCTCTGTTCACAGCGACGTCTCTTTAAATGATAATGAGCTACTGCTCACTCCACCCCTCTCTTTAGTTTTTTGTGTATTTGGTGGCGAACTACCATCAAAAACAATACTAATCCACTGTGTCCTCAGTGGCTCTGATGTCGGGAGAATATGGAGACTCTTAAGTTCACTTTTACATTCAAATACAAAACACCTGCATTGCTAACGAGACGTTGTTGCTACAGCTGCTCGAGCCCGGAGAAAATGGCAGACAGTGGACAACTCAGAAAATCAAAACAGCTTGATAATTGAGACTGTTTAGGTTTTTGTTTTTACGATTAAGAAAAGGAGTGAATGGATTTTTATCATTGTAGGGCAGTTGTGTACACACACTGCTAAGTTTCAAATTTTTGTTACCTTTTTATAGCTAACTAAAACTGTCTTTCATAGACCAACTAAAAAGAATGAAAATGCCAAAATACTGACTAATCTTAACTGGTCAAAAAGCAACAATTATGAGTAAATTTGTTTGTGGAAAAAATGGTTTTGGCACTCATCCAAGTGGTTTCCTCTGTTGTGAAGTGATGGTAGAGATTCCCTGGCACTGAACTGCATCACACACCGCAACGTCATAGTGCTCGTGAATTGCTGCAGGAGTCGCCTCCAGATGGTGTGCATCACAATCACTGTGTGAATTGGGGCAAATCTGCAGGGGTAAAGACGAAAGAACGAAATTATAAGTAGCTGACAAGCGGTCCCGCAGGCCCACCCTGGTTCAGAGATGATTTCATTTTTACCCTAGCAGTCGCTAGCATTTGTAGACTTAAGATTTGTAGGTTTGGCCCATAGCATCTGAGAGCAAAGCAGCTACAATAAAGAAGTCTAATCTTAAAAAGTGAACAGTTGGCATCACAGAGAGGCTTTTTCATTGCATGCTTTCAAAAAATGCTGTTTTTTTGGCACTAGGTCAGTTGACAGTGTCCTGTCCCTAGATCTGTGCACTCTTGGAGGAATGTTTCCAGCACAATTCCCATTAAGAGGATGCTTTCATTACGACAATAACTTGGATAAGATTTCAATGGCCATATATCTTGTCAACTAATGGAATTTATGATTGCTGATGGATGGGTTCTGCTCGGGGTGACCTGCGGTGTTGGCTCCTCGCTGACATTTGTCGAGCGCTCTGTAATGGAAACTGAGTGTCAGTATTTTGAAACGATTCTGACGGATTGCACATAACAAGCCAAATACTGCTAACATGCACTTCAGGGAAGCACAACAAGTAGCGCTGCAGAAAAAGTCAGTTAAGAATGATCTTAAAGGGATAGTTTACCCAAAAATGACAATTCTGTCATCAATGACTCACCCTCATGTCATTCCAAACCTGACATTCATTATTCTGTGGAACACAAATGAAGATGAGTGAGTAAATAATGAGAGTTTTTATTTTTGGATTACCTGTCCCTTTAAGTGAAGAAATAAATTTGTAATTTGTATTAAATTTCCCCATTTCCCCATCCCAAGTTGTTAAAGATGTTATATTTTTAGTAGTATTTATCAATTATATTTTATGCCTGCATTAGAAAGTCAGTCATTGTTATTCAGAAAATCCAGTGAAATATTGCTTATTCAGAATACATAGCCTCTGTTTAAGCATGGTTCATTATCTCTAGAACTTGACTATGAATTATTAGGTTAGGTAAATCTTTAGCTACAAAAACAGAGCACTTGTGCACTTGCGTTTGCGCACACACATGGGCCTCAGTAATTTGAAGTTGTGATTTTAATTAGGAGAGCATTAATGATACACAGAGGCTGTAATTTGCTGGTGGGTAATAGATCTATGAAATAAGTATTACAGCCTCATTTGACCCAGCATTCATTATAGTCGTAATGTGAATTGTGGAAAGAATAGACATAGACATACTTGAAGTTACAATGAAATGTGCTTGCACAAAATATGATGATATTTTGGCAATAGCTCTATGGAAACAGGTCTTACAGATTCAGGGCAACAAAGCTGTTAATCAAGCTTACTCAGTGTACGCAACATATCAAGGCTGTGCTTTCATAAGTCTTGGAAGTGACCATGATGGGATGTGTACGTCCAATGGCATTGGCATATCTCTGCCTTGTTCACTCTCAATGTGTTTTGACCTTTCTGTCTGTCTGTTTTGTTGTATCATATAATATCCTGTCTTGCTATGTCTGAATTCTTATACTTCCATAGTATTCAATGCAGAACTTACTACTTGACTATTAATTATGCATGTTAGTATGTATTAGTATGCATGTGTGTAGTATGAATATATTATTTATACCTGAAAACAGCAGCTTGTTTTTTGACATACCAATCTGACAGCTTACTCATCTCTCTTGGCATTAAGTGTCCTGTGGTTCAACACTTCAAAAGTGGTTCAGCACTGACCCGAAAATAAAAAGACCTTGGTTATAAGCCGACCACCCTTTATCAAAATGTACCTTTTGGATATACCATAAAAATAACAGGTAACACTTCTATATTATAAAACAATTAGGCTATCCATCTCATAGTAGCCTACCAACATTTCATTAACAGTAGAAGTGAAATCTTATTGTAGTCTTCAAATCTAGGTACTGTATTGCGTTTTAAAATCACTTACATAGGAAGTTTGGTAAGCTTTTCTTTTTCTTTTGTTTTCAATCACATTGTTCTAAAATTACCGACAAACATTACGTTGCGTATTTCTTGGCAGTCTCGTTTTATGTGGATTTGGCGCCGCCTATAGTTGTGTGCGTATTTTAGACATGTCAAAGTCTAGACAATGAATATAAGTCAAACGCGTTTTTCAGATGTATAAAAAACCAAGGGAAGTAGACATACACTGCCATTCACAAGTTTGGGGATGATACTTTTTTTAAAATGTTTTGAAAGCAGTCTCCTTCCAAGGCTGCATTTATTTGATCAAAACTATAGTAAAAACAGTAATATTGTGAAAATTAAAAAATAACTGTTTTCTATTTTAATGTATTTAAAAATGTAATTTATTCCAGCGATGACAAAGCTGAAAATTCATCAGTCATTACCCCAGTCTTCAGTGTCACATAATCCTTCAGAAATTATTTTCTTTTCCCACTTTTGATCAATTTAATGCACCCTTGATAAATAGGATTATTAATTTATTTTAAAACTGTTGAAAGGTTCCTAGCATATGTGGATGCAGACTCATGGCAGAAATATTAAAGGGATAACACCCAAAAATGAAAATTACCCCATGATTTACTGACCCTTAAGCCATCCTAGGTGTATATGACTTTTTTTTCTTTCAGACAAATACAATCAAAGTTGCATTAAAAAATGTCCTGGCTTGTGTTTGTGTGCGAAACCATAACTTGAGGAACACCACTCTCTCGTGAACGCTCGTAAGACAGCGGAAGCTTGAGATTAGTTCATGAATTTTAAATATGGTACACAAATGCATCAATTTGCTTCAGAAGGCCTTTATAAAACCCCTGGAGTGCTTTTTTATGATGGATGGATACACTTTATTGGGATTCAAACACACCCATTCTCTACCATTATAAAGCTTGGAAGAGGCAGGACATTTTTTTTTAATATAACTCTGATTGTATTCACCTGAGAGAAGAAGGTCATATACATCTAGGATGGTTTGAGAGTGAGTAAATCATGGAGTAATTTTCATTTTTAGGTGAACTATCCCTTTAAGAGTAGTATGCTAGTATGCTATTCTTAATTCAGTCAGTCTTTATATGTAGTAATAGTAATATAGTATAGTAATATTTGGCCTCTGTCTCCACATGCTATGAATGTGACTTCCTGTAGTGTTGTCAGTTCTCTGTGACATTTCTGGGCAGAAATCCTAACCATTAAGTGCATTGCTTTAACTTTCCTCTTGATCTGCATTCTGGATTATTTACTGCAAAACCATTTGTTTTTCTCTAGAAACTGCCAACTTCTGAGCATATGGCCACAATTACATGTAGGGTAGCGTGTTTCCAAAATGGCAGTATCATGCTCTTATAGAGACTCAGAATGAAAGAGAGGGCTCCTGCGGCTGTGTTGTTTTTATCTTCAGCTCTGTGATATGTTGTGCAGTAAGTTGTCATTGGTAATTGCAGTGAATAAAGACTAAGTCTGGAGGCTGTTTACTAACTGAGATGTGCACTCTCACAGAGCAGCCTGCCTCGGCCTTGCCTCGGCTGTTTTTGTGCGTTGGTGAGAGCTGGCAGACTGTTTTGTGTGAAGAGTCTTGTTTACTTTGTTCACCATCCCATGCTTGTTTGTGTCCATCATTCTCAACCCCACCTTATTTGTTTTGTTGGCATGGTGATAATTGTGGTTGATATTGGTGAATGGTGGTTTGTTTGGAATGGATGTTTAAGTAGTCTGGTTTGTGGGGGACTGTATGATTTTAAGGCACACTTAACACTAAACACAGAATTCCTCACATTAGAGAGATAAGGAGGCATGGAGAACCACTTTAGCCTGAGTTGGAATGACCAGGACATATGGGAAGTGCAGGGTATCCCTGTGAATTTTTCATGTACCCAGGTCTGAAATTATAGGAACAACAGTATTTCTGAAAGATATTTCATGAAAATGTTTTCAGCCATTGCAGCCCTTCTGAACGATCAAGTGACACTAAAGAGTGGAGTATTGACGGTGAAAATTCAACGTTGACATCATAGGAATAAATTACATTTTAAAATACACTACTTGTCAAAAGTTTTTGATCAGTAAGATTTTTTAATGTTTTTTTAAAGAAGTCTCACCAAGCCTGCATTTATTTGATACAAAATACAGCAAAAGCAGTAATATTGTGAAATATTTTTACTATTTAAAATAACTGCTTTTTATTTGAATATATTTTCAAATGTAATTTATTCCTGTGATCAAAGCTGAATTTTCAGTATCATTACATCAGTCTTCAGTCACATGATCCTTCAGAAATCATTCTAATGTGCTAATTTGCTGATCGAGAAACATTTTTTGTTATTATTATTTAGCAATGATGCTTTAATGATGATAAAGACATTTATAATGTTGCAATGTTACAATGAATTTCTATTTCAGATAAATGCTGTTATTCTTTTCATCAAAAAAAAAAAAAAAAAAAACAACAACTGAAAAACAGCTCTTTCCAACATATAATAATAATAATAATAATAATAATAATAATAATGTTGTCTGAGCAGAAAATCTGAATATTAGAATGATTTCTGAAGGATCATGTGACTGGAGTAATGATGCTAAAAATACAGCTTTGATCACAGGAATAAATGACATTTTAAAATATATTCAAATAGAAAACAGTTATTTTAAAAAGTAACAATATTTCAGAATGTTACTTTTATGTTTTTGCTGTACTTTGCATACTTTGCAATAAATGCAGGCTTTGTGAGCAGAAGAGACTTCTTTAAAACACATTAGAAATCTTACTGTTCAAATACTTTTGACTGGTATTTGAACACAGTTATTTTAAACTGTAATAATAGTCCATAATGTTACAGTTTTTGCTTCTTTCAGAAACATTTAAAAAACCTTACTGACCCCAAACATTTAAATGGTAAGTAATATTTAATTAGAAGTAGTTATAGTAAATCTAAATGTTTAATTTGTACAAAAAATAAACAATATGCTATTTAAATGTATCTTTCAGGTTCATCAGCATTAGAATGAGTACACTTGTACACAATTACCAGGTGAATGAGACACACTAATGTTAGGCTGTAGAGACTGTGGAGTTCATGGAAGTGTGTTGTCTGTCTCATCATTCTCTGTGTCACAGGCTCTTGGCTCATTACTGGAGTGTGTTCAGTCTAAGAGAGCCGAGTGCAGGCTATTACTGTCAGAACTGGCATTTACAACGATGAGGAAATTTCTTCAAAACCACAGTATCTGTGTGACCTGGGTGTCCCACATGCTGAGTGAGAGAGAGATAGAAATGGAGAAAAAATAGCAAGGCAGCAGACAACGAGCAGGAGGTGGTTGCATTAACTTTGCGGTTTTTCTGTTTTTGCATTTTGTGGAGAAGCATCAGTTTTTCTCTTATCAGAATAGTCCTGACTCTTGCTTACACATCAATAACAAACCCTGCAGGACAGACGCAGAGCTGTATTTATGCCCAGGCTTTGGCAGAGCTGCCAACTTGGGCTAATTTAATTGCATCATCTCCATCAAAGCACAGCAGAATCAACTCACAGGGTCCAGAAAGCAGATGCAGTATGTAAGAGTTATAGGTTATCTATAGCTGGACTCATC
Source organism: Cirrhinus molitorella (assembly GCA_033026305.1). Taxonomy (NCBI): domain Eukaryota; kingdom Metazoa; phylum Chordata; class Actinopteri; order Cypriniformes; family Cyprinidae; genus Cirrhinus; species Cirrhinus molitorella. The sequence goes on along the minus strand of CM065117.1, from coordinate 36,375,156 downwards.
ATGTTTAATTGGACAAAAAAATCCTCTCAGGAAAAGATGGCTTGGTTAAACATTTTTTTAGGATGGTTACCCGCAAGTCTTATTCAGTAGTAGTGCTGTTGTCACATGCTATGCTAATGTGCACTTTATCTGCCCTCATTACCCTGTGTTCTAGCCAGGCGAGATGCGACAAGCATCCGGCTAGAAGTAATTTGTCTGTCCACACTGAATGTGAAACAAGAAACATTACACAGCCAGTCAACATAATTGACTTAATATGCAGTAATGTGAAGTGGGTGATTTCAGTGAGACACAGCAGAAATAGAAACTAAGTCATCAGCTACATCTTCTGACCCTTATGGCTGGTTAGGAAAAACACTGTAACACTGAAGAGATAGCCTTTGGCTTTTGCTGCTTTACCGGGTGTGCTTGTTTAGGACACTGTGTTAGAATACTGTGTCCCTCAGAGATCACAGCAAAACAAAACACCTCAGCGTTTTTTTCATTTGTTACTCAAGGCCATGCTGTGTATGATAAAATTCTTATTTTGTGTGTTTGTGTATGTCCAGGATGACATACATGACATGATTTGAAGTAAACTGCCTTAAAGGGCACCTATTATGCCCTTTTTTACAAGATGTAATAAAATGCTCAGGTGTCCCCAGAATGTGTTTTTGAAGTATCAGCTCAAAATACCCGACATATTATTTATATTATCATTTTGAAAATGCCTACTTTGAGTGGAAGCAGAAACATGCTGTTTTCATACATGTCTCTATAAATGCAAATAAGCTGCTGCTCCCTGCCCCCTTTTCCAGAATAGAGATGTGCCTTTACAGCTCGAAAATCACTCAATGCTCTGAAATAATAGTTTCTGTAGCTCTAATAAGAAGAATGTTGCTTTTAAATGCTATAGTGTGAAGATAAACAGGGCAGGATCTCTGCTAATATGGCAGTGTCTGTCGACAGTCGTGGATGGGGCTTGTAAAATGTGAGGTAACACATTTTACAGATTTGGCAAATGGCTTGTTCTGAGACACAATTAAAAAAAATTAATTCAAAATCTGTATATTACACTATCATTCAAAAGTTTGGGATCAGTAAAATTGAGTTTTAAAGGATTAGTTCACTTCCAGAATAAACATTTCCTGATAATATACTCACCCCCATGTCATCCAAGTTGATTATGTCTTTCTTTCTTCAGTCAAAAAGAAATTAAGGTTTTTGAGGAAAACATTCCCAGATTTTTCTCCATATAGTGGACTTTAATGGGGATCAATGTGTTGAAGATCCAAATGACAGTTTCAGTGCAGATTCAAAGGGCTCTACACAATCCCAGCCAAAGAAAAATCTTATCTAGCGAAACAATTGATAATTTTCTAAAAAAAATAAAATATATACTTTTTAAAAACAAATGTTCATCTTGCAGTAACTCTGCAATGCGCGTTCGTGACTTCACGCATTACATAATCATGTTGGAAAAGTCATGCGCGGCTAGTTCTTCGTCTGTGACCTTTGGTTCAAGGTAGGGTAGGGCGAAAAACTAAGTTCTCAAATCATTTTCTCCTCCAACTTCAAAGTCATCCAACATCATTTAATTTAATGTTTATTTTTTTCTATAAAGGGCCTTTCCAGCGTGACTATGTGAGGTCAAGCTAGTGCAAGACGAGCATGTGTGGTTAAATAGTATATACATATTTTTATTTTTTAGAAAATTACCGTTCGTTTTGCTATGTAAAACCTGCCATTCCTCAGCTGAGATTGTGTAGAGTCCTTTGAGGCTGCATTGAAACTGCACTTTGGACCTTCAGCTCGCTGATCCCCATTGAAGTCCACTATATGGAGAAAAATCCTGGAATGTTTTCCTCAAAAACCTGAATTTCTTATCAACTGAAAAAATAAAGACATTAACATGTTAGATGACCGGGGGTAAATACATTACTAGGAAATTTAATTCCAGAAGTTAACCAATCCTTTATCTAGTTATTTATTTTTTTGAAAGAAATTAATACTTTTATTCAGCAAGGACAAATTAAATTGATCAAAAGTGACAGTAAAGACATTTATAGTGTTACAAAAGATGTGTCCTGCAGAATTGTTTTTCAAATAAATGCTGTTCTTTTGATCTCTATTTATCTTTATTTATCAAAGGATCCTAAAAAAACACACAAAAATATGAAACTGTTTTTAACATTGATGTTTCTTGAGCAGCAAATTAGCTTATTAGAATGATTTCTGAATGTTCATGTGCCACTGAAGACTGGAGTAACTTACTCTTACACTGACACCTTGTGATGTGAATGTAGCATCACATAAATGTGAATGTTTTCCTCTAGAGAATCATTTATTTCTGTCCAAAGTGTCCAATAACAGGTCATGTGAGTAGCATTCAACTTGTCACATGTGATTGCAACACACTGTTCACCAGGAGGCGACTAAAATGCCTAGAGTCATCTCATGTGAGTGGATATGATTTCAGATTGAACTTGTTTTGATGCCTAGTGAAACTTTAAATGACTCTAATTTGGAGCACTTCTGCTGTATTTGAAATTACGAGGAGTGTTATCTCTTCAGTTGCCTGTCAAAATGAATAAAAAATAAGAGACAGACATACCCTGCTAAATATTTATATCCCATATTTCAGTCCTGACATTTACCCAGACAGTGTTCAAACCACATTCCTCTGTTGTTTGGAGGATGACCTCTGCTGTGAGAAGAAATGAGATGACGCTTTCTTTATTCGACTCTCTTTTTATCTCTGTTCCTTTCACCCTCTCTATTTGCTTTGCCTGGAGGAGAATAAGACGAACAATATAGCAATATAATCCAGAGTTTGCTGCGTTTAATCTCATTACACTACGGCCAAATCCATGAATGACCCAGAGAAATGGAGACCCTCATCCCTATAGAACCCCACCTGCCTTGGCCTTTCACAACCGAGTGTCCTCTTTACCTTCAAAGACCGCAAACTCTTTGAAGCTTGTGATATGTCTGTGAGAGCCAGCGAGCCTTTTAGTTTATCATGAGCCAAGAAGAACAATAACAAAACCTCTGTGAAACCCAACACACATCAAGAAGAATAGATACTCTTATTTCATGCTATTAAAGCTGTTGTGGTGGCCACCAAATTGCTTGATTGCAGTTATGTCTTGGCTTCAGAGAAGTTTACAAACCTCTCTGTGCGAACTGTGGTGTTTTTGCTTAAATAGTTTGTGTGATAAGATCATTTGAAGTGTTTATTTGTCCTAATACTCTGACACACACACACAGCTTGCCATTTACCAAACTGCTGTGCGTTTGTGCAATATGTAATCGCATCTCTTTGCTAAGCTCTTGGTCCACACTCAACAAAGCTCCTTCGTCTGCGGTACAAATTGAGATAGATGAGGTTGATGTTTACCTTGAATTGGAAAGCAGTCTGCTGTTTATTTACCACTTGGAATTCGAGCACGGCTTTTGTATACAAGTCTGTGTTATTTGAGACAATGTTGTTAAGCTTTGGCATTTTCAATAACAGTCACAGGAGTGATGCTTCTCTAAAGCGCATAAAGAGTTGCGCTCTTGATTGTTGACACAGTTGACATATCCATTGGCCTGTGTTTGACTGGAGGCTACAGTTAGTCATCAGATGAGCACAGAGCGTCTCAGCTATTTATAGGGATACGCTCAAGACTGCCCTGAAACAGCGGCACAAGTTCAAAGGAGGCCTTTCGCAAGTTTATTCTCTCAAAACATGTACCCTTGTGTGTGTCTTTAGATGAATATTGACAGCTTGAAGATTGTGCAGATGTTCGTAGGCTGTTGCATGGTATTTTGTCGAAGTAAACATGGAGGAAATCAACTGTTTTCCTTCTTAATGTCTGTGGTGATATTGTGGACTTCATTATAAAGTAAAAAAGAGCTTTGAAATCTTTCATCATACTTTTATATAAAAATAGTATCAACCAAAAATGATCTTTAAATTCAACATCTCCTACACATGAGCATAATTTTGTTTTAAAAAAAGGACATTTGTTTTGTGTGCCTTTACAGCTTGATACTTTGCCAAAAAACATCTGTTTGATTTTAATTATCTCTGTCAATGCTGCTGAAATCATCATGTTTTATCAAATCATGTTTTAATCCATATTAGTTTAGATTAGTTCTCTTTCATGTCTTATTGCGCTTAAACTGTCAAATACACAAGTTAATGTTAAAACCACACGTGACTTACAAAAACAGTGGGTTATGTATGTGAAGGAAAACAGCTGGGAAAGAAATTGCATGTTTATATTAGATCTCTGTGGCAGCAGCGTAATATACAGTAAATAAATCAATAAATCCACTGCTCTCTTGTCTGCTCTGAGGCAGGGACTCTTAATGGTGTTCTGTGCTCATCTGTGGAGCCAACGACAGAAAAGTTAGCATGTATTCCTCTAACTTTTGGTGTTAAAACTGGTACACCATTATTGCTTGCGAAAACTAAATGGCGGTGCCATGGATGGAAACAGGCAGATTAAGGGGTGGTAATATTAAAATAAAATCTGCTTCCTAAAAAAGTTACTGGGTGGTCCTTTTTCACATTTTCCTGGTGGGTAGATGCACTGGGGACCCGCTTATAGCACTTAAACATGGAAAAAGTCAGGTTTTAATGATATGTCACCTTTAACAGAGGGAGATTGGATTCGTTTGTATTAGATACTGTATGTTCCTGCCTCAAACTGTTTTATAAAGTGTAGGAGACAATTATAGCACTGACAAAAGCATATTCTCACCGTAAATTATGCCTGTGCTCATATGGCGTCTTGTCTTTGATTGACAGGAGCGCCATTGCTCCTGATCCATGTTACATAACATTCATATGCACTTAAATTCTTCACTCTTTGATCTGAAGTCTAAGAGACCTTCTATGGAACTGGAAAACTGCTGGATCACTGTTTCTAAGCCTGGCTTAATTCTGCAGTAATAAGATCTGTCGTAGTAATTTCGGGGGCTGTGTTGCCTGTGACTGACAGGCTACTACAAATGACTCGGCATTTCTTGAGCCTTTTGAACTCACAATGGCAATATTTGCATATTTCCGAGAATGCCATGTGTATGTTGTAGCACATAAAACCTCTCAGACTAATGGTCACTTATTGTTCACTGATTGAATTTGTGTTTGTGTGTGCATATGTGTGTGTGGACTGTGGTGTGTGTTAATGGGTCTGTGTGTTATTTAAGCCTGCTGTGTACCTGAAATATGTCAGAGCTTTTAAGTGGCTCTAATCATATCAGTCACCAGAGCATTGAACCTCTGCTTTTGTCTGTGAAAGTCAGTGAGCATCAATAAACATCTGAGTGATCCACTCTAAAGGATCCTCTGCTATCTAGAGAATAAGATGCTCTTAATTCGGCCTGGGAATTGTTAGGATTTTAATCATTTCCAGCTTCGGGGATTTGAAAACAATTCATACTCGCAGGGTAAGCATATAAAACCAAACCCTAAAATTATAATTCACAAAAATTCTTGTTGCATTATATTCTCAATATCAAAAGAACAGAAAACAGCGCAAATAAGAATTAAAATATGTGGAGAAATTCACCTGTTTATAGACATTGACACATTTATTGCATTAGTTTAGTTGATTTGTGAGGCATTTTATACGTGTCTCTGAAAGGCAAAGTGTACAGGAGTCTATAAACTGCGAAGGCAACTCAGAAGTGTAATTTTTTGGTGCCACTAACCCCCAAATATATTAACCAGAATATATAAAGGCAGCTATATGCAAATAGCCATTTATACTGTGTGAACAAAATATTATGTGCGATGTTATAAACAAACATAAAAAATTGACTTTTATATTACTACTAAAACCAATTATTAAAATACATGTAAGATGTTTACTTTGTATTATATTGTCAGTGTATATTCAGGTTTATTGGTAAAAAAATATTTATGTCGTTCGAAACCTGTAAGACCTTCGTTCAACTTCGGAACACAAATTAAGATGTTTTTGATGAAATCCGAGAGCTTTCTGACCCTGCACAAACAGCAATGTACATGGACTTTTACATGGTTTTACAGATGTCCTTACTACCTTTCTGGGCCTTGAATGTGTCTGTTGTGTTGCTGTGTATGCAGGGTCAGAAAGCTCTCTGATTTCATCAAAAATTTATTTTTTTCCGAAGATCAACCAATGTCTTACAGGTTTCGGAACGAAATGAGGGTCAAGTCAAGTCAAGTCAGCTTTATTTATATAGCGCTTTTTACAATACAAATTGTGTCAAAGCAAATTTACAGTATCAAATTGGAAAGTAAATATATCAATAATTCAAAAGAAACTTTAAACAATTTTAGTTGATTAATTTAGGAAATTAATCAATAGTTCCAAATTAATAAATTGTTTGTCCCCAATTTAGTTTTCCCCAATTTAGTTGTTGGGGTGAGTAATTAATAACAGATGTTTAATTTTTGAGTGAACTATTCCTTTAAAACAATATTGCATTCAACACAATAACTTGACAGTCCTGAAAATATACAGTATATTTTGTATTTTTTTTTTTTTTCTCAAATTTTGTGCACTTGCAGATGTTTACCATAAAGTTGAGATTTATATTACCAGAAGCGTGTCACTGACTCTCTCTAAATAATCTGAGAGAATTACTTTGCATAATATTGAAGTCTTTTTATGGTGTGGGAAGATTGTCTGATGGACGAGGTGGTGGGTGTCTTGCTCTGTCAACTGGCAGCTGTCTGAGCACATTAGAGATGTTTTGTGCTGCCAGTGGTCCTGCTGTCCCTCCTTACCTCCCCACTTCTTTCATGGGCATCAGACATGACAAAAGAGTCCCTTACCCTATTAGAGAGGGTGGAGAGAGGGCAAAGACGGGCCAAATAGTCGTCCAGATCTTTTGAGGCCACACATTGACCTTCTGACCTCAGTAGAGTGCTTGTGACACCACTGTATGTATGACTTTGCATATTGAAAGTGTAGCTGTTTCTTTGTTGCATTACATCATTTCTTCTTTCATTCATCTGTTCATGCTCAATTCTTTCTTGAGTTTTTTTTTTTGAGTGATTCACTCTTAAACATCTTTATTCTGTTTGTTCTCCCTGTGGGAGTTCCAAGGTCATCAGCCCTGATTGGGATCTTTTAATTGAGGATTCTTGCGCTCGGGATGGAGAATGATGTAATTGTCACTGATGGATAGATTCTATTGATTTCTAATTTAACCCTCTGTTTGAGTCCTATGGATGTCATGGTAAAGGTCAGAACCTCTGTCTTTGCATTTAAGTGGCTAGCCTTTTATCTGACTTGCAGTAGATGGACCAAATATCATGGATTCTTAAAGGGATAGTTTACCCAAAAAAATTACCCCATGGTTTACTCACCCTCAAGCCATCATAGATGTATATGACTTCTTCTTTCAGATGGATACAATCAGCTCTTTCAAGCTTTATAAAGGCAGTAAATGGGTACTGAAAATTTTGAAGACCAAAAAAGTGCATCCATCCATCAAAAACAGTATTCCACAAAGCTTTAAGGGGTTAATAAAAGCCTTTTGAAGTGAAAACTTAATAAACTGTAAAATCTAGCATAGACTAACTGTTGTACACAAGTTCACAAAAGAGTGGCGTTCCAGCAGTTAATGTAGGATAAGGCATAGCATAAGCTCCAGTGAGAAGTAATGAACACGAAAGCGCAGAGAAGAGAGCAAAACAAAACACTAGTCACGAATTAGAAGTACAAAATGAGGATTTGTTAATGGAAAAATGTCACAAGGACTTCGATATATGCCAAGAGGAGACTGGTTTTTGTATACAAAGCATAAATCTTTATTTAGATTTCTTAATGAGCACTTTGTCATTTGTAAACATATGTTGAACCTCCAATGTTTATCATGTTCATCTGATCTATGTGCCTGTATGTAGACTATATAAATGTACATTTTTAATAAACAGAGGGAATTCCTGACATTAAACAAATAACCATTTACATGCTTAGGAAGTTTGCATTGTTTTAAAATCGCTGACTTGTTATGTGATGTTTTGTCATTAAAATCGTATAATTTCCTGTTCATTCAATAGAATGTATGCAAATACTAGGGAATACTAATATGGCGGCACAGTGGCTTCACTTTTATGACGTCATGAGCAATTCAGTTCTCTATTATAGATCAGTGATCCAAACCCATTTTTGTCTCCCTGAAACACAGAATTTAGATGCACAGTATATATGTGCTATATTAGTTTTCAGGCAATATTAGATTATTTATCGTAGATTATAGTTTTAGTGTTTAATTGTGCATGCTCATTTCCCACAATTTTAGATTTGGAACATTTAGATTAGCTTTGCCACTGTTAAATGTCATTTTTAGCCAATTACAAAGTGAATATCTATTTACTATATACTGCTGTGATGCCCAAATTCACTTTTAGCGTTTAAAATAATTGATTTTAGTTTTCATTGTTTTATTTAATAATGAACTTATGCAAAATTGTTTACAATTTTAGTAGCATACAAGGTATTTATTGTCTGTTTTTGGCATGAAAATAATTATTGCTTTATCAGTATAAGACAGAATTTCATTATCTGTTATATACTGATTCACTCATATCTGTAATTCACTGATTAATTTGCCGTAAATGCTGTTAATTGACCTCAAACCTGCTGTTTGTAGTCCATTTAAAAGAGAAGCTTATAGGCCGAACGTTTGCGTGAACTACTACTAACACAGTAGTACAACAAGCCTATACATGATAACCTTGACACTGAAACGCAGTTGCTAGGAGACAAGATTTATACCGCTGTTGGCAGGATCAGCAAAATCGAGCAGCGAAACATTGTTATTGGCTGAGGACAAGTGCAGATTTCTAACGTGATTATTGTACGTGTGTCATTTACATATCTAATTGAGTTCCTCTCTGATAGTTGCATTAGCCGAGGCAGAGCTTGCTTCAGACTGGCCCAGGTTGTTTTCTTTTAGCTCAATGGCTGTCTGAGAGAAGAGGAAACATTGGCATTCTCTCCCGCTGCTGTCTGAAAGCCTCTGTGGTTTTGCTGCACTCCATTTTCCATTTTTCTTATCCTATTATGATGGAGCTATTCTGAATTTCAGGTTCCGTACAGCCAGACTCGCCAGGGATGGTATTTTGACTAATCAGAGAGTGAAGCTAGTGTTACGGTGGTGTCATTAAACTAAACCTGCCAGTTTCGTCTACTTGTCAGCAGAGGATTTGTAAAGGTTATACATGTGACTGAGATCACGGAGAAAGACATGTAGGCTTTTAAGAAGACTTGTCACTGGAGAAGAGAAACTCTATACTCCCAGTGCTTTCATAGAGCAGCTCGAACCAATACGACAAGGTCAGGGAGAAGCCATGTTCTTTTATTTAACATCCATGCATGAGATCTTTCATTTTGTTAAGCACCATAGATTTCAAGGAGGATGAGAAGATGTTGAGTGTCTTTATGTTAAGTCTTTTAGATAAACAATAAAGAGAGATCTTTCATTGAGATATGGACGAGTGGTGCAAAATCACACCATCATATTGGTTATTTTCTAATTTAGATCCAAGGAGCTGTTTTGTAACCATGGAGACTGCATCCCTTAGTAACATAAAGGGTTCAAAAGTAAGGATAACCTCAACTCACAAACAAGCTAGCCTTGTACAGACTTACTGTATGTTCATAAACACTGCACATCCACTCCCACACACACATATGCATAATTTATACGAGGTTTGATCAGAACTAGGCCTTTTGCAAAGATGGGGTCAGATTTCATGGCTTGCGCACAATGGAACAGTAACATTTGTGTTTTATTTTTCCATTATTATTGCATAAAAGTACATGTAATTTAATAAACCGAAGCAGTTCAAAAGGGTTTTTTTTTTTGCAATGATGCCATCGAAGAACCATTTTGGCCTCCCCAAAGAACCTAAAATAACCATTTTTTCCTTAGGATATGAACACATTTACCTTCATTCAAGGGTTTTTTTGGCCGAAATCCAGTTATTTTAACCGGAAACCATGTGTTTAGGATTTAAAGGGCTCATGAACTGCCTTTTTTATTACTTTGTACTGTTCTCTGAGGTCCACTTATAATGTATTCGAGTTTTTTACATCAAACATCAAAACATCATAATTAAGAAGTAATAGGCTATTTTCTGTCCTGTTTTCACCCCCCTCATCAGAACTGTTTGTTTGAATAAACATGGTGGATTGTAAACTCACATATCAAACGATCAGTAATAATAGACAAGCAATAGTGACCACATCATAAAAAACAGTTACTTACATTTGTTTGGTGCAACATTACTTATGAAGCCAATATAGTCAAAGCATCGTCTTTTAGATTCAATCTTTCAGCAAATCCTGTGTCGAAGTGTGCCTTGTTTGTAAACAAATCTGCAGTGAAATGAAGTGAACAAAGGAACAAGTTCTTACTGACGCAGTCTGGATCTTCATTAAAAATGAAGTTCATCCACTCTTTCCCAATATTAGGATCAGAAGGAAGGCAATAGGCAATGCTTTTCTGCAACCTGCCTGTAAAATATAGCCAAAATGTCACTTATTTGACTGCACCTGTAGTGTGGAGAACATTTGAATGATCTAAAGCCTTTTTCCAGTAAAAAGAACCTCTTGTCCAGTGGAAGATTCCATGGATGTTAAAAGTTCTATATGGAACCATAGATGCCTATAGACCAGGGGTCAGCAACCCGTGGCTCCCGAGCCGCATGCGTCTCTTTCATCCCTCTGCAGTGGCTCTCTGTAGCTTGGGTATACTCCGACTTTTAATAAAGCCTAAACTCTTCCTCTGCACCTCTTTTCGGGCAAGTGTGTTCGAGTAGTGATTTTCAAGGGCCAATGTGAATAAATCTCGATTCAAATTAAAAGAGACAAGATAGTCACATCATTTTGGATATGTTTCATTCTTATCCAAAGCGATGTCAGAACGCTCAACACTGTCATGCAGTGTATGTTTCATTTATACTCAAAGCTGGAGGGTGCTCTCTCGCAAAAAGTCCAAAACGGGCTCATATGATAGAAGTAATAACTTTGAAGTGCCAGGAAAACCCTAATGTGGACAAAGGCATCCCGCTATCGCTCTAGCTAAGCTGAATAACAAGCATAAACCTTTAACTGATGAAACGTGCAAACAGTGATGATGTTGTTTTGTGTGGGCGGAGCTTATCTGATTGCAGAAAATGATGGTTTTCAAGTAGCAGTCTATGGAGCCATGGAATAAAAGAATAAAAAAGGTACATTTGAGTTTATATTTAAAAATTCTGACTTTATTCTGTAAATTCCGAGATTAAATCTCACAATTCTGGTAAGAAAAATCAACTCATCATTCTCTTTTTACCCTCGGCTCTGGCTTTTTTCCTCTGAGAATTGACAAACTCACTATTGTTGTGTTAAATCAGGTTATAAAGTCCAAACTAGGAGATAAAAACTTGCATTTGCGAGAAAATATCAGAATTGTGAGATAAAAAAATGTTATGTAAAATGTTAATAGTAATAGGTTTAAAGCAATATTATGTCATGCTGTAACTGAAGGGCTACTTGCACACAAGTTCTGTTCCTTTCTGAACTTAAATGTTTTAAAAATCACATTAAAATGTGAACGCGGGAATTGTTAAGCGGAATCGAAATGCACGTGTCTTATCGAATACCCGGTTAACCCTAGTCTCCTACGAACAGCATATGTGAATATTGTCTAGACATATTGTTTAAATCAAATTCATGCTTTAAAGTAGACTAATCATAGCAGTTTTATTCCATAGCCTGTCTGTTGAAATGTCTACGTTTAATTTCATATGGCATCTTTGATGACAGTATTCTATAAAAATGATTTGCATTCCGATTCTGGCATCAAAAGTACAGCACAAAAATAGTTTTTTTTTCTCTTAGTCCATTGATTTTACCAGTTTCACTCCACTTCTTAGCAGTGTGTTTCTGTCACCATTATGCACGCGCTGTTGCAAGTAACGTAACTGTAACGAATTGGCCTATAAGGAACCTTTATTTACAAGAGAGTATCTCCATATATTTGATGAAATCTATGGCACACATGCATTTAAGCACAGATTCATGTTGTCAGGAGCTGTGGAGCCACTGAGATGTCTCTTGTAGTGGGGGCATTGACCCGAGGAGACCCTGACTCTGTGGGGGGCACGGAGGCAGCAGATGCTTATGGGATGTTCTTCTCTGAGGGGCAAACCACAACACAAACAATGTGGCAGAAGTTAGCATGACGGACAAGCCCAGGGCCCACCCAGGCTTCTGAGCTGTAGAATATGGCTTTTGCCCTCTCTTTTTCAAGTGCTAATGGCTTTTTCACTGCAAGGCAAAGGAATAAGACTTTTCGGAGTCCAATCAGCCCAGGCACATTATCCACCTGCTGCTAACCAGCTTCAGCTCCTATGTTCAGGAATGCTCCACACAATCTGGTACAGACGTGTACAAATTTGATGGGCAAATAGGATGTTTTTAATTGATCTTTGAACACAGGGCATCAGTGTCAGCTAAACAACAGTAAGACTCTTTATCATCTTCAATAAAGGGTCTTATTAACATTTTAACAAGTTGTGTTAATTAATTAGTAAACTTGTGCATTAAACATGCACTGGCGAAATGCCTGGGCGCTAAATGGTCCTACATTCTGTTTCATTGTGATGCGCTTCGTCTAGCTGTCCTGTCAGCTATGTCTACTGTCATCTGCAGTCTTTATGTGAGGAAATGTTTCCACATGTGGCATAAGTTTGTCTTCATGTAATTTCTTAAGAAAACTCTTGGCTTCTTTACAGACAAGCCTCTGAAAGCTACACTTTTTGTGCTCTTAAGTGCCTTTCAATGACATTGTTTTTAGCACAAATTAGAACAAAAAATGCTGAGTTGCAGTAGCTGACTAAAAACAGATGTTAGTCTAGGAGAATTGTTATTTTGAATTGCTGGGACTTGAAGATCAAGACTTCATTCCTGATTTAATGAAATCTTTGTTTAGCATATTATGTTATTACATTACATAACAATTACAAAGATACATTTGATACATTGTTATTTGCAGTGTAAAGTAATGCTTTACAATATTATGTTACTCCATAAAACTTAAATAAAACTAATTATGTTACTTTTTATGGAAAATAATGCATTACATTACTTTTGTGTTACTTTTTAAATCTGGGCAGGGCTTGCCTGTTTGTTTTTAATATAAACAGCTCTATTTTTGACAAATGTAAAAGTCTTCAAACCAAAGGTGGAATGAATAAGTCTCTGGCTGATTGAAAACTACAGTAAGCATAATGTTTACACAGCGCACACAACGCCTTATTGTCTATTTCTTTCAACATGCATGGGGACAGCAGGGTTGCCAGGTTTTCACAACAAACCCCCCCAATTGTTACTTAAAACTAGCCCAATGGTGGAGGGGAGTCCCCCATTAAAAACCGCATTCTGCGGGATAAAATACACATTTTTTTGTCGGGGTTCCCCTGGTAAATTCGCATTTCAGGGGCTAAATATGATGTTACTGGGATCAATTCAACCGACAGAAATCAAAAACATTCCACGGCAACAGTGTTAAAGTAGCCTTGGCAGCACTGGGGGACAGGTCAGTCAGTAAATGGGGAAAAAAAGTAACTGACAATACTTATTTAAAAAGTAAGTCGGATATTTTTTTTTTGTAAATTAAAAAGAAATGCGTTACTTTACTAGTTACTTGAAAAAAGTAATCTGATTATGTAACTCGTGTTACTTGTAATGCGTTACTACATATTCACTAAATGGCTCCAGTTGTTCACAAGAAAGGAGGGAAGAGCCACGTATGGAAATATTTTGGATTTGAGGCTGATGATAAGGGGAACATTCTAGATAATCAAAAACCAGTCTGTAAACAATGTCATCGAAGTTTTCTTTCGAAAGGAGGAAACACGTCGAACTTAATCAAACACCTTAAGGAGTTCAAGCAGGTGATTTTAATTTTAGTTTTAACAATTACGTTATGAATATTTAGGGTGACCACCTGGCAATAGTTCTGTTGCGGGACATATTTGTGATTTTGCGGGACAATGTGGGACACATGCAAGACAGATACATTTTCCATTGTTATGCTATATAAATACTGATATACATCCGTTGTCATATGCGCTTATTTATGTTTCTGAGCGTGCACATGTAACCGAGAGAAAACACGTCCGTTTTATGTGAAAGTGAAAGAATCCACCTGCGAGAGAATTGTGCCCTGGCATTACAATAATGCGCGCTTGACATTTGTCATTACAATAACTCCACAGAACCGCCTCAAATGAGCTATTAAAATAAGAAGAAAGTAACATCTGACAGTTGCATCATTTTTTTTTTTATTTGTTAAAATTGACAAAGAATATCGTGTTTTTCCGTCTGCGATCGACCATTTCTGTCGGTGGTGCTAGATCACATGAGGCATGCATACATGTTGTCTTAATATGATAATTTTAAAAATCAACAGACTCATGAAAATACGGGACATTTCTTCAGATTGTGAGGTGCGGGACAAGGGGTGAAAATGCTGTGCGGAACAACGCAAAGCGGGACGGGTGGTCACCCTATGAATATTATATTATATTAATTTGAAAGTTGGATTGAAATAAACATTGCCATTTGCGTAGTTAAACATTGTTAGCATTCGCGCGGCTAACAATAATTTAACGAAAGGTTAATTGTTAACCCTTTAATGCTCTTGTAACTTTTATAAGGGTAAAATACAACACGGGGACGTAAATGTGATTTATTACTTTTACACACCAGAGTATTTCAGATTACTTGTGTATCTAAATCCAAAATATGTGTGTTACAAAACGTACAAATGTATGATTAGTAATAGGTCTTTAATATTAGTCCGTCAGAAAAGCAGTTATGCTAATTCTTGGCTGGGCAACTCTCTCTCTCTCTTTCTCTCTCTCTCTCTCTATATATATAGCCTATAAAATATGAACGCAAAGTTTATCATTTGGAATAAAGAAAAGTACAATAAAATAAAAGACGTGTTATCTCTTCATGTAAAGTGTTACCAAACTATACAATAATAATATACCCTTCATTAACATTACTTTATGCTTTATCTAACATCAACTAACAGTGAGGTCATGTTATCTAATGTTGTTTAACAAATGTAATCTTGTAGTTTAAGTTATTGTAGTTAAAGGTTGTTTTTCAATTAGCATGTTTTTTGTGTTTTGCTTTGGTACCGGAATTGGTACCGAGAACCGTGAAATTTTGCTGGTATTGGTACCGACTACTGAAATTTTGGTACCGTGACAACACTATTGTGAATATATGAAAAACAGATATGTATATACACATATGTGTTACCTCTCTCCTCTGCTCATCTCACACACAACCACATGTAAATGCAAATTTGTAATTATCTTTGTACCTGCTGGAGCAATAATGTTGTATTAACATTCCCCACTGAATGAACCTTATTACACATTTTATGCAGAAATTTACAGTCCGCTCTATAAAATCTGATTGTTATTTTATGGGCTTTATCTCACTCAGCTACGTTGATAGAATAGCTGTACCTGTTTCTAGTGCAGACATAATGCTGTTGGTATAATAAAGGGATATGAGTGGACACTTTGGAACAAATGTCCAAAAATGCCATCTTTGTTGTGCCTGAGTAAATATTAATCAGTTTTGTAGTTTGCAGTAAGCCAGGTAATACAAAGAGTACCTCCACAGAGGCCTTTCTTTAGCTGAAGAAGATATATTAAAGTCACACTAAGAAAGTTTTAAGAAAATATTGAGTCTCATTGAAAAGCTGACATCATTACAGTGCTTGTGGCAGCATTCAGTTCCATTTGTCTAAATATTTTATATGAAAGAAGACCAGTGAACTGTTTGTACTTAAAATTTACATAATATTAAATTCACATTCTTTGTTGACAGAAGTGGATATGTTTGAAATATTGCTATTAATTATTAAATCCCACCAAAATCAGCAAGTTTTTCCTCCATTGAAAAGGTATTTCAGGCTAAAAAAAAAAATTTTTCAGTGTAAAGTCAATGGAGAAAGCGTAAAGGCCACTTCATGCTGAGAGCGATGCGAAAAAGTGAGATGAATTGCCGACAAACGGTGCTTTCTGAACGAGCGTGAAACAATTGATTGTAAATTTTTTCTCAGATACATATCTCACATATGGATTTAACATTGTCCACTTTTCAATATACAGCATTAAATTAAGATAAATATAATTTTAAAATATTATTAGAAATACAATTAGCATCAAGCTACACTTGAAAATTGATGTGATTGTGATTATTAATGTTTTTGCTTAAAACCCAGTTTAAACCATCATCGAGTGCTTGTAATAAATTCAGATTGTGATCTAAAGTTGATTTTGATTCTATAATATGCAGACATGCAGTCTTTGTATGTTTTATAATGGACCGAAAAAATAATCCTAATTTTTTCATGCCACAAATGATCACGCCTGGTGTGAATAGCCCCAGAGGGATCTATTGTTTTGATTCCTGTTTTGATTTGGTTCCTTGATAACCAATAGGGATGCAACAATACAGTTAGTCCACGGTTCAATACGTACCTCTGTTTTTAACCACTGTTTTCGGTTTGGTTCTGATAGCTTGCCACATCAGTGTTTTCTCTTTTTTTTTTTTACAACAAATAAACAACAAAATACTCTTGTAAACCTCTGTACACTGGAAAAAGTGTGGATTATTATATGTCTGCTTAATATTTCTTTTGAGAGAGGTATTATTTTTTCAATTTTTGTGCAAAATAGGATGGGTTTCATTCATTCGCTGTAATTGAATAAAAACAAGGTATAACGTTAAACGTTTTGAATGATGAAATGTAAGGACAACAAACACTCATCTGATGTTGGGAATTAAAAACAAGTTATTTTTTTATAACTTTTTATATATTTTGTTGGAGAACAGGTTTAGAAAGGCTTATCATTGCATGTCATTAGAAGGGAAGATGCTCTGCATGTGTTGCTTTTTCAAATAAGCGGGAAGCGTTTCCTCATCTCAGCACATGAAAGCACGGGCACACACAAAACAAGGAAATGATTTAAATGCAAAACCAAAAAAAATGCAATTCACAAGCGTGTATTGAACTGTGGATGTTGTTCTGAACGGTTCAATATTATATTGAGACTTGTGGCATCCCTAATAACCAATCATATTACAGCCTTGATGTGATTGAAATTCTGAGTTGTGCAACTGTCATTCGTTCTTTGATACCTTTGAAATTAATGAGAAGTACCATATATGGGAACCTACCTGTAGCAAAACTGTCTGTGACTTGTCTTATAAAAGCATTGTTGTTGTAGTCTAAATAATAGATAAATTCAAAATGATTGTTAAATGGCAAACACATTGAATATTAGAAATGATCAGATTTTTCTGCTGCAGAAGCTTTTTTTCATTGACATCCATTAAAAAAAATGGCCTCTTGTATGCTGGCTGTAAAGCAACTTTGGTAAAGTTTGAGAAACTGCTTATTTCTCTTTCTTGAGGTTCAGCTGATATATTTTCTCTGCACTGCCACCTGCTGTTTTGGAGAATACTGCAATGGCAAATTAAATGTAAGTATAAATGTGCTTTAGTTGGCATTACCTGTGCATGCAGTCTGTAGTGGGGTCAAATGCATCAAGGGAATGTAAAAACAAGGCTAAAGCTAGTGAAGAGCAACAGCTGGATGCCCAGATGTGGATTAGGATGTTAAGATGTGTTCGTGGAGAGCGATCATAGAGAGGAAGCGGAAGAGGAAGTTGTTAATTAAATGAGGAAAAGGGCTGTTTGCAAGGCCCAAGGACTGTCACAGACTGTTTTCATTAATCTGGATGCAGGCGCCTAAGACAGGCCTGTGCAGACTCGTCTGTGCCATCCTCACTCTAATTAGAGCACTTTAATCAGGGACAAAGTCCTAAGATCCCAGAGACCACTTTAAAGTACCACTAACCTTTACTGTAAACAACACTCTTTCCCGCTCCATGGAGCACTAAAGTTCAGTCATCATATGTGTGTAATGAGAGGGGAGGTTTGGTCAGACTGGGCTGTTTTCACGCATCCTGTCTGAGAGCCGCCCTCGTTTTTTATCTATTTGTTTGCCTTTTGAAGTTCAGCTTAGTTCCACCAGGTGATCAGCGTTATAAAATGTAAATTTTACAGCTATTTTTGGGGAGATTAGTTTTCCAATCATTTCAGAGTGTGTGTGGAGGTCATATACTGATGCAGCTGAAGAAATAAGACCAGAGTGGTGTCCATTATTGTGGCATGAGGTGTTATATCTTTAATCTTTAATTATTTTGATTTTGGACATTTCTATAAAACAGAAGACATGTAGTAATAAATGGTGTGCAGATGTCTGAGCAGGGACTCGGGTAAAGTTTCCAAACTATTTGTTTCTCCATTGTCACTGAAAAAATGATTCATGCTTCAAAAAAAAAAATTCACTGGCTGAAAGTTTCTTTTAGTTCTATTTGAGCATTCATAGAGAGACAAACTCTAGTTGACTGATGCACGTTGTTTTGCTTTGTATTTAAAAAAAGTTTCTATTGCCTTTAAATAGAGAATAAAGAAGAGATGGTCTGTGTCCGTTTTGGTACTTCAGGCTGTATTTATAGTAAATGAATTCACACTGGCAGTGTTACTGAGCTCTTCCTGGCTTCCGCTGCTGTGGCGTAGAACAATACAGTCTCTGTGTGAGTCTTTAATACTGTCTCTCTGGCTGCAGCTTACAATCTAAAATGTACCCTCACTGCTCTCCTCTGACTATTTATCGCTTCCTCTGTGAACGCAAGATACTGGCACTGTTGTGTGTAGTCCGCTGAGCTAATCTTATGTCCTCTGACATGACACTGGGACTGGTATGTGGAGCAGCATGACAGAAGTGAAGTGTCTAGTTGTCTGACAGAGTGTGCTGCTGTAATAGACTGACAAAGCAGATGTTCTATAATAATAAAAAAAAGTTTGATCTTTAAAAGTAGTATGCCTGTTAGGAAGGTTTGTGCTTGTGCATGTGATGCAATGATGTGTTGAGACCATTCAGCTTGCCACGTGCAGTCAGAATCAAATATAAAGTGTCTACTTTGCTTTAAAGTTACTGCCAGTCATTTGCAGTCCTTTTGTGTACATTTCCTAAGCATTACAAATGCTGTTCTGATCATAATATTTGAGGTAAATAAAGCTAGTCAGTTACATCACAAGATGATGAAAGTCACTCTGCAATTTTAGGCTTCGGGTAGTTAAAAAAAAAAACAGCTTTAACTAGCGTAACATGGTTTGTAGTTTTAGAGGGGTTTTAGGCACTTGATGGTCAGTTGGGAAACCAGTTGTCTGACCAGCTAAACCAGCATATGGGAGACTATATGAAAGATCTGTTTAATCAGCGTACATCAGCTAGGTCAGATTGGGAGACCAATTAAATCTACATACACAACCCAGGTCAAGCTGGAATACCAGTTAAATTTGCATGCGCCAGCTGTGCCAGGCGCAGAGATCAGCTAAACAAGTTAGACAAAGCTGGGAGACCAGTTTAATCAGCTTACACCAGTTAGGTTAAAATGAGAGACCAGTTAAATCTGCTTACATCAGCTAGACTAGGCACAGCGACCAGCTAAACTGGAGTATACCAGCTAAGCCGGGCTTGGATACCATCTAAAGAAGATACTCTATGCTGTGAGACAGGTTAAACCATCATGTACCTGCTAGGTTGAGACAGGAGACCAGTTAAATCCACATACACCAGCTAGGCCAGTCTAAAAGACCAATTAAACCAGTATACCCCAGCTAGGCCAGTCTGAAAGGCCAGTTAAACCAGTATACACCAGCCAGGCCAGTCTAAAAGACCAGTTAAACTAGTATTTGTCAGTTAGACCAGACTCAGAGACAAAATAAACCAGTTAGACTAGGCTGGAAGATGAGGTTAACAAACATACCCAAGCAAAGCCAGGCACAGACCAGTTAAAGCAGCAACACCGACTAGAACAGGTTCAGACACCAGTCTAAACCAGTTAGACTAGGCTTGGAGACTTACATCAGTGTACACCAGCTAGGCTAGACTCAGAGACAAACTTAAACCACTTAGACTAGGCTGGGAATGGGATAGTAGCTAAATTAGACATACACCAGCTAGGCCAGATTCAGTGATACCAGTGAACCAGTTTTACTAGGCTGGAAGACCAGTCAAACCAGCATACTTCCGCTAAGAAAATCTGAAAAGCCAATTAATCCAAAATACACCAACTAGGCCAGGTTTAGTGACTAGTCTAAACTAGTTAGACTAGCCTGAAAAATTAGTTAAACCAATATACCCAAGCAAGGCCAGGCACAGACCAGTTAAAGCAGCATACACCGGCTAGATCAGGTTCAGAGGCCAGTCTAAACCAGCTAGACTAGGCTTGGAGACCGCTTAGACCAGTATACACCAGCTAGGCCAGGTTGAGAGACAAGCTAAATCAGTTAGACTAGGCTGGGAGAGTAGATAAACTAGGCATAAACCAGCTAGGCTAGGTTCTGTGACCTGTCTAAACCAGTTAGACTAGGCTGGGAGACCAGTTAAACCAGCATACCCAAGCTAGGCCAGCCTCAGAGACCAGCTAAGACAATTAGACTAGGCCGGGAGACCAGCCAAAGCCAGCTTTATTTAACCCAGCTAATATCAGATTTTTTCATCAGGGATGTGTGTATGTTAAGCGAGGCTGCTATGTTGCATGCTCCTCTGAGGCCTTCTGTAAGGAGATCATTGCAGTGGTTTGCAAAATGTACTACATACACCACAGTGTGCTTTTAACTGAGTAAACATTCATCACGTAGTGCGAGCCTACACAGAAATCTGCCCGTTGCCTCCATGGCAAACCCACACAATCCTTATGCAGAGATAGAGCACAGGATCTCAGCAGGATAGAGCTGATGCATGCTGGGTATGCAGCCTCTGTAATTTGGGAATGATCAATGAGGCTTCTCAAGCCTTGGCAGCAGTGCTGTGGGAAATAGATTAGCTATCAGCGTACGAGGAGAGGCAGACTCACCTGTGGGCTGTGGATCCCTTGAGGAGACGCAGCTCTGCACTAACACTCTCGGCCGATGGTACTTGAGAAATGAACCTGCGTGCATGCTAACATGCCATTACCAGGAGTGTTTGGAGGGTTTGTTTGGCTTTGTGTAGTGCCGCAGGGACTTGACAGAAAAATAGGTGGGTATGTAAGAAGCTTTTTCTCAGAATGTGTTTCAATCTGTCCTGCTTTGTGAGCGTGTTTGTGTGTGTTGAAAGTAACCGAGTGTTGAAGGGATTGTGTGGGTGCGATGCACTAATTTTTGTGCACATGTGTAGGAAGAGGTAGATGATGCTTGTTGCCTAGCAACTCCATTACAGCTCTACAAAATACATGAGAAGAGAGCTGCTTTGCCTAAAATATTGCTGCACTTTTGCATAAAACACTGTCGAAACCTTTGTACACCCCCAGTGGCTTCTCGTCAAGAACAAAATGATTGTAGATTTGATATGCAAGCTTGATATAAAACTTGTGTGTGGGTTACAGGAAGGTGAGATCCCGGAATAACCCCACGGGAAGAGCACCAGATGGTCTCCTCTGTTTTACCTGGAAGGGAAATGGCTCCACGGGAAGTTCAGGAAGCAGGAAAAAGCGGGGTCAAACTGGATCAAAAGCTGCTTGCTGCTACAGAGCAGTCAAGCTGCGCTCTGCCACTGAGGGGCAAACCACTGTTGACATGCTCACGTTTTATCATACACGTCCTCTATCTGAGACAAATTGTTTTGCTTTTTGTTTGGACCACAGCGCAGATGAGATATTTTTGGGAGAGAGCTGAGGAGGAGGTCCCGAGGTTACGCACTGAGGAATCAAAACAACCCAAAACAAAACTCCCTTCAACTCCCCTGATAATACAGTGACAGCACATGTTTAAAAAGAGAACAATCTGAGAAAGAAAACACGTCTTTTTATGCTTTTAAGAGCCCTATATAAACATTTGGCAGTGGTAATCTAGCATAATACAATTAAGTATTTGTGACTAATATGGTTCTAGAGTTAAGCCCCGTTCACACTACAAACGACACGCAGTGACAAAGTGACGTGACCCCATTCATTTCAATGGAGAGCTAGCGACTTCCGGCAACAAGACCGTTGGCGACCGGATGGGGCATGTCCAGCGACGGGACAAAGTTGATAATCCTTTAACTTTATGCAAATGAAGAGCGACTTTCGGGAGCGACAGCCAATAGGAAGGAAGACGGTAGAGCTTGTGTGATCGTTCTCATTCATTTTTGTTTGTATATAAGGATTTAGTTTATATTTATATTATATCTTTTGCCTCCAAAATGTTTGTATTTAGCGGCACGAAACCTGATTCACTGTCAAGGCAAACACCCACAAACAACCTCATCACCACACACACACACACACACACACACATATATGTATATATGTGTGTGTGTGTGTGTGTGTGTGTGTGTGTGTGTGTGTGTGTGTGTCTTTTTCATTGTAATCCTTCCATTTTTAATATTTGGTATGTCTGCTGAGTGTACATGTGTTGTTCACCTGCGTATAGGCACACATTACTAACGCACCATTTAAAAAAATAAAAAAAAAAACTGCACCATTGATTTTAGACAAGGTTTTAGTTGGTCAATGGTGCAGTCAATTTCAGTTGCCTCAAAATAGCAATGTACCAACAATGCGCCTGAACACACCTTTCAGACAAGCACACCCATGGGCAAACAGATGGATGCGAATGCATTTGCGTTGTGCTGGACGTAAAAATGATAACTGTGTCGGGTTGAAACTAGCAAAAAACACTACCACCTGGCGTCACATTGCAAAGGGTATATGATAGTGCCCTAAAAAGCAAAGTGAAAGTTTGATTAAACGAATGTGTCGATGGAGTGTGTAAAGTGATTAGAGACTGGGAAATAGAGGAGCAAGATAGAGCAGCTGGCTGGGGAGCAGTTCAGTCCATGGAAGAGCCTCACCACCAACCACTAGCCAAGAGAAGAGGCAAAGCAAAGGAACAGGGCCAAGCTTTAACTAATCACTTTCCATCAGCGCTGCCAGCGCCATGGAGGCTCAAACGTTACTATTAGCCACCTGCCAGCCGTCCCGGCACCAAGCCCCGATATGAGGTTTGGTTTCGCCCCAATTCTGTTTGAAATGGCCGTTGTGGGTGATTGCAATCAGGCCAGTTCACGAGCATGAAACAGGAACTGCTCCCAAGGTACTTTGACACTTGGAGCCATTCCCTCCCTGGGCTGGAGTCTGTGCCTGTTTCTGATCCGTTTGATTCGCTGTCAGCATTTGGTTGATTGGATTGTAGGAGGAGCGCCTCTCACAAGATGCCATCCTTTCCGTCTTCCTCATTCACTCTGTCTTCCTTCTGAATGAACAAATGTGTTGTGTTCACACCGTGGGGCCCTGCATGTTAAGATGTGTGTCGTGTAGCGCACACTTGAAGCAGAAATGTCTTTATTAGTGCGCTTATGTGTGCTGTGTAGCGTGAAGCGCAGACCTCAGCAGTCAGAGCGGATGAAGGGGTCTCATTGTGTGCATTCCGGGAAAGCCCCAAAGTAACGGCTCTGGAGGTGTGGACATTTTCCTGCTGCTACTACAACAAGTAGAGAGCTTGACACCGAGAAATGAACTGAATGATGAAACTGAATGATGTAAATGGTGGATAGAACTAAGATTTGGACGTGAAATGGGATGTGAAAGTGAGTTGTTGCTAAGTTTAGCTTGACTATTGTTTGCTTTCCCAGTAGGCCACTTTTCTCAACCCCAGAGACATCAATCAATGCTGGCAAGCCAGTGCAAATACAGCTATATAATCATTCTCTTTGGCTTTTAGCAACTTTTTGTTTTTTTCATTGACATATTTTTAAAGTGCTTTAGTTTTGTTTGTGCTTATGAAGTTAGGCCTGTTTCTAAGCAATCAGTGTCTTGCAGAAATGTACTGCTGTTTTTGTATCCCAATATGAGAGGGGATTCATGAGCCCTAAACATTGGTTAAATGACACAAGCTGACTAGTTGTTAACGTAACTAGACTCTGTGTATTCACAGAGTATACGATTTGGCACAAGCTCACTGGTTCATGTTGCGTACGCAACCAATGTGGCTTCACATTTAAATGGCTGGTAGTATTCTCTTGGGCATTTGGCAGTGCGCTTTCAGAGTTCCTCTGAAACCCTCCACCTTCCCCAGCTCCACCTGTATAGATCTGCTACGGGTTATTTTATATGCCAATTCATGCCGCAACAGTATGTCTTAAATACTCACAGCACTGTATCGCTATATGCTTTGGCAGTAGCAAGTTCCTGTACTTGCTTGCAGCAGCAACAACCAAGACTGTTTTCAGTTTATTGGCTTGTAAATATGCTAAAAAAAAGCTGACAAAAGAGCAATATTGGAGCATTTGTAGTATATGTTGGCAGCAGGGCTGCATGATTTGGGGAGAAATCTAATTGTGTGTGTATTTATTTATTTATTTATTTATTTATTTAGAAGTTTATTTAGAAGTTGGAGGTTCATATATTTTATTTGTTTAATTAATTGCATACTAAGCTATATCAAGATTTCTGTTATTTCTATTAATTGTGCAAACCAAGTTGTTAGATATGAAGTTCGCACTTCAAGGATTAGTTCACTTCCAGAATGAAAATTTCGTTATAATTTACTCACCCCCTGTCATCCTGTCATCCAAGATGTTATTTCTTTCTTTCTTCAGTCAAAAAAAAAAAAAAAAAGTTTTATGAGAAAAACATTTTATATAGTGGTCTTAAATGGTGGAAGGTCCAAATTGCAGTTTCAATGCAGCTTTAAAGGGCTTTACATAATCCCAACCAAGGAATAAGGGTCTTATCTAGCGAAACGATAAGAAAAATACAAATTTATATACTTTTTGACCAAAAATGCTTGTCTTGCAGTAGCTTGACCTCACGCATTACATAATCATGGTCAAAGTACCGACCCTTTATAAAAAAGGTAAAACAATAATGTTGGACAATTTTGAGGTTGGAGGAGAAAATAAGATGGAGTTTTTCAGCCTACCCTACATTTTTGAACCACTAACTGCACGTGACTTTCCAATGTGATTACGCAATGCGTATGCAAATCGCAGAGCTAGTGCAAGACAAGCACGTTTGGTTAAAAAGTATATTATTGTATAATTTTTTTTTTTTTTATTGCCAATCATTTTGTTAGATTGGACCCTTATTCCTCTGCTGGGATTATGTAGAGCCCTTTGAACTGCATTGAAACTGCAATTTGGACCTTCAATCCATTGGCCACCACTGAAGTCCACTATATGGAGAAAAATCCTGGAATGCTTTCCTCACAAATCTTACTTTCTTTTTGACTGAAGAAAGAAAGACATGAACATCTTATAATAAGGAGGTGAGTAATTTATCAAGAAATTTTCGGATTAAAGAATTTTGAATAAAGCCAAAAGTGCACGATTAGTAAAGTTTCCTAAAAGAAAGAATCAATTTTGAATAGCCTAAACAAGTCATTATTAACTTGAGCCCTACTTACATAATGGCTACACATGTCTTACCTTCAAATAACTTGACCTGCCCTCAAACAGGTTATTTTACTGATGTACTTTAAACTGCTTTGAATGAATCGCTTGAGAAACGCTGGAAAATTAGATGATATTAAACACATATTTTGAGAAATGAAAGTGTTGTTTGACCTTGCGTGAATGTAAACATTTTGTAGGAAACTCCCTAAACAATATTACAACCTTAAAAATGGCATAATAGGGGAACGTTAAACAGCTAGCTTATATTCTTGGCTGACCTTGTTCCTTTTTAACTTAATTTACTTTATAGAATGTACCACGACTTAACGATGGTAACAATTTGTAAATTGTCATTATGGTCTGATACATTGTCCAAAGACCATTGCAATTTCTTTTTGCTTTTTTTAGGCTATACTCTAAAACTGTTAAAAATATTGTAAAATATTGCCTTACTATTTCATTTACTTCAGCACCAGATAATTTTTCATGTAGTTCAGTCTTCAGTCCAGCTAATATTATTATATAAATCCTGAACTGTGGCATTTGCAGTCTTTGAAATCCATTTTTGTACATACACAACATGTATTAATGAGACCCAGCTGTGAGTCACTTTGTTGTGGGTGACTGCTGAAGTTATTCCAGATGTGTCACAGTTTCGTCATGCCCTTGGCTACCGTACACACGCTCGGTCATGGTGTATGGGTCGTGTGTACTGTTGTTTTATTTGTAAACATGGTCTGTCAAATTTAAGCCTTAGTTATTCCTATTGGTACAGTTTAAAATTAAATTAGCCCCCCTGCACATTTTGTGCTAATGTCACAGTCTATTCAGATGTGGTGGGACATATTCTGTGCTTAGTATTTAGAGTATCTCTCTGTTTCAGAGGTTTAGCCATTGCTGCTGATTAAGTCTGACTGTTAAACAAAAAGTACTAATAATTCTTTAGACGTGGTGCAAGTGGTAACATTGCATTTTTGTATACTATTTGATGCCAAAGACCCCTGAATTCCCTTGTGGCTTTTACAGTACCATTCTAAAGTTTAGGGTTAGTATTTTTATATGCTTTTTTTTATACTATTTAGCAAGGGTGCACTAAATTGACGCAAAAGTGACAGTAAATACACTTTTAATGAATACAATAAATGAAATAAATATTATAATTTTATAGCAACACGGCTGTTTTCAACATTGGTAATGAAAGTAAAAAGTTTCTTGAGCTTTGCTATCATAATAAATTACATTTTTAATTACATTTAGAAAGCAGTTCTTTTAATTTATTAATATTATTTCACAATAGTACTGTTTTACTTCATGGTTTATCAAATAAATGAAGCCCTGGTGGTCATTAGTGATTTTCAAAATATTAGAGATAGTTCATCAAAAAAAATAAATTCTGTCAATAATTACTCATAAGAGTAGACCTTAAGACCGTAAGACCTTTGTTCATCTTCAGAACACAAATTATAATATTTTTTTAAGAACTCTGAGAGCTTTCTGACCCTCCATAGACTGCAAAATAATCCGACTGACCCCAGACTTTTGAATGGTAATGTATATTTACTTTTGTACATAACCCAAAGCAAATTATGAAATATTATATGGAGAATAATTGTTTTAGTATTTGGTTTAATTGCTACACTATTGCCATCATTCAAAATAGTACCTTTTTGTAGAGGAAAAACAACTGAAAAAACTATTTCTATGATGCAGTACTATGGAGACGGCTGAGTAGACTTTTGGCAACATAAACACAGTACTTCTTTGAAGCCATTTAAAGATGTTTTTCAGGCATTTTCACTGTCCGCTGCAAATTCAAAAGAGCACAGCTGCAGATCTATAAGATGCATTCTTGTTGTAACACATTTCCTCGCTGTGCTTCATCTGGTACCCAGACCTCTCAATGCCTCTGACCCATCGCCACTCCAATTTTTTGCCAACTGAATGTCTCTACAAAGCCTCTGAACAATAGATGATGCCCTGAGTCTTTGAGTGATTCCTCACTCTGTCTTTTTCTGTGTATCACCAAGTACTCTACACTTGTCCCACTTCGGACGGCCTGCAGACAGAGAGGGAGAGAGAGATGAGTCACAGAGAACCTTTTCCACTACATCTCATAACATTCTTCTGTCTGGGAACAGCGGATATGCAGAATCAATCGTGGCTGGGCAGCATTTGCTGTTTCTCCCCTTGCTGCTGTCTCTAGTCCTGCAGTCAGCTCTTTGATTTTTCCATTAGAGCATCTGCCTCTTTTGTCCACCCCAATTTTTAGCACAAAGCAACAATAGAGAGCATGTCATAGTCCTCTAGGAGGAGACATCTCAGGCATGTTAGATGGAGTCAAAAGGGAGACAATCTGTCTTCTGTGTGCTTGTGTTGGAAACTTCATTCAGTTCAGGTCATTTCAGGTGTTGGGGGAAATGTGTGCAGACTTGACAGCTGTTGTTTACCTCTAGTAGACTATAATAGTACCTGTTGACTTTTTTATACGGGGCCTATTTGTTGTGGGCTCATTAATTTTTACAAAGAGGCAAATCTCCTCTTGTCCCCAGAGCGAACATCTCCAGGCTCATATTTGTACCTCTAAATATTTTCGAACAACAAAGCAACCCAGTTCTGTCTGTGCTCTGAGCGTGACAGTGTGATGTAATTTTTGTTTTCAGTCTTAAAGACCAGATATTACTGAACCATTTTTTCCTCACTATCCAGCAAGTTAACTTTGGGCACTATAAAAAGATCTGAAGGACGCATCTACAAAACAATACTAAGAAAAGTTTTAGATCTCTAGAGTTTATATATATGCATCAAAGCTAAGATTGATGTTTATTGTATTGTTTATACAGCTGAGGAATTTTTTTCATTTTCAGTTGTTTATTAAAAAGGATTAGTTCATTTCCACAATAAAAATTTGTATGATTTTGAGATCCATCTTTTTACATTGAGGACAACTATTACAGAATATTTAAACACTCACTGATGCTTCAACATGGGAAACATGTAAGTATCTTCTGTAGCTTCTGAAGGGTAGTACTAAATTAAAAAAGTAATAATAAAAAAAAAAAACTCTTATACTAGCTTGCTCTATTCTTTTTCTATTATCTGTTTATTTATTATATAATTAAAAAAACCCTGCTACGTATACTGCATTAAGCTAATCTGAGACTTTTCATAACACTTACATATCATTGCTGTTTTGTTGATTTTGATTGCTTCCATTGTCCTTGTTTGTAAGCCGCTTTGGATAAAAGTGTCTGCTAAATTACTAAATGTTAATGTAAATGCAAAATATCATGCATTTTTGTATGATCCTTGTTATTAACTTTTTGCAGATTCTGCAAGGTGTATGTAAACTTTTGACCTCAACTGTATTTGGTTTATACTGTATTTTTATTGACAAATGGCAAAGTAAATCACTATTTCCCACAATTTAAAAATGAAATAGACTTCAATAATAGGTCATCCTATTGATCTAAACAACTGAATAATTGATAAAAGATGTGAAAATAGAGTCTCTATTCTAAGTAGAATCCATACGTCTGCACTTTTCACATTGCCATTATTGGGGTCAGTTCTAACACACAGTACCTTTCTTCTGAAGGTTTGATTTCAGAGGCCAAAAGGTTGATAAACAGACTTTGGAGAGCAGGAGCACAAAGGGAGCAACTCACTATAGATAGAAATTCTCCTCTGTAACCTTTGCATCTTGAAATAGAAGCACCCACTTGTTTCCCCATAAATCTAGACAGCCATTTACTAGGGAATTACTCCATCCCTGTGTTTTATTTAATATCAGTTCTCACCGTGCTCTGTTTGGAAACGTCAGGCCAGGCCTGTGAGGTGAAAGAGTTAAAGACGCAGCAGAAAAAGACACACAGATGTTCTCTGTCACATTCAGCAGCAGCTGCTGAAAACAGCCCTGTATTCAGACTGACTGATGCAGATTGCTGCGAGCAGCTCCGCTCCAGATGGAATACGGACCTCATATGGCATATTCTGATTCGCTTCCAAATTCCACCGCTCGTATTATAAGTCCAATAGAACCCTGTTTACCAGGTGTTAAAGGTTTTATCACCTA
Organism: Cirrhinus molitorella; assembly: GCA_033026305.1. NCBI lineage: Eukaryota > Metazoa > Chordata > Actinopteri > Cypriniformes > Cyprinidae > Cirrhinus > Cirrhinus molitorella. Next base: position 36,345,602 of record CM065117.1, on the reverse strand, counting down.
AAGACCAGTTAAATTGGTGAAATCTCAAAAATGCCAAAGCCAGAGGCTCTATGATTGTTGGATAAACGGAAGCATGAAAATAGGCCAGTGAGGTACTTAAAGCTGAACCAAGTAATTTCTTGTCTTCATGGTTCATCAAACGTAATAGCAAAAATTGTAAAAAGACTGTTTCCAAAAAGGTTTCCTGAACATTCCTCCTGTCTGCTATTTGTTGATCAAACGGATTCAGCCTCATATACATGTCATTTGTTGAACCACTGTTGCTGTGATGAGTAATTTGGAACAATAGTACTTTGGGCAAATCAGCCTCATGCTTGACTTTGTGTAAGTTGTGATTGAAGTGCTTTTGCCAAAAAGTGTTTCTTTTTGCCAAAATTTGGTATTTAATTATATGCATTGCTCGTGTTTTTACATTTAGATTTACATTTGCTGTCTTGTTGGATCTGCCCGCTGCTTTTGACATGTTAATCACCAGTCAGCCCTCGGCAAAGGGCATCTTAGGAACCTAACTCTAGTGATTTGAGTCTTACCTCTCAGATAGGTCCTTCAAGGTATCTTAGAGGGCTGAGGTGTCCAAGTCTCAACATCTAGCTACTGGGGTGCCTCAGGGCTCAGTTCTTGGACCACTTCTCTTCCCTGTCTACATGGCATCATTAGGTTCTGTCGTTCAGAAACATGACTTTTCATATCATGGCAATGCTGATGACACTCAACTCATGAAGATCCATCACTTTCAACTTAACCTTGCCAAGACAGAACTGCTTGTGGTTTCAGCCAACTCAACACTTCATCACAATTTCTCCATCCAGCTAAGTGCATCAACCATAACGCTTTCCAGGACAGCCAGAAATCTTGGAGTCCAGATTGACAATCATCTGAAATTTCACAGACCACATTGTTAGAACTGCCCAGGCCTGCAGATTTGCCTTATACAACATTAAAGCTATTGTTAAAGCTATTGTTCTGTCCAGACTGGACTATTGCAATGCTTTCTTGGCAGGTCTTCCAGCCAGTTCTGTCAAACCTCTGTAACTAATCCAGAATGCAACTGATTAGTCTTTAACAAGCCGATAAAAGAACAAAGTCACACCTCTGTTCTTCAATTTGCACTGGCTACCAATAGCCGCTTGCATAACATTCAAGGCATTGAAGTTTGGCCCTGCACCCCTTTACCTAAATTCACTACTTCAGACTTATGTGCTCTCCAGAAGCTTGCAATCTGCAAGTGAAAGCCATCTCAAAGAGGCACAAAATCACTTTCACAGACTTTTACCTTAACTGTTCTTTGTTGGTGGAATGACCTGCCAAACTCGATCCGTCCATCTCCAAGAAACAGCTGAAGACAAATCTCTTCCATCTGCACTAGGCCCTCTAATATTTGCACTCTCCTTTCTATTTCTATTCTATTTACTTGCTTTTTAGTTATTATAAAAAATAATGACTTATGAGATACAACTATTTGAAAATCTGGAATCTGAGGGTGCAAAAAAATAAATAAATAGTCTTTAAAGTTGTCGAAGTGAAGTTCTTAGCAATACTACATATTACTGATCAAAAATTAAGTTTGAATATATTTACGGTAGAAAATGTACAAAATATCTTCATATGATCTTTTCTTAATATCCTAATTTTTGGCATAAAAGAAAAATCGATCATTTTGACCCATACAATGTATTTGTTGGCTGCTGTTGCTACTATTGTGGTCACATATACTAGATCAGAATAGTGAACAAATGGGGCTTTACTTGTGTCTGAGTCAGCCTTATAGATTCTGCATTTGTGCACCAAGGAACGAGGTTGCCGAACCCTTCCTTTAAACCTGCATCCTGGTCCCCTGGTGGCGCTGTGAGTGAAGCATGAGTGATTTATGGGTGGAAGAAAGTGCTACACCAGTATTCAGTGCTCCACAGAGTCTCCTTTATGACTGTGCTGCTGTTAGGGGAAGTGATGGAGTGAACGACCCTTAGAGACAGGCATAGCATTCTTCCCCATGTCTGCTGGGAAATAGGACAGTTTGGCATCAACGCAACTCCATATGAATGCAAACTAAAAATGGTCATGGTGTATAACCTCAAATGACAGTAAAAGTATTTGCTTTTTTCTTGCGTGTGACAAGGATGTATGGGTAGCTGACAATGCTGAACAATAGTTCTGGCCCACACAGCTGAGAAGAATGATTATCCTGTTGTTCTTTCTTTCTAATTAGTATACCCAAACTATAAAGATTGAACATTGTTTATGTAAAAGTATACATTTCAATCATTGATTGTGCACCGAAAATATGCATAGTCCCATCTCAAGGGTTTTCATTTGAAAGTTGGAAGGCAGTGCAGATTTTTAGGTTCGAAGTATGTAATATTCACTGCTGGTCATACAGCTCTAGTACACACTCAGTATTCTAGTGCATACTCAAAGTAGTCCTAAAATAGAGAATTTTCCATTGCAAATGGGAAATTCAAGCCCTAAATCAAATGCACTGGCCTCACACACTTGCTTGTGTAAATGTTGTTACTTTTTGCTTAAAAAAACTATATAAAATCCTACTATCATAGAACATGCTGTGAAATGTCCTTACTCCCACAGTGTACTATTGTTGCTTTTTAATCATGCTCATCCTTCTTTCTCTCTCTTCTTTCTTCAGAGTTGCTGGGCTCTGCCAAGAAGGTGAACGTCAACTTCCAGGACACTGATGGGTGAGTGGGACATATAAGGACTTTATATGGCTCCATGTGGCAGTCTCTTGTAAACATGATCGTTCCTGTCTGGCTGCCAAATATCCTCGGGATCTGCCAGAGCTCATGTGTGCTTGTTGGTTTAGAAAAACTTTTATCCAAGACTCTTTCCCAGTCACTCTCTTTCTTCTGTTTATCCAACTAATCTCCAAATACATTACAGAAATGTATTGATCCATAACTGCTCTTTAATTTGAACTGAATCAATGCTTAATTATTTTGCAGTGGTTAAAAATGTAATTTTTTTGTGAAAATAAATGTATCACAGACACATTTTAAGCAAAATATTTTAAATTGTAAAGGGACAGATATACTTCTCAAAATTACGGCAAAAGTATCTGAACCCTTTTTGTTTTTTGTATTGTTTGTTTTCCATTTGAAATATATTCATTTTGGCATGATAACTTTAGTTAGAAATGCATTCAAACATTTATATAATGTTTTATATGAAGAGCTGTTCGATGAGATTTGTCAGAAAATGTCCGTAAACATTGAAAAATAAAACCCTATTACTTTTTTTTGTTTAAACCACAGGTGGCAATAGAGAGCCTATAATTTTATAGGATACCCTTTAAAATGTATCTTATACAGTCCCAAAGAGCATTTGGACAGTTATTGCACAGCATAATTGCATGTCGATTGCTGATAGAGTCTAGCTAGATTATGAGTATGACATATTTGCTCTTATCCAAATTGCTCCTGCCACATTCAATAAGTCTTTCAGTCGTGCTTGATGTTTGTTCAGTTCTATCCAGTGTGTTTCAGAGGCAGAGAGCATTGTGTGATTTGTGGCAGTGTGTTATTTGTACTAACGTCATAGAGAGTTGAATAAGCCATTTGTTGGGATGCTTTGTTCCACATATCCTGTCCATTTTTTTCCCCTGGATGTTGTAATGGTGTACATAATGGTTGTTAATCATGCACTCCACTGTAGTTTTTCTTGAGTACAGCACAGCTGAAAAGAAGACTCTGTGTTGAGATATAATGCAAATTTGTGGTTTGTGGTTTGGCAGAGAGCAGAAAGACACCTGGGTTGAAGGATAAATGTTTTTAGTGCTGCATGGTCCGTTATTTGTGTTTATGCTTTATGTGATTCAATACTAAGCTAGTCAAATCAAAGATGTTAACAGCTTCTCTGTGATTTCTTCTTGTTACAGTGTCATACAAAACAATGAACAGAATTGACTCTTATGAATCTTTCCCAGTCACTCTCTTTCTTCTGTTTGTCCAACTCACCCCCATATACATTACAGACCTGTCTTAATCCATAACTGCTCTTTAATTTGAACCGTATCGATGCTTAATTATTATGAAGTGGTTAAAAATGTGGCATTTTTGTAATCTATCACACTTTTTTTAAGTGAAACATTAAAAGAAGTTTAATGGAGTGTGAGTTTGGGAAAAATTGACTCTTATGAATAAATTTTTTGAATATTAACTTCTTGTTTGTTGAACTGTTGCACAAAATCTGATATCATGTGCTGATATTCAGAATGTTGTGTGATACTACTTAACCGTATTGTCTTATGAATATAAAAAAACAAATACAGCTGCAAGCAGCAATTACCAGGGTTCAATCGATTTAAGGCATTTAAGCATGTATGAAAAAAGACAGATTATTTATGAAGCCTGTAACGACCTAAAGTGATTAGTGATCTTTTAGTGAGAATTTTTATTGTTTAGACTGCGCTTTTCAAACTTCCAAGCTTTTCTTTGGAATCACCTGTCGCATATGGTCACGAGGTTTTGTGAAGTTTTGAGTTTTTGTCTAAGCTTTATAGGCTTTTGGGTATATTTGGACAGGCCCCTTTTATAAACGACCCTATTATAGCGTGCCAAAGGGGAAATTAAAATTTTGTTTCTGATAATTATTGAACTGGAGAGTCCAGAGAATTGCACTGCAGTGTTTTTTCCAGCGAAAAACCTAGGACTAGTTCACAAAAGTAGGTTTTTTTTACATTTTCTCAGTCATTTAACAAACGGTTTGATTTCTCTCAAACTTTTCAAAGACCTTTAGGGCAAATGTCTATATAGAAATGTTTATATAGACGCAAATGTCCTTATAGACACTTGTGGCACTTTGGACCAAGGCTGTGCATACCAATTTTCACATCGATAGGACAAACAGTTGCATAGTTATGACAGTTTTTATGTTTTTTCCCTCTTATAGCGCCACTAGGTGGCCAAGTTCAGCGACTTTGTTCACATGATCTCAGATTCAGCTCAGGTTTACCATTCAAAAGATATACCCATTTAAGTAAAGGCAGCCCTGCCCCTTTTTGCACATTTTGGCATCCCTTTGCGACAGAGAGTTGAAAGTTAACTTTTTTTGGATTATTACTGATATTCACTCTCCAGAGAATCTTTCTGCTCTGGTTTGGTTCCGATAAGACAAAAAATCTAGGACTAGTTTGCAAAAGTAGGTTTTTCGAAAAATGCAAAAGAAACAAAAATTTCGCTAGAGTGATGGACGAATCTGAGGCATGCGTCAGGGCGATTTGGGTGACTCTTGGTGACGTTGTAGACCGTGTGAGTACTACCATTTTTCAAGTCTCTATGACTTATGATTTGGTCTGCCCGATCACTTTCAGGTGGAGATTGGAGGCCAGTAAGTCCCTTTTTTCTTCTTCTGCAGTCAGTGTGATGAGCACAGCCTTTTCTCCAGCCAGTAAATGCGTTGTGGCGAAGACAGAATTTCACAGAATTTGCACCTCACACAAAAGCACACTCGTGCACACGATGGATGGGCAGACTGCCATAAACACTCACTGATTCTCACATGCGCAGACGGATAGGCAAATACGCACTGACGCACTCTCACACATATGCAGCCAGGCGCAAATACACAAACATCGTCTAACAAAACTACCTTTAAACCAATCACAACAACACACCCACTACTCACACTGTGGTCTTGCCCTGCTTTGAGCCCAGAGATCAGATCAAAGGCTGTTTTATTTTGCTGTAGTCTGTCAAGCTGTGAAACCGGCAGAATAATTAAAAAATCTCTTCTATTGATCACTGTCCCAGAACAACGGTGGCGTTCATCGTCACAGCACTGCTTCATGGGTTTTAAGGAAATGAAAGCTGTAACTCTAAACCGACAGATACCTCCGTACAGCCCGAATCCTCACACACACACACCATGTACAGTATTTACACATGCAACCTTCCTCAGGCCCAGCTCACATTTGTATCAACAAGATAAATGACTCATGCATTAATTCCTTCTCCACAGACTATTGCTTTCTAAGCAGAGATTAAATTATGTTGTCTGCTGAGCAGAGAATAGAGCAAAAGCAGTGAGAAAATGGAGTGTGGGATGATCCCTCGTTTCTGAGGTTAAATTACCAGGTTGGGTTGTGGTCCCTCTAGCCTTGAAATGACAGTCAGACATCACCCTCCCCTGTGATCACTTTAATATCTCACACCCCATGTGACTGAGAGGCCCTGTGAAGATTACACTGAAGAGCTGCACATGGATCAGCTACCATGTCTTAAAGAGCCGCTCATATGGTTTTTTGAAGTCTTCTATTGTGTTGGAGTCCTCTGGATATAAGGTCAGAAAACATTGTAATTTGCATTTATACAGAATATACATTTATACATAGAGTCATTTGTCAATGATTTCAAAGTGCTTCATTTAAATCAATTTTGAGCTTAATGTCTGTAAACCTTCCATAAGCCTACTCTGCTCTGATTGGTCAGCTGGCCAAGCCTGTTGTGATTGGCACAGACAGGAGTACTTGAGCAAGTTAGCGAGCACTACCATTTGTGTTGCCAAGTCCGCAGTTGATGTCGCAAGTTAAAGCAACCCCAATAACATCATATTTAGCTCTTGCAATGCAAATTTACCAGGGAAACCCTGACAAAAAGCGTGTATTTTACACCCGGGAACACGATTTTTAACACAGGACCCCCCTCGAAATTGAGCTAGTTTTGAGTAGCAATTGGGCGGGTTTTGTTGTGAAAACCTGACAACCCTGGCATGCACCTTTACATAAAACAATAATATAGTGCTCCAAAAAAATGTTGTTGAACACTTACGCAAGAGAATTGTGCCCACTGCTAAACTGTAGCACTGAACAAAACAATAATGCTGGATATGTAAGCCGAGTGCTAACGTGACTAACTGCTGAAACAAAAGTTTGGAAACCAAAATATGTCTAAGTTACTTTCTTTATTATACATTAATCAACACATTCTTAGGAAATAGTGGGTTCACAGCGAATTATCAGAACTATTTCAGTAAGACAGTAATATCCATTTACCTGGAAACTTAAAGTTGCACTAGGTATACATTACATATAAGTACAAAAAGCTTGATATTATGAAAATGTACACCTAACGTATCAATTGTACTTACAAGTTGTGGGTTCAGAGATGTTTGTTTCAAATAGAGAAAGTATGGACATGTGTTTAGCGAATTGGGCGTTGAAGTCCTTGGTAAAATGACGAGCAAAACAAAAGGTTTGAATTGTATTTCTATGGTATCGTGGATTTTAACCACTGATTCTTCACATTATCCTCTTTTGGCAATGAAAACAAAACAAACTTGCGTTCACAGCACAGAACACAGCGTCTTCTCGACATGATGTAAACACACTAACTAGCGGAAGTGTTTGTGGGCAGGTCAGAGTGTTTGTATTTTGTGGTCAGACTGGGATTATGCTAATGTGTTACTTAGTGACATAGATCGGAAACAGGCAGGTTTGAAAATATGGCGACATGTTAAGGAGACGACTCTTTCTTTTGAGAGAGAGTATCATTTTGTATAATGCACCTTTTTGATTAACAACTTTGCAGACTTTGAAGGATAGCTATTTAAAGAGCATATGTCCTGCACTTTAAATTATAAAAGTAAAGTTAGTTTTACACCATGTCCTAACCAGATGCAACACAATACGATTCCAGAGAAAAGCAAAGGACCAGTTTAAAAAGGACCAGCATCAAAACCTATACCTAACCAGCATATGCTGTTTTTTTCAGCAGGGATTGAGTTTGTAGTTGTAATGTTCAGGTTTGCTTTCATTTATTTGTTAAATCTGAGGTAAACTATCTATTGTTTCTTTCAGTATGGGTATAAAGGTAAAACGATATTCAAACTCACATTAGACACTTTTAACACTGAATAAAGCACATGATCAGTACCTGAGACCATCATTGTCAAAGTATGTTGTTCAAGCCACAATGTTGCAGAAATAGAAACCGTTTCAAAAATAGAAACTGCTGTCGCTCATCATGTGTCACTGCCGTGGCTGGTTATAGGACAAAAACTCTGATTAGCGTGGAAAAGATACCTTTTATTGCGTGTCGCAGAGTTGTTTAACATACTTGTTCCAACACTCAGGCATTGCTAGGAAACAAAAGTTATAAGGCCAATTTCTTAAAGGGATAGTTCACCCAAAAATGACAATTCTGTCATTAATTACTCACCCTCTCTCGTGAATACACGTCGAAGACTGACACGGAAGAGAAGAAATTGTTGAATAAATTTATTTTGTTTTCTTTGGTCACTAAAAGTATTCTCGTAGCTTCATAAAATTAAGTTTGAACCACTGATGTCACACAAATTATTTGAACGATGTCCTAGCCTTCTGGGTCTTGGTAGTTGTGTTATTATGTGTCTATGAAGGGTCTGAAAGCTCTCAGGTTTGATATATCTATTGATATATATATTTGAAATATATTAATTTGTGTTCTGAAGATGAATGAAGATCTTACAGGTTTGGGACAACATGAGGGTGAGTAATTAATGACAGAATAAATTTTTTTGGGTGAACTATCTCTTTAAAAAAATCTTAAATTGTTTGCATGATTTACGGTATTATTCTTGCCCATAGCATGCTGCCATGAAGTTTTGTGGAAGAAGAGGTTTTAAGAACAATATGCTTACATCTTTAATTAAACTAAGAAATGATTAAATAAAAAATATTTTTATTAAAATTATTCAATTAAAAACATAATTATTATTATTTATAGCATAATTTTTATTATTGTATTTAAATGTATATTTCAGATCTGTTTTTCAAAGCATTTTGAGACGCTTTAGGATCACAGGTGCATGAAAGAAGCAGCAGGAGCTCAGTGTGAGGAATGTCAGGTGCTCGATGCTGATAGGAGGATTCTCAAGTAGAATGTTCCGGTGGGCATCTGCGGGAACAATAAAAACAAAGACGCTTTAGATGGGGTGCACACTAAGCTGTGATTTAAAGGCTTGTTGTGACAATGTTTTAGACAGATTTGTGAAGGCAATATGTCTCAGTGCCACAGGCACTCAGTGTGAAGGTCAATGGCACTGACAGCAGCACAAACACACACTCTCACTGCGGTCAGAGTTGAGCCCCAGCAGAGCCCCAGCAAAATAGGAGACTTTCGGTGGATTCTGAGATAAGCTGTGTCTGAAATGAGCTTGAGGAACATTGCAACATGACTGCCATCTGCTGTGAGGCTGTGTTCTTACCATGTAATCTCTGTGTGATTGTCTCTATAATATCTTAAATTGACTGTGGATTTTACCAGACCTGTTTGTTCATTACTTTCAGGTGGACTCAAAATCTGTCTCCCATGACCTGGTAAACATAGGGTTGATAGACCCATTTCAGCCCTACATAAAAATGTGATTAAAATAGCCTCCAGCACCCTAAAAAATCTAACCTTGCTCTTGAAGCAATAAATAATTCTCTCAGCCACAACTGTTCATTTTCAAGAAGCTGAAAAAACAATTAAGGCTTTATTAATGCTCACTGAGCGTGGTAATGAATTCAATAAAAGAATTCAATAAAATAAAATAAAATAAAATTCCTAAAACAGCCCCTTCATGTTAGCTTTGATCTACAAAATGTACATGTACATTTAGAGTATTTCCAGTTTTGGTGGAGGAGATTTTGATTAATTCAATGATTTGAGAGTTTTGAGTTTGTTCACTAAAATGATTAGATTAATTTGTTGGTTTATTAAGTGTATGTTTATTGAAATAGTTACGCTAGTAGTGGGTGACAAATGATACGTTTTATGTGATTCTAAATGTGAAAAGTCTAAATGTAAAAAAAAATGTTAATGTTTTTTTCCGATCGCGTGAAGTGCTGAGCATGACTTTTATTAAGCTATAAAAAGACAGTTTTTAAATGTTTCATCAATATTTTTTAGCTGCCAAGGTCTCTTATTGGCTTCAAAAGTGCTAGACTCTAGTGAATAAGACAAAAGAGTCAGTGTATGAAAGTGAATGGGAATGTTTTGTTCACTTAAAAGAAAACAGGTTTGTTATCATGTCATTATGATGTCGCTACCACATGAAATGAGCAGCGGTTCTCTAATTAAAGCTCAGCAGATAATGCTCAACTTGTGTAATGCTGAGAATCAATGTAATGACTTTATTTTGAGGATCAAAAACGACCTAATCTATAAACCTGCTGATGTCTTCAAAACACACAGCTTGGGCAGCTACGACTCAATGGCAGGATTAATGATGCTGTTCTTTTATTGAATTCATTACCACGCTCAGTGAGCATTAATAAAGCCTTAATTGTTCTGTCTAAACCCAATCAGCTAATTATGACTTTTCATTTCTTGAACTGCAACTCTGCAGTTTCTTCCATGCAATTCGTCATCTTTAGACTTTTAATATACTAAGAGTTGCTGTTATGGCTGCCAATCAGTATAATAGAAAAAAGCAATTATGTGAAAGCCACACTGTGACTTGCTTTAAAACCATAAAAATCACTTTTTTAAAAAAAGATTTTTTTTTTATTGGAGCAAGAGTACTGGTATACAATATGAATACATTTTCGGTATGCACTATATATCTGCAGTCTTATTTTTGGACGATAAAGCTAGTTCAATTATATTACTGTTTTTTTTTCTATTCATCAAAGAATTGAATAAAATTTAACACTGTTTCCACAGAAATATATTAAGCAACACAGCTGCTTTCAGCATTGATAAGAATGTTTAATATGTTTCTTGAGCATCAATCCAGTATATTAGGAATGATTTCTGAAGGATCATGTGACACTGAAGACTGTAAAGATGCTAAAAAAATTCAGCTTTTCATCACTGGAATAACTTACATACTTATATTAATATATAATAATAATATATCTGGTTCCTTTTATAACTATTCGTTGTTGGCAAAGCATCAAGCTTTGCATGTCTTGAAGCAACACAGCAACAGCAATTTCCCCATTACCTTGGCCAATCCAAATTGAAAAAATAAATTTTTTGCAGGTATGCCATAAGCACGTTATGACATCCATATGTAGCGCCCCTGCTCTCTTCGGTAATAGAGATAACAGACATCTTGTGATGATAAATCTGAAGTGTTCTCATAAGAGGCTTAATGTTCTTTCTAATCTGAGATCATTCCCTTAAATGGGAGCACTAGAGGAGCAATAGTGGGAATTTGATTTATGAGCAAGGAAGAGCCTGTCATTTTGCCGCCTCCCCCTTTTAATAAAACGATATGAAACCTGCCTTCATAAAAAAAAAAGTGTTATGGAGAAAGAACAACTGAGAAACGGTAGAGCTGAGATATTTCAGAAACGGATATTGCCAGCTCTGACACAGAGGATAGTCTTGTTTGATGGTATTTTGTTGGAGATAAATGTTTAAGAGGCAGAGGAGGCAGAGGAGCCAGTTAGAGCGATAGATGTGTCTGGATTATTACCGATGGTCCAGCTGATGTGGCTGCCAGAAACCAAGTGTGTGAGATCGCTGATGGATTAGTAGCAGTTTATTCCATGTGAACAAACACCTTTCAAATTAACAGTGAAATGTGGAGGTCAATATACAATCTCCAGAGCTTGTAGATTCATAGATCTGCTGTAACACTTCAGAGGTAGTTTTTGTTTATTTAACATGGCTGCCAATTCTTGCTAGTGTACCATGACATTTATATTAGGGTACAGACAAGTTTAGTGATTTTATATAGCTATGAGTAGTTATGAATATAGTTATGTTTTGTATATATATGAAACTTTATATAATTTTATACAACTATAGTTTTTATAAGTTTCTTCTTTTTCAAGGGATTGTCTAAAATGTCTAAAATGTATTTATTTTTTATTTTTCTGATAGTGTAAGTAATGTGTGTTTAACCAATAATTTAAAAGTTCTAAAACTTTAAGTTTTAAAATTACTTTATGGCTCTTAGAATCAAAAATACACTAAAACAGTAATATTTGGAAATATTGCTACAATTCAGATGAACTGATATTCTAATATATTTAAAAATGTAATTTATTCCTGTGATGGCAGAGCTGACTTTTAAGCACTCCAGTCACTTTTACACTTTTTTTAAATTTATGGTGATGATGCTAATGATGACCAAGACGGTAAACAATATCTCATCAGACATGCTTCTTAGTGAATGGAGGAGTGCTGAGGGCATTTACTTTGGAGGGAATGCCTTGGGCTTTAGTACCCTCATTAATAAAAGTAGGTCAGGCGGCGTGTGTATATCTGTGTTCACCTCTGTCTTGCCCTATAGTGACACACGAGAAAGAAAGACATACACAGATATATGAAGAGACAGGGTTTACTGTACCGGCCTACTAATAGAGAAAGTGCCACGGAGTGAGGAAAACAATGAATATTGTATGGCCTGTGATGTGGAGCCTGGGAAACAGGGGACGTTTGGTGGAGAGAGTGGGGTTTTCTGACCCATCCCCCAGCATGCTCTGCTGCAGCGGCACAGTGCAAACCTGCATGATAGTGCCAGTGAGAGAGGGAGAGATGGGTCAGACAGGCTTCCTGTGAGTTTAGTATTCTGCTCTGAGCCGTGGCACTCCAACGGTTTACGTTCAGCAGCCAGAGCCTCACAGCCGTAGCCATGGTTACAGCATATTTCATGCACCAATCGCAGAGAGCGAGCTGTGACAGAAAATCCAGTGAGGGCTTTTTGTCTGCTCCACTTTGAAGAAGCGTCTGCGCTACTGGGTTAAGAGCACAGGACCCTACTGCACTTGTGCTATATAATATTGCATTGTGGGAAAATACTAAAGGACGTAAAAGGTAGATGATGATACAGATAAACATACACAGAAATCATTAAATCTTTATTGAGGTTTTCTTTGTCAATCTTTAGGCTATATTGAATATAAGTGGGTTGTTTGAATGAAATTTCTGAAAAACTTTGAGTTTTGTGTCTGAATTTTATTGAAATTCCTTTTTCATTTGACTAATTTATTTGTTTACACTTTAAAAGAGAGAGAGCGAGAGAGAGAGAGAGAGAGCTGTTATTTACAAATTTCTATGTAAAATAACCAAGCAAATGTCTCTCAGTTGTTTAAAGTATTTCGTTTATATATTATTTATATTTCTATTTTTCAAAAGTTTATGTACACCTTGCAGAATCTACAAAATAAGAGGGATCATACAAAATGCATGTTATTTTTTATTTAGTACTGACCTGAATAAATAAAAGATGTTTACATATTAGTCCACAAGAGAAAATAATCGTTGAATATATAAAAATAACCCTGTTCAAAAGTTTACATACACTTGATTCTTTATAGTGTGTTATTACCTGAATGATCCACAGCTGTGTTTTTTGGTTTAGTGATAGTTCCCATGAGTGCCGTGTTTGTCCTGAACAGTTAAACTGCTGTTCTTCAGAAAAATCTTTCAGGTGATGACTTAATGACTATATGATTTTGAGATCCATCTTTTCACACTGAAGGACAACTGAGGGACTCATATGCAACTATTACAGAAGGTTCAAACACTCACTGATGCTCCAGAAGGAAAAACAATGCATTAAGAGCCAGAGGTGTAAACTTTTGAACAGAATGAAGATGTGTACATTTTTCTTATTTTGCCTAAATATCATATATTTTTTTATTTAATGCTGCCACTCAGAAGCTACAGAAGATACTTGCATGTTTCCCAGAAGACAAAATAAGTTAAATTTACCCTGATCTTCAGAATCAAAAAGATTTCACCCCCGGCTTAATGCATCATGTTTCCTTCTGGAGCTTCAGTCACATCACAAACCTGGTGTAGTTTGCATCAGAAAATATCAGGAATAAACATACTACTTTCTCATAACGATTCATACTAAAAAATAAACATATGTTTGTTTATATGTGTGTCTGTATTTTATTATTATCTGTATTTTTTATACATACATTCATTGTCTATTACAGATAATATGCATATACTTAATTAATAAACTCATGCTGATTCATGCTGAAAAAAATTAAAGAAATAGAACTATTGGTAGCAATTATGAGAAGTTCATGAGAAGTTCATGATTCATTCTTTTGATATTAATCGGTTTTCCTTTAGTGGCAGTGATTTTCTGCATAGTCTAAATAGTCTGAAATCTTTTCATCTGTTTTTCAATAATAAGACAAAATGCTGAAGACTGGAATGTACTGTAGCTGTACGAGTTTGTTTGAAAAGTCACAGCTGTTTTTTTGGTGCAGCATTCAAGATGGAATGATTAAATCTTGTATATACAAACAGACACACACAATCTGCTGTCTCATATATAATCACATGATCTTACACTGGCAGACATTGCTATTATCAAAAACAGCTGAGCAAACATGCACACACTGACACATGCACACTAATGAATGAGGCTGTAGCTCAAATGCAGGCTCCTCGTGTTAACTTCAAACTTTCAGTTCTGTGCAAGTTAATGAATGTTCTTGTAGTTCAAGTGTATGCGGTTGACGATATTGTCTGCTAAGTCCTTTGTAAAGCAGTTGATGTGGTCTAGCTAAAGACAGGCACTGGAAAAATCAAGAAAGCAAGAGACATTAACATCTGCTAAGTGCTGTTTGTCTTTGTATTAACAGGGTCACCTTAACATATGGTTGACAGTGCAATATGGTCAGATGAGATGCACCACAAATGCAATTATGTATTACATGTTGCACTGTAATTTTATGAATCTACCACAGACACTTTTTATAATTAATAAATAAACAATTATTAGTTATTTTTAATGATCCCAATGTAATTTGTCATGAATTTATGTATATATAGTATAATACACTATATTGCCCAAAGTATTGGTGTTTGGTGATGAGTTTGTGTCTCAAGGTCTGCATTTAAAGTCACAGCAGCAGGGATTAGAACTTGGCTTTATGCAGACCAGTCAAGTTCTTCCACACTGACTGAATCAAACATGTCTCTGTGAACCTTGCCTTATACACAAAGGCATTGTCATGTTAGAATAAAAAAGGGTCCTATCCAAACTTTTGCTATAAAATTAGAAGGACACAATTCTCTAGAATATCATTATATGCTTAAACATTAAGATTAGTACTCATGGAAATTACTGAAGTAGTCAAACCTGTTCGTTAGAAACGGATGTTCCAATACTTTTGGCAATATAGTGTATGTTCAGATAACATCATACTGAAACATACTGAAAAAAATGGTATGTATGACTGTTATGATTTCTTAAATATTTATTCTATTTTGTATCCTGGCAAAATTGGCTTTTTTAATTCAATTCTGAATGGTGGCTAAAATTCTTTATCCAATTTATTTCATTTTGTGTGTGTTTTTCACAGATTTTCACCACTGCACCATGCAGCTCTAACTGGAAATGTTGAGGTTATAACACTGCTGCTGGAGTCTCAGGCCATAGTGGACATCAGGGACCAGAAAGGTACTAGATCCTTAAATTAAGTATTTGACCTCTTTTGAATCACAGATAAAAAGTACAGTATTGCTTTGGATATCACATCCAAACAAACTGAAACAAACTTAACTGTAATCATGTATATTTCTTTCCTTTCATATTCCAGGGATGCGGCCTCTGCATTATGCAGCATGGCAAGGAAAGTCCGAGCCCATGAAGTTGCTACTAAAGTCAGGCTCCTCTGTAAATGGTCAGTCTGATGAGGGTCAGATCCCACTGCACCTGGCTGCTCAGCACGGACACTATGACGTAGTGAGTACACACTGTTCTTCAAAGACTCCATATGAGCATCAGTGTATGGTAAAAGATTCAACATGCGGTTATGGATACTGACAACTTGGAACCAGAACCAGAACCTGACGAGTAAATGCTTTGAAGCTAGATGATCCCACACACATGCATTTAATGAAAGGCAGAAGACAGACACGTTTGCTCTTCTCTGTCAGAGTTTATACCTCTTAGTGAAGAAGCAGTTTCAATAGATACTGCTATTACTGACTCTCTTAAATGGATAGTTCACCTAAAAACGAAATTTCTGTCACTAATTATTCACCCTCATGTCGTTCCAAACACGTAAGACCTTTGTTCATCTTCAGAACACAAATTAAGATATTTGTGATGAAATCTGAGAGCTTTCTCACCCTGCATAGACAGCAATACAACTGACACATTCAAGGCCCAGAAATGTAGTAAAGATATTGTTAAAATAATCCATGAACAGCATTTTCATTTTTGGGTGAAAAAAAAAGATTTTCATGGTTTTGAATGTTTTAACATGGAATGTAAATATGTCATTGTTTACATACAAAAAAAAAATGGGATGATGTTAGCTGGTATATTGAAGTAGTATATCAAAATCCTAAGAAAGGAACTAACAGCTGGTTACCTGTTGATTTACCTGTTGGTTACCAGTCTGAGATGCTTCTGCAGCACCAGTCGAACCCCTGCATAGTGGACAATGCTGGGAAGACCCCACTGGACCTGGCTTGTGAATTTGGCCGGGTTGGGGTAAGTCACACGCTGCTTTTTTTGGTCACTGTCAAATTACCTATACATCTTTTTCCTGTCTCTAATTGGCTTTTGCGTGTGTGTGTGTGTGTGTGTGTGTATGATCGTCTGTTTGCTCTGCAGGTGGTCCAGCTGCTACTGAGCAGTAACATGTGTGCAGCTCTGTTGGAGCCCAAACCCGGAGACTCGACTGATCCCAATGGCACCAGCCCGCTGCATCTTGCTGCCAAGAACGGGCACATCGACATCATCAGGTGAGTGTTCAGAGCCCCGAGACTCAGATGGATAGACAGGGTGCATGGCTCGAATGCTTTTCTAAAAATAGAAGTCACACCTCTAGTGCGCTTTCCCAGATCTCAGACAGCCTGTGCCGGGTCGATGTTACACTTCTGTTTACCAGACACTGAAAATAAATCAGGTCACTTTTTTAAGCCACTAAACCTCCTGGGATAAGAAAACTAAAACACAACATTGCACACTTTTTTTACTTAGGTGTCATGTATTAACAATAAGCGTAAATATTTTTACATTTTTTTTTTATAAATCTAGGTTCATTTTTAAATAACATAGTTTAATAAATTAGGTTGCAGTTTTTCATTGATTGTCCGTTCATAACACATTAATTAATGTTAATTTATACAACTTGAAATTCTTAAAAATGTAAATGTGGAGTGTAGGAATTAACATGTACATACTAAAATTCTTTAACAGAAACTGCATTTTTTCATGAGCTGCTGGTGGGATTTGCTCCTCATATATTACGGGCTACGATACATCACACATAGAATCTCTCGTGACACATCTGTAAACCTGTTGTTTGTGCGAAAGGAAATATATTTCCTGTCACATCTAAGCCTGATGAGCCACTATTTCACAGTCCACAGCAACACGGCGTAAGAAACAATCCATATTCTCTCTGTGGCATCAGCACCAGGGAATGCATTCCATTTTAGTGGCAGATTTAGAGATTGTGTGTATTGACTAAAACATGAAGCAGTTCTTGGATGGGACAAGTGAAAATGTATGAGAGAAGTGCAAACACAATTATGTCTTTGTGTGTTCGTATATATGTGTTCATTTCAGGCAGTTATAATCAAGCTACAGCAGGTTTTTGTGTGGTCAAGCTACAGTTTTCATTTGTCAAGCCTACATGATATAATACATTATTGAATTTTAAAGGGAACCCTGGGTATTAAGACTTGTATGGCTTAATGTAACATAAGTGATGCCTCTTACTGAAATATGTAGTAGAAAACCCATGAAAGATTTACGTTATTTAAAAAGTCCACATCGTTTTAGACATATTTTGGACTATGGGGGGCGTCATTATTTCAGTGTTGCACTCGGTGAGCTACTGCTGCTACCTGTTTACCACAACAAAACTTGAAAAATAAAATACTGATATAATGACCACATCTACTGAAAAAGCTTACAGGTGGTGATGGATATAAGTGTGGGCTTAAACCACATGCCATACTATAGATTTTTCTCCACAAAGAGTCTAAACGCTCCCGGATATCGAGTGAAATCCACACCGAGAAACTCCTTCAGTGATCTAGCGTTTCTTGTCTTTGCCATTTCTAAGCTCTTTTTTCAGTAGCTATGGTCTACTAAAAGCCTCAAAAGTATCATAAGTGGAGATAACAAAGACGTGGATCTTTAGGAAGGTTTATTTGTTTACAGCCATCTTCCCATTGTTTTCTCTTCTTCTTATCAAAGCAGTGAAGACTTACATCAGTCTCTTGTTGCCCTTCGACTGAAAATGACAACCAAAAGCCACACAATGTGGCATCATATCAGTATTTTATTTTCAGAGCTGTTTTGTGGTAAAAATAGCAACAGGTAGGGCCAGTAGCTCACTAAGAGCAACCATTTCACATCATCAAAATAATGCCTTCAATAGTCCAAATTATGTATAAAACAATGTAGATTTTTTTAAGTCACTACATATTTCAGCAAAAGACATCATGCATTTTAACTGAACCAGCACTTTTTATTTTAAGAGCTAAAAAAGTTGTTTTCTTCATGGTCATAAACATAATCAAAACATTGGACGGGAGCTCCGGGATGGAAATATATAGGGGGAAGGGGAAAGGGGAAGGCCAGCATCATGTTAGTGCAAGCTGACTTTATGAGCCATTGGTGTGATGTGATGCTAGGCCCTGCTGTGTGTGTGTTTGAGTGTTAATGGATCCATGTGCTTGATGAAGTGAGACTCTGCAAACAGACACGCTCTCACTGATGCTAATGAGCAGCCAATGTGCCTGTGATGATGATGCAGGCAGCGTGTGTAGGTCAGAAGTGCTGGATTTACTGCCGCTCATGAGAGAGAAGGGGCAACAGTCAGTCACTCAACATGTATTACAATATCCATATATCACATTGTGTTCAACTAAGCCATTTATGTTCTACCGGCACCAAATGGAATTGCAACAGCAATGGTTTTCAAACAAACACTCAATTCAAATGCCATTATTTTATTTTAGTCACCGCTTTACTGAGCATTTTAAGACACACTTCATGTTTCATTTCACCATTAATTTCCATACTCACCCATTTTGATTGAGCCATTGATCTGTGAGTGCGTTATGAGATCTGAGTGTTATCAGAACTGTCCTGGAGCTCAGAAATCAGCTAATTAGAGAAACTCTTTGATGAGCTATAAGTCCATTCTCATGTGACTTCCCACTGCATTATCATACAAATGCCCATAGGACCTCATGCAACTATTTACATTGGATGAGAAATCTATCGCTCCAGATCTCGGCTTAGCTGTGCATTTCGTGCATCGACGTACAAGCTCAAATGAGTCAGACACTGGACAAGACATGCTCTCAGTATCACAGCTGCACCTGCTTGTGATGAAGGGCATCTTTCCTTCTTTCCACTGCTAACATGAGCACGGTTGAGTGTGCACGTCCCCAGCCATATTCCTCTGGGTTTGCCAGGCCCCATCCACTCCCTAATACAACACACTGCCATCCATCATTGTGACAGCCAGAGCCAGACCTCCTTCATTATCAGACAGGGATGAGAGGAGGATCAGAGGTGTTCTGCACTGTCCTGCCTTTGTACCATCCTAATGCTACACTACACGACATTTTATTGGGCAACAATTGGACTGAGACATTAATCAATGCATCATACAATACACCCAAATGTTCCATATTTGTTTGATATGTATAGAAAACAAATTGTATTATTCATTGTCTGCTTTTTAAATTGAAACCCTCTGGTTGTTATGATTATGATGATACATGAATAGGCTCAGTCTCAAGCCCAGTAGTTAACAGAACTATCAGTGCAGTTGCCAATAAGGATCAATATTTGGTGTCAATATAGTCAGCATGTGACTGTTTGTCAGGGTATATTTTAGTGCATCAGTGTTAAACTGTTTTAGGTCAATGGCCAGCTTTAAGTACATATCACTTTATACTGAAGCTTCATTTTGCTAGGGATACTTCATCCAAAAATGAAAATTCTGTTATTAATTACTCACCCTCATGTCGTTCCAAACTCGTAAGACCTCCGTTCATCTTCAGAACACAAATTAAGATATTTTTGATGAAATCCAAGAGCTCCTGTAAACAAAGTGTGACACACTTTGTATTGTGATACTCTTCAAAATCACGCAGAGGAGTAGAAATGTTGAATAAGTTATTTTTTGTTTTTTGCGCACAAAAAAAATTCTTGTAGCTTTATAAATTATGATTGAACCACTGATGTCCTTACCTTTCTGAACCTTAAATATGGTAGTTGTGTTGCTTTCTATTCAGGGTCAGAAAGCTCTCAGATTTCATCAAAAATATCTTAATTTTGTGTTCTGAAGCTGAACAAAGGCTTTATGGGTTTGGAACAGCATGAGGGTTGGTAATTAATGACAGAATTTTTATTATTGGGTGAACTAACTTGTGTACTCAGAGAGAGTGTTTGCCAGGGTTATTGTACTACTTGCACATAATGAAGTTCAGAATCAACTTAATTCTGCTTTAATAATAACCAATACTAGAGTAGATCAAAATATCAAAAGGGAGCACATGAAATGTATTAATTTCATTCACAAGAGGCTTTTATATGTCATATGGGGCCAAAAGATGCAGATGATAACCACTAACTATGATTGCTTATTTTATATCTGTAGTCACACTGAGCACCCTTTTTACTAATAATAAAAAAAAAAAAAACTGAATTGAAATTCTTTAATTAGCCAGAATATTCTTCAGGCTTAATGTTTTAGTTTTTTCTCTGGAAGCAAGACTAAATATCTTATGTCATTTTGCTTATTTAGTAAATGTATCTTAATTTAGATTTTTTTTTAGATATTTTGATTAAAAACAAGACAAAAAGTACTAAGTAAGATAAGCTGTTTTTTGTAGTGTAAAACATTAATTGAATTAAAGTGAAAACAGAAAATGAAAAAAAAAAAAAATCAAAATAGTAAAACTAAAAAATAAAAACTATAACTGGATCTTAATGATAAAAAAAACACTTTATGTACAAAATAAAGTCCAGAATCAACTTAATGCTGTTTTAATAATAACCAATACTAGAGTAAATCAAAATATCAAAAGGGAGCACATAAAATGTATTAATTTTGTTGCTATGAGTGACTCAAACTTCAGAAGAGGAGCACTGAACTGAACTGTTCACGTAAAGGGATAGTTCACTCAAAAATTTTAATTCTGTTTACAATTTTGTTTTAAACCCGTGAGACCTTTGTTCATCTTCAGAACACAAATTAAGATATTTTTTATGAAATCCGAGAGCTTTCTGACCCGAATAGAAAGCAACATCAGTGGTTCAAAGAGTCAAAGAGCTTTTTCTTGTCATGTGACGCATGCATTGTGGTACTCATGAATGGTGGCTGAAGAGAAAAAAATCGTTGAATAAAGTTATTTTTGTTTTCTTTGCACACAACAAGTATTCTTATAGCTTCATAACATTGCAGTTGAACCACTGATGTCACATAGACTATTTTATTGATGTCCTTGCTACCTTTCTAGGGCTCAGTTGCATTGCTGTCTATGAAGGGTCAGAAAGCTTTTAGCTTTCATTAAAATCAAAATGTGACCTGTTTTTGAGCTATTAATCTTGGTGACACGAAGTCTTGATTTCCACACCTTGTAGAACAGCATAAAAAAAAAAAAACTTAAAAGTTATTCTGCATTAGATTGATCAGTGTCTCATAAAGAGTAAAAGGAGCTCAAACATCTCTGTGTGACAACCAGGTATATCACTGCATATTAGACACTCATCTTTAATTAGCCTGCCTGGATTGTAAGTGTTGCTGTGTCGCACATTAAAATTAAGACCCACAGACAGCAACATGTGCCCCACAGCGCCCACATCTCCCTCTTTCTCCAATCCCGCACGAGTCCATCTCTGATCAGCCTGGAGCTAATTATAGGCCACGTGAATGTGCAGGTTACAGCAACAGAGTGCTGGCTATCGCAAGGCTGTTAATTACATCATTAATCCAGTAACCCCAAAGGCTGTACGCATTGGCCGGCCCTAAATAGATTGATGCGGTGAGGGAAAATATGAAAGCAGGCTTCATTTGTTGTTCATATCTGTGAAAGAAATGGATCATGGCACCTCTAACTAAAGCTGTTACCTTCATATTAAAATGCTGTCTCCTGACATGAGTGTCATGTCCGTGTATTAACTCTCTTATACCTTTAATTACCGTAGATGAATGTGGCCATTTGCCCGCTAGCAGAAACACAGCTTTTCCAATGTGGGCCAATGTTAAGTGACGGCTCGGCACACAATCAGACCAGTGTGTGCACATCCAACCAGTCAATATGTTATTTAATCTCTTGCATTTTCCAAGAGAGGTCGAGCACGAGAGGGCATTATGTGAAGCTAAAACGGGTCATTTTGGCAGCTAATTATAGGGGGAGGTGGTTGATGCAGCGCCAGGGCCAAGTTCTCCTCTCCCACCCCGTTTCCCATCCTCCTTTCTGTAGCCATGACTCAGGCCACCTGTGTTTGCTGATGTCCTGCTGCCGTAATTGAATTTATTCTCGTGTCAGAAGGTCATACTCTAACAGAGGCCATTCAGATTTTTAGGCGGTTTTGCAGTGCTTAAAAGGGGACATTGGAAGCCTATTTTCCACAAATTAGTTTGATTCTTTAGGGTATTAAAACAACACCCTTTTTACCTTGTCAAAAACAGCTCTGTTCACAGCGAGCCGTTTTGGTGGATGTCTCTTTAAATGACAAAGAGCTACTGCTCACCGCACACCTCTCTTCTATTTTATACTTTTTTGTGAATTCGGTGGTGCATTACCATTAAAAACTAAAATCCACTGTGTCCTCGGTAGCTTTGTAGGGAGAAAATAAAGACTCTCTGTTCACTTTTACATTCAAATACAGAACACCTACATTGCTTAAGAGACACTGTTGTGGCTACAGCTGCTCGAGTGCAGCGAAAATGGTGTACAACTGGCTGAGGGTGGAAATATGCTAATATGGAATAGTTTGTCATCAGCGTTTGTGGGCGGTATGACATCATATTGCTCAGAAAATCACAACAGCTTAATAATTTAGACTATTTGGGTTTTTTGGGGATTGAGTGAATGGATTTTTATCATTGCATGGTGGTTGTGTCCACACTGCTCATACACTGTCTTTTGTATTACTCTGTTGTATATCATAAAATAATTCAATAACTTTAATAATAATGTCTTGTTTATTTATTTTGTAAGTAGCTGTATAATAAGCACAATAATGTACAACACAGCCAGCTGGCTATTACTGCAAAATAAACCTCATCAGGAAGATGATCACTTGAGGACAATAACAGCAAGTTTAATTGAAAATGAAAATCTAGGCATGAATTCTGGTCTCAGATGAAAGCAGTTGGACCACAGCGGTTTTCATTGGTTGATTCAAAGTAGTTTCTAATTTTGTCCTCTCTTAATAGATTGCTGATCCAGGCTGGCATCGACATCAACAGGCAGACCAAAGCGGGCACTGCCCTCCATGAGGCTGCGCTGTGTGGGAAGACTGATGTGGTGCGCCTCCTGCTGGATGTAAGTAGACAGAGAAACTTACATTGATCCTTCAAGTGAATTTAGTGCACATCAGTAGCAACATGGAGACTAATAATATAAAAATAATAATTTATAATTGAGAAAAAACTGACTGATTGATAAACCCATACTGTTTGTGACATACAGTTGAAGTTGAACATTTACAAACACCTTGCAGGATCTACAAAATGATAATTATTTTACCAAAATAAGAGGGATCATACAAAATTCATGTTATTGTTTATTTAGTACTGACCTGAATAAGATATTTCACATAAAAGAAGTTTACATGTAGTCCACAAGAGAAAATAATAGTTGAATTTATAAAAACTACATTGTTCAAAAGTTTACATACACTTGATTCTTAATACTGTGTTGTTACCTGAATGATCTACAGCTGTTTTTTTTTTTTTTAGTGATCATGATAGTGTTTGATAGTGTTCATGAGTCCCTGAACAGTTAAACTGCCTGCTGTTCTTCAGAAAAAAATACTTTAAGTCCCACAAATTCTTTGTTTTTTAGCATTTATGTGTATTTGAACCCTTTTCAACAATGAACATGATTCATTAAGAGCTTTTTGAATTTGAAGATCAGGGTAAATTTAACTTATTTTGTCTTCTGGGAAACAAGTATATTCTGTAGCTTCTGAAGAGCAGTACTAAATGAACAAAATATGATATTTCGGCGAAAATAAGAAAAAAATGTACATATTTTCATTGTTCAAAAGTTTACACCCCATAGCATAGTGCATAGTGTTTACTGAAAGGCAATACTATTTGAGAATACATTCATGTTGAGCAAAACAGAAGCGAACAATGCAATTGTGCGTGTTCTGTAGAAACGAATAACGGCTTTAAAATACAAATTTTAGCATCATAATAACACACATGCCTAATAAAATAATCAGCATATAGTATATAGTTCTATAAACATTTTAGGATCCAAAAAGCAAAAAGGAATTTTGTTAACGTTATTAACGCATAAGGGAAATATCGTATTGTGTAATGGATTCATTAATGCGGAATATACATATCATGCATACATATTTTTTATATATTTATTATAATAACTTGTATAGTCCCTCAGTTGTCCTCAGTGTGATAAGATGAATCTCAAAGTCATACAGTCATTGTTGGAAACGGTTCTAATACACAAAAATGCTGAAAAACCTAAGAATTTGTGGGGCTTGAAGGATTTTTCAGAAGAACAGAGGGCAGTTTAACTGTTCAGGACAAACAAAGGACTCATGAACAACTATAACTAAAAAAAACAGCTGTGGATAATTCAGGTAACAATACAGTTTTAAGAATCAAGTGTATGTAAACTTTTGAACAGGGTCATTTTTATAAATTCAGCTATTATTTTCTCTTATGAAACATCTTATTCTGGTCAGTACTAAATAATAAATAACATGCATTTTGTATGATCCCTCTTATTTTGGTCAAATAATTAACATTTTGCAGATTCTGCAAGGTGTATGTAAACTTTTGACCTCAACTGAAAAACTAACTTCACCAGCGACTAGCAGTTTGATATGGTGGTTTTCCCCACCATTATTCATTTTGAATAATGAATTGCTTGAAAGTGGCCAGACAGAGTAGACCAGACTGATCTGTTTTCTCATACATCCTTTTATCTAAAAGTGAAGTAAAAAAAAAAAAAAAAAAAAATCATAGAGCAACATATCTCCTATGTTAGTCAAAGGGATCCCAAACATGATCTAATATAGCTTTAACTTTCACCCTACAGAGTGGCATCAATGCAACAGTGAGGAACACATATAGCCAGACAGCACTGGACATTGTCTACCAGTTCACTGCTACACAGGCCAGCCGAGAGATCAAGCAGATGCTGCGAGGTAAGAAAAGGGGTAAATATATATTTATATATTTATATTTACATTTCTACAAATTTCTATTTTTATATGTGATGTGTAGTAGCTTATGCATTTTGTATTTGTTTATCTCAATGCAGATGCCTCAGCAGCCTTGCAGGTCAGGGCACTGAAGGACTACTGTAACAATTACGACCTGACTAGTCTTAACATAAAAGCTGGAGATGTTATCACGGTAATATTCATAAGACCTGCTCTAGAACAAATTTTGAATATAGTTTGAAGTCAGTTTGTTTTACTCTCATGCATCATTAAAATTCAGACTGTGTTAAATATATAGACATTTAAAAAAAATTAACATTGAATGTGTACTTTTAGAAGCTGTCAACAGAGGGTGCTGTTGTCTATGTTTTCCCCCAGACTGTCAAAACGAATTTAGATAATCGCATCGGCTCCTTACCTGTGATCTCTTCTTGCTCTGTAGTATCCAAAAATGTATTATGGTTTTCAAAAAAACATTAGGCAGCACAACTGTTATCAACATAATAAGATAATAATAAGAAACCACAGATAAGATAATAGTAAGAAATGTTTCTTGAGGAGAAAGAATGATTTCTGAAGGATCATGTGACACTGAAGACTGGAGTAATGATGCTGAAAATTCAGCTTTGCTATAATAGGAATAAATTACATTTTAAAAAATTAAGTGTACAAAGATTTAAAGGTGCCCATTTGATGTACTGTATATTGCCATTATAGATGACTAGATGTTGATGATTCATTACTCATGTAGGTTCTGGAGCAACATTCAGATGGGAGGTGGAAGGGCTGCATCCATGATAACCGCACAGGAAATGACAGAGTGGGCTACTTCCCCTCCAGCATCGTGGAAGTGATCAGTAAGAGGCCTGGGGCTGCGGGTAAGAGAGGACAACAGGCGGGTCAGTGCTGCCTCTTCCCGAGACACATTCACAGATGCATACATAATGCTGCTAAACTCACATGACCCTGATTCTGTTTACAGCCAGCTGTTCATTCTGCTCATGTGCACTGGATTGAGAACCAGACAGGGCCATCTGCTTTTGTGCCAGACAGGGCAAATGTGCAGCATCTTTAGCTCTTTTCTCATCTCGTAATGCTAAGTTCATATAGCATTTTATGCTGTCGGAAAGGAATCTTCTGATAATAGTGCCTCAAATAGTGGCTACGTCGCCATCCAAACATTGACAGACAGCAGAACTCATTGGATTGCGCCCTCTGCTGGTCAACTGGATATAACGAGGGGCGTCTAGATCTTAATCATAGTTCACACTGGCCAATAAGTACCTCTATCTATGCTAGAGAACCTAATTTTGAGGCTGAAGGTAGAAGAGAAGAGAAGAGAAGAGAAGAGAAGACCTGTTAAACTTGACCTTAAAGGATTCGTTCACTTCCAGAATAAAAACTTCACCTCTGTCATCCAAGATGTGCATGTCTTTCTTTCTTCAGTCGAACAGAAATTAAGGTTTTTGAGGAAAACATTCCAGGTTTTTTCTCCATATAGTGGACTTCAATGGCGATCAACGGGTTGCAGGTCAAAATTGCAGTTTTAGTGCAGCTTCAAAGGGCTCTACACAATCCCAACCGAGGAACATGCTGCGTTAAAACTGCAGTTTGGACCTTCAACCAATCGATCCCCATTGAAGGAGAAAAATCCTGGAATGTTTTCCTCAAAAACCTTTTTCCTCAAAGACAGACAAATCTTGGATGACATGGGGGTGAGTAAATTATCAGGTAATTTTCATTCTGGAAGTGAACTAATACTTTGAAATATTTTTAGTTTATCACTCACCAGAAGGATCTTTGGGCATCAGAAGACTTTTCTGTCCTTCCATGCAGATTTATACGATCCACAAAGTGTGCTCTTTCCATCCAGAGGGTTTATGTCCGGTCTATGGCTTTGTTTGGGAATGACAGCAGGGGACTAATCTATGTGTTCATTGTGTCTCATGCTTCACTAAATATCCATGTCTGTGTCTGCATCTGCTGCTCGGTCTCCTCCACTCCAGCCACATTTTTTTGTGCCCCGCTTTTTATTTTAGAATATTTAAAGTCCTTTCTTATAGTTCCTTATTTACTGAAATTGCAGTTTTTATAAACATACTGCAACTGATGTAATTTCTGTTACATTTATGTAATTAGCGAAAGGAGCCAGTTCTCTTCTCAAACAGGCCCTCTCAGTCCTGCTGTGCTCACAGTGAACATAAATGGTCAAATTGCACTCGCACACCCACCCACACACAGACTTACTGAAAAGAGCCATGCATACTGAACTTCTCATTTGAGAAGATTACTCTATTTCTCCTCAGGCACTTACAGAAACAAGTATAAAGATGTTGCATTTCACTACAAGCGCCAGCTCATCTCCAATTCATTACCTAAACTTGCATTTCCACACATCGCTTCTATTTCGAATATATTTTTGTATATTTTGAGTGTACGCACTTAAAATATCAATCAACTTCTTGAAGATACAGTTGCATCCATTTCACTCCACTCACACTGGACAGCTTGGAATCTAAAGCGAGCGTTTCCTCCTTTTAATTTGTCTTTTATAGTTTTGCTGTTTTGAATTTTGTGATTTTTGTGTTGGGTTAATTTGCTTTCCCTCTCTTATGTGTAATTGTTTTGTTTGTTGTGGTGGTGGTGGGTGCTGTGTTGTCGTATCTAGGTTCATGGAGTACAGTCACTTGTACCCAACAGTATCAAAAGATACAGCTCTGTGCGCCGGTGAGCGGCCCTGTGTCGCCCGCCGTTGCCATGGTGAATGGGGACTCGTATCATGAGATTCATATCCTGCCGCCTCCTCCACCTCCGCCACCACATTCCCATCTGCCACTTTTCACTTCCTTTGGCTATAACAGGTCCCCAAACACCTCAGGAGAGCCGCACAGTGGACAAGGTACAGATCCCCTAATCTGTCTCCACTGTATTATTATTACCATTTGTTATTATTATTATTCACAAAGCTTTAAGGAATGTGTTAAATTACAGTAGTTCTCATTTCAAAAACAAAAATCATTAAATCCCAATAATTCCTTAAAGTTTTCTGACATTTTTATTTTTTGAAATTTTTCTTATTTCATTTTAATTTAACTTTCTGACATTATTTTGGTTGTTGATTTTTTTTTAGAGGCCAAGAATGATCAAGATTTGGCTAGTAAGTTCTTTTAACCAGCACAAAAGAGGTTCCATGGCCTCTCTTTGTTGAAGCTATTATCTCTCCTCTTTTACACCCAAATTTCCCTGATCTTGGTGCTGCATTTTCCCTCTTTGTGATGACCACACCTGGGATTCGCTCCACTGCCCCCTTCAATCGCTCTCTCTTTTACACCTGACCAACGGGGAATGCACAGCTAGCCTCTCACCCCTCCATACCTGCATCTCTGCACATCATCAGTCTGTGTGTGTGTGCCGTCAATGAACATCTGTCTGTTTATCTCTCCTTCGTCTCAACTGTACTGATCTGTCCATTCATGTACTAACTCTAATCCTTTTAGCGATTGTGTATCAAACTAAACTTTGATATTGGTATGGAGCATGTTGATATTCTTATGTACTCTGGGTTGTCGTAAATTGGAATATGTTTATGTCAGTTTTAGTTGTAAATGATCATGATCATGATCAGTAATCATCAGGCCCACGTGGAATCTGTGGCCTCAGAAGAATAGAACCTGAATATGCTTTCAGCTAACAATAAACGTTTTGTGCTTTCAGTTTCTTTTAAAACCATGTTTAAATCCATTATAAAATCTGGATGGTGAAACATATCTGCACATTCTGTCTGGGCCTGGTAATTGTGAAACAAACCCTAAAGGGATAGTTCACCCAAAAATGAAAATTGGCGTCATTATTCACCCTCACGTCATTTTAAACCTGTGCGACTTTCTTTCTTCTTTGAAACACAAAAGAAGATTCTTTAAAATCGTTTTTTTGGTTCATATAATAAGTCAGTGGGGTCCAAATCAACTATGCTGACAGTGACTTTCATTGTATGGGCAAAAATAGTTTAAAGAGGACATCAGATGCCCATTTTCTACAAGTTGGTATGATTCTTTAGGGTCTTCATGAAACGTCTGCACAATACTTCGGATAAAATTCATCAATGATCATGTAAAACAACACCCTTTTTACCTTGTCAAAAACAGCTCTGTTCACAGCGACCTGTTTCGGGGCATGTCTCTTTAAATGATAATGAGCTACTGCTCACCCCCCCCCCCCCCCCCCATCTCTTCCCTTTTTTGAGTATTTGGTGGCATATTACCATCAGAAACAAAACTAATCCACTGTGTGGCTCAGTGGCTCTGATGTCAGGAAAAAAGACTCTTAAGTTTACGTTTACATTTAAATACAAAACACCTGCATTGCTTATGCAAAATGGCAGAAAATGGCAGACAGTGTACAACTGGCTGAGAGCAGGAATATGCCAGTATGTGACAGTCCATCAGCTGTCATGGGCGGAGCCTGAGCAGTATGACATCATAATGCTCAGAAAATCAAAATGGCTTGATAATTGAAAATTGATAATTGTTTAGGTTTTTTGGGGATAATAAAGTACTGAATGCATTGTAGAGTGGTTGTGTCTACACCTCTAAGACACATTTATATGCAAACCATGTAAAAGAATTTCGCAGCTGATGTCCTCTTGTTCAAAATATCTTATTTTGTGTTCACAAAAAAGACATTAGGGTGAATAAATGATGACCGAATTTATATTTTTGTGTAAACTATCCCTAACAATATTTTTTTTAAACTCTGGTAAGACCCTTCAATGATTAGAGACAACTGCCGTAAGATGTTATTGCATTTATTTGTATATGAACTTATTAATGTACACTTGTGGTTTGATGGCTTTAGAATCCTGATGAACTATGCTCCTGTAATGCACTGCAACACATTTTGTTGTTATACCTATTTACATATATAATCATATATCCCTGTATATATTATATATGTTTTACCTATGTGTATGTGTAAATCAAGGCATATATATATGTATACACGCATATATACAGTACATGTTCCTTCTTTTATATTTCATGTACCTCTGTATGTAAATGTTCATATATATTTGTGTTAGCTATACAGTATATATATGCGTGCTTGCCTCGTGTGCGTGTTTGAAAGGGAGAGAGAGGCTTGTAGTCAAGCAGACTGCGAAAGCGCATAGACGGAGTTTAGCTGTCCTCTTTTCCTGACCTGTCCAGAAAACTTCTGATCCCAGGCAGGTGGCCAAGCCAGGGCACAGTTAATGATGGTTTCTGTGTTAAAGGTTCTCGCGGCTCAGATTCCAGTCCACATGGCTCACCCACCCCAGCCGGTGGTCCCCAGGGTGGCAGCAGCGAGGAGATCTGGGTGCTGCGCAAGCCTGTGGCAGGTAACAGCAGGGCTGCCCCTTCTTCCACCTCCTCTTCTTCTTTTCTCATAATTCCCCCTCCTTTACCACTCTCCCAGTGCAGCTGCTGTACGCCTGACCTCAGAAAGCTCCTCAACCGCAGGCGTGTAGGCGCATTGAAAGGCTCTCATTTGCTCTCTTAGAGGAACATCCGTTAAGTCGTTCCACACGTACAGACATTTTCAATAAAGGCAGCGTGGGCCTGAGTGTGTTTTTTTATTAGTGACTATGCTAGTCACTCCACCTAGTCTTGTGTCCATCAGTCACCTGGTCTTGGTCACCATTGTTGTGTAAGTCTCTGTCATCCCGTGTATCAGATCAGTGCATTGCAGAGGGGAAGTTCATAGTGGTGTGATTTAAGGGTTTCGGGGACGTATGGTCCAACTGGGCTGACTGTGTTTGTGTGTGTTTGCTGGGGGCTTGTTGTTCCAGGTGGAGACCGCAGCAGTGTGGGCAGTTCAGGCAGTGTCGCCAGTGCCCGATCCTCTGGTAGTGGACAGAGCGCAGGCAGCAGCAGTATCCTTCATGCACAGGCGGAGGGAGTCAAGGTAAGCTTTTTGATATGCGAAGTGACTAAACTCCAGTTGTGGTTTGAGAAGATACTTGAACGAAATGCCAAGTTCTGTCATGAGACTCTAGATGGTGCAGACCAATAGGTTGTTAATGCAAACATTATATTTACAGCTTTAAAACTAGTTGGCACAAACTGATTGGTTCATGTTGCATACACAGCCAATGAGTGTTCTGCTTTACATTTAAATGGCTGGTTAGCAATCAGTAGAGCAGTTCGCAGTGCGCTTTCAAAGTTACTCTGAAACTCTCCACCTCCCCAGCTCCACCTGTATAGATCTACAGTATGTCTTTAATACTCACAGCAGCGTATCAGCGTATGTATTGGCAGTAGCAAGTTCCCTTGCTTTGCAGTAATCTACAACAACATCAATAACCAACGGCAGCAGCAATTCGGCAGCGTAGCAGATCTATTCCACAAGACCAAGTACATTAATATTGTCATATCCATGCTAAAATCTTCAGAGACTTGTCATTGATAGAACTGTCTTAAATGTTGGTTTAAATGGTTTGAAGTGTTTTGTTGTATTGCCAGTATTGCTGTCTCTATTACAATCTAAAAAAAACTGGGAAAAAAAACAGGTGCCAATATGTCAACCAGCTCAGATAGTCTACAATGTCCCAGCAGGCACACAGCGTCATAAGACGTTGATATTTGGTTAAATTTCGCTTGCAATTTGATGTCCAATACCAATGTCAGCTGAGGTTAATTTTTTTGTTGTTTTTAGGTTGCGTAACCGAAATCCAAAGTTAAGTCAAGGTCAAATTGATGTCAAATAGTGATGTCAACCCGATTTTCATTCTCAACCAAAATGCAACATCTGTCTGATGTTGGGGTCCAACATCAACCTGAAGTTATGCTGAAGTCTGGTGCCTGCTGGGGTCGACCTTGACCCCACAAATTGGCAGTCCAACCAGCAAATCACTTTAAATGACCAGCTAAGAAACATGTAAAACCAGCAATATCAGCAGCTGGTCAACCAGCCTTAACGAGGTTAACCAGAAGTTATGATCTTGCCCTACAAGCTGGCAGTCCAACTAAACTTGCATAGACCAGCTAATCACCTTAAATTACCAGTTAGAACTCATGTAGTATCAACAATATCAGAAGCTGATCTCTACCAGCTCTAACCATATTGATCAAGATGGTCAACAAGGTCAACCTCAGCTCCTGTAGCTGGTAGTCCACCTAAACCAGCTTTTCCCTGATTGTGACCAATAAATGATAAGCTTCAACCAGCTACCATGAGGAGACGGTTCGACCTAAATTTTCCAAAGGGACGTTTTAAACTTAATCATTCTTGCAAACCTTTATTCTTCAAAGCTGAACACAAGGGAGGTGAACTTGGCATAGCCTGCATTGATATTTCATGTTATTTCTTGATCTGATGAGCTTTGTTTTTTCTGTAGCTTCTGGCCACAGTTTTGTCCCAGTCTGCCAAAGCTAAAGAACACCTGCTGGAGCAGACCAAGTCTTTGGACCACCCCTCTCACGCCTCCAGCAACAAGGGTTAGTGGGAATTTCAGACAACTCTTCTGAGAAGATATCACACGAGAATCTGTTGTCACAAAGTCGTCTCTCCATCCAAAATGTTTTATCATTTTTTTTCACAAATTAGAGATTTGGCTGGTTTTTCTGTGCCAGATGGTTGCACTAATAGCTGTGGGTGGGAGCAACACAAAGATCTGATTGGCTAAGAGGAGTAGTTGGTCAGAAAATGCAAAAGGGATTGGTTTGTGCAATAGCAGTGCTCCGCTGTGTATAAATGATCTCATGGTTCTTCTAGGACCCTCCTCACGCAGTCAGAGTTTGTCAAGCTGTCCACTTCACGAGCAGCCGTATGGGGAGGCGGTGTCCCAGAGGAAAGGGGAGGCGCTGCCCGAGGGGAAGGTAAGGAGACTCCTACTCTCGCTCGAATCTCACTGTCCCCTTACCTTTCCCTCAAACAAGCATACACTTTCTTAAGCACACATACGCATGCATGCACTGGCATCTGCACATCCAGGATGCTTTCCCAGCACTTCCTTTCACAGCTGGCATCATCGGTATTACGTGCTCTCGGTTGTCGTCAGGACACGGTGAGTGGGCTTCTCTGCAGGCTTCCTTGCACGCTGTCCTCAGCTTCAGGCTTCTGTCAGTCGATCTTTCTGATTCTGCTGCATAATAGTGGCAGCGATTCCTTTCTCACTGAACTTTTCTGATCATTCATTTCATTTTCTTTGCTACATTTTAAAGTCCATTCCAGTTTTTTTGCCTTATTTGCAGTAAATTTCACCTTTTGGTTTCTTTTCAGAGAGTACCCAACAATGTAGACTTGAATGGGGAATGTATTTTAGAGGTGATATGGTGATTGGCACATAATCGAGATTTAGTCTTGAGACTAAATACAAAACAACTGTAGAGGATATTACAACGCTGATATTTCTGGAAAGGTGTACTAAAACAATATGAATACGACACTGTCTAGGTGTTATTATCTGTTATCTCATAAATGAGCTTCTATGTTGCAAACTGGAAAGGCAAATTTGACACTTGCCATTTTTATGTAATTTTTATAATTAGCTGAATTTAAAAAATACACTGTTTAGTCATATAGCAAAGAAATTTGGCTTCCATATCTTCCCCAGCAGGACTTTGGAGCTGCTGAGTAGAGTCCATGCTGGACTTCTGGACTGAGGGCCATCTGTTCAAAACAGCCCTATTTTCTTTGCTGCCCACGTCTGTTTTTGCCTCTCCTACACAGAGTTATAGTACATCCTCCTACTTTAAGGGAAATGGCATTCCAAAGCAGATAATATATGGACACTACTTTTTTTAAGGCTGAACCCTTTGGTTCATGAAGAAGAGCCCTTATTTGCTAAAGTGTTGGCTCTTGTTGCCAGAGCAGGTGCACTAGGAGCAATAATTTTAATTCTAAGATAATACACACACATAAAAAAAGAAGTAGGGTAACTAATACATTTTAGTTGAGACATTGGTCACTGGGACTAATGTTTTCAGTTTGTTGGCCTGGGGTCTGGTCCATTTTCAGCCACAGGACCCAAACAATGATAGACTGCCAACTATCTTCTCTTCTAGAACTCAGAGGCTGTTATCGAATGGCTGAGTGAATTTCAGCTGCAGGTCTACGCTCCAAACTTCATCAGCGCCGGCTATGACATTCCTACCATTAGCCGAATGACCCCAGAGGTAAGAGTTGTCCCCCCCACCCCCTTTAGACACTCTAAACTATTCACGTCACTCCCCTCTACCCTAAATGTAACACCCACAGACCCACTCAAAGCACAGAAAAGAGGCAAAGCAATCAACAAATTCTCCTTGGATTCTGAAATGAAATTGCTTCTAATGTGCCGGAAACTCAGGTTTTATGAGAGTTTAAATTTTACCCATGGCAAGTTGGAAAATAATCCCCCCAGATGTTCCCATCTTGGTTGTCAAAAGTGTTTGTCTTTTCCTACTGTGTTATGCGAGTTTATGAATAATCTGTTACTAAACCTGAAATTAATCTTTGAGCAATTTGTATTCTTGAAAGGAAGCTCCTCTACCCATATTTAATTGCATTAAACCACTGACTTCATAAGAGTTAGCCATTGCTGAATTAACAGGGGTGTACTGTTAAAACACTGAGGACATTAACAATCAGGAGATGTTTATATAGTTATGTTTGGGGGTACTCTGAAAAGGCTTCTTTTCCTCACTCGTTGCAATATTATTATTATTTTTTTTCCCTTTCCCATTTTTTTTTTTTTCATTTTGCATCTGCTTCTGTCATCCTGGCACCTTTTGGCAATCCAAGTGTTTGATATGTCCAGTCTTTAGTGTTTCACCTTTTATGTGTTTATGTAATGTTGTGTATATGTGATATTGTGCATATTTGTGTATGTGTTCATATGCACAGAATATATGCCACTTGGTTTACTGTGTACTGTATGTGTGTATGAAGGTCTTAGGGTGCTGAAATGTGATTGACTGGTTTAGGGGCTTCAATATTTATTTTCAGGATTTAACAGCTATTGGAGTAACCAAACCAGGACATCGAAAGAAGATAACCTCAGAGATCAATAAGATCACTGTTAATGAGTGGCTGCCTGACCAAAAACCGGTGAGTTTAACACACAACCTCAAACACACATTTAAACACATCCATATGTTAATTTGTTTTTATTTGCATTTAATCTATAGGCGACTCTCGGAGAGTGGTTAGCTATGATTGGGTTGAGTCAGTATCACCAAGTCTTAGTCCAAAATGGATACGAGAACATTGAATTTATCACTGACATCACATGGGAGGACCTTCAGGAGATTGGCATTACAAAACTTGGTAAGATTGATCCATAATGTTAAAGTATTCTTCTGTTCTTTCCAAACTGCCTAGGCTATAGTGGTTTACTCTCTTTCTCTAACCAAATTTGCCTAGGACACCAGAAGAAGCTTATGCTTGCAGTGAAGAAGCTGGCAGAGATCCAGAAGGCCTCTGACGGTCGCAACACATTCCGTAAAAAGCCCCCAGCCGCTCAGGAGGTGATGGCTATTGAGAGCCCACCCCACGACAGCGGAGAGTGTATGTCCCCAAAAATGAGCACTTTCCAGGACAGTGAACTGAGCGGGGAGTTACAAGCTGCTCTTACACGCCCTGCTGATGTGCAGGATGGTGCAGAAGTGCGAACCAACAGCAATCTGGGAGCACAACACCGAGCCCGCAGTCTGCATGAGAACAGCATGAACAAGAGCCGAGACACAGAGGAGCCTAGTGGGCCACCCAAAAAGGAGGCACGTACCATGCGGCAGAGCAGCCAGGCAGGCCAGAGAAGTGTCTCATTGGCGCAGCCAAAACCACGTCAGTCTTATCCCCAAGGTGCAGGACCGCCCTATACTCCACCCCAAACACCCACCAAAACAAAGCCTCCCACCTCACAGACGGTGAGCAACCCACCGAGTAAACAAAAACCAAGTTCACAACTGCTTCAGCAGACCGAAAAGACCATGACACCTCGTGCTCACCCTCAATCCCCCACTCAAAGGTCCCATCCACACCCAGCTGCCCAGCCTGTGGAAACTAAGGAAGCTGCACCCCAAGGACCTGCTGTCTCAGTACCACTCTTGTGCCTGCCTCCAGAAGGCGACGAAGCTTGTGATGAGTATGGTTTGCCTAAGAAACGTGCCCACAGCCTGAATCGCTATGCTGTGTCTGATGGTGAACAGGAGCGGGACGAGCTAAATGTGCTAGATTCAGGAGGAAAGTATGCAACAGTACAGCACCGGGTGGGTCGCAGCAACTCAATGAAAGGGCAGGCAGACAAAAATGTCAACCGAAGTCAGTCCTTTGCGCTCAGACAGAAAAAGAAGGGTCCTCCTCCACCTCCCCCTAAACGCTCCAGTTCAGCCATCTCAAGCTCCAGTAGTAATCTGACAGAAGTGCCCAAGGAGACGAGCAGTGGACCTCTTCTGGAGGTTCCCTACCAACCACAAAGACGTGCAAGTGACCTGGGTGGTACTGTAGACACGGGCAGTGCCGGCAGTGTGAGGAGCATTGCGGCCATGTTGGAAATGTCATCCATTGGTGGGGGTGCCAAGGGTCTCGCTTTACAGAAGTCTGGTCACTATCTGCAGGTAAGGTGGTTGTTATTGTGTCTTTGGAATGATACTTGATATTTATCATAAAATGTCTGTTATATCTGCAATATCTGGTGCAGTAAAACAATATTGTTTCTCTTCAGGTGGGTTCTGCAGGAGCAAAGCAGCGTGATGCCATTGGACTTGATGGAGAAGTAGTGAACCGTCGCAGGACTATTAGTGGGCCTGTCACTGAATTAGTAGCAGCTGCGAAGCGAGGACCACAGCCGGAGCCAGTCCATGATAGAAACCGCAGTGAAACCCAGCCAAGCTCAAGTGGGAGCTCAGCAGAGAACCTTCCATTTGCTGAGGATGGAAACCTCACCATCAAACAAAGACCTAGACAAGGTAAAGATGAGACTGAGGAAGGACTAGAAATGTCATACTCTTTACCCCAGGAGGACCCTTCACGTGTGAATGCCACAGCCTCGCTGAAAAGAATGGTCCAGAGCACCAAGCAGCAACCAAATGGCACTAGGTTCCAACTCACAGAGTCAAATACGGTCAAACGTCGTCCCAAGAGCAAAGACAAAGATACAGAAGAACTTCAGGATGGGCAGATGCCCGTGCCATATGAGAATGGGACTGGCACCATTAAAAGGCGCCCTGCATCAGAGGTGACCGTTTCGGAGCAGCCCAGGCCACAGGAACATCCTGAGAACTCGCCTCGTCGGGACAGTGCAGACCTGGAAGGCCACGTTACCGAGAGTGCCCCTCGAAAGTCCGTCAAACCTCCGGTGTCCCCCAAACCTGTTCTGGCCCAGCACATTAAGAAGCAAGGACCACCGGCTGCCATCACCAAGAAGGCTCCATTTCCTGGACCAACTGGGGCACCTGGCAGCCCAGGTACTACACAGTGCGGCCCTTTCACTTGCCCTGTCTTTACACAATTATGTGAGTATCCCGTAAAACCCTGTAGCATTTAGACCTTGTTGCATCAAAGTCCGCTCAGTCTCTTTTCCCATCTCTCTCTCTATCTCTTTTCTCTTCTATTTACAGTTGAAGGAAAGAAAGTACCTCCTCCGATTTCACCGAAACCTACACCTCCTCCCACAGCTCCCAAACCATCCAAAAATGTTCTGCAGTCTTTAAATGCGACACCTAATCCCACTCCCACACCCTCTCCAGCCAAGCAGACTGTCACCAGAATGGCCAGCACAGCTTCTGTCCAGAGCAACCACCCTGTTAAGGCTACAACCCCACCAGCCTTGAGCGTGCAGTCCCCACACACACCCCAGTCTCCTCACACCCCACAGACACCTCAGACACCCCAAACTCCACAGACACCCCTAACTCCCCAGACATCAGGTCCCCCAACCCCCATCCCTACACCACCACCTGTGAAGCCACCTCGTTCCTCAATCAGTGGGGTGTCCATGGACAGTTCAACTGGATCAGTGTTTGTCGCAGGGGTTGTGACAGTAGATGCAGTGCACCAGAAGATAGAGGAGACCAGTGCCTCACTGGCTGCAGCCCTTCAGGCAGTTGAAGAGAAGATTAAGGAGGATGGGCAAAAAGAGTGAGTGTCATGAAATGTGCAAAAACTGTTTTTAGCGATATCATAGATCATGATCATAATCGTAGACTGGTAGGAACTGGTAAGAATGTAGCCTGTGATGGCATCTAGTCATTCAAGTTCAAGTAATAATTTTTTTTCTAATAATTTTTCTAGTCACCAGTCCTTCAAATCAAGTTGTCAGTTTAAGTCCACACCTGTAGTTTAAGCAGTCTAAGAAAAAAGACTTTAAGCACCAAGTTAAGTTTCCACTATCAGGTTGAGTACAGGGAAATCCATGCTAAGAAACTTCTTCAGTGACTTCAGCGTCATGACATGGCAGGATGGCATCTAGCGTCTCTTGTCTCTGCCATTTGTAAGCTCTTTCAGTTGCTGTTGTCTACTAAAAACCTCAAAAGCATTAGGCCTAAAGTGGAGAAAACAAAGACGCAGTTCTTCGTAAGCATCTTCGCATTCTTTTCTCTTCTTCTTATTGCTAGGAAAGCAGTGAAGACTTACATCGCTTCTCTTGTTGCCCTTTGACTGAAAATAACAACCAAAAGCTGCACAATGTGGTATCGTATCAGTATTATATTTTCCGAGTTGTGTTGTGGTAAAAATAGCAACAGGTAGTGCCAGTAGCTCACCGAGCTCACCATTTTACATCATCGAAATAATGGCGCTCCCCATAGTCCAAAATATGTATAAAACAATATGCTTTCATGGTTTTTTTGCTACCACAGCTATTGAAAGAGCTTACAGGTGGCAATGCATATAAGCATAAGCTTAAACCAATACTATCAATACAATTATTTTCCCAGAGTCTAAATGCCCCCAGACATCAAGTGAAATCTGCGCTGAGAAAATCCTTCAGTGGCTACGGCGTCATGACAAGCTTCGACATGTTTATATCCTGGCAGGATGGCATCTAGTGTTGTTTTTCTTTGTCAAAGACGTGGGTCTTTAGAAAGTTTTATTCGTCCACAGGCATCTTCTCATTCTTTTCTTTTCTCCTCTTCTTATCGCTAGGAAAGTAGTGAAGACTTGCAAAAGCCAACCAATAGCTGCACAATGTGGAATTATATTAGTATTTTATTATAAGTTGTGTAGTGCCAGTAGCTCACCGAGCTCACTATTTAACATCATCGAAATAATGGCGCCCCATGGTACAAAATATGTATAAACAAATGTGTTTTTTTAATGCAAGTCTTTTATGGATTTTCTGCTACCATAGCTATTGAAAGCGCTTACAGGTGGCAATGCATATGTGGATTTTTTAAATAACGTAAATCTTTCATGGGCTTTTTACTACATATTTCAATAAGAGACATTTAAATTACATTAAGCCAAACAACCCTTTAAATTCACCACTGGGTATGTGTTGACCAAAAAAATCTCTTTGTGTCATTTGCAGCCAAAAAGTTGAAAATTTCTAAATTGTATTTGTGTTTTAATCCACAGCTCATTGGCTGAAAACAAGAGCACAGTGAGCATCTTAGACGACATCGGCAGCATGTTCGATGACCTGGCCGACCAGCTGGATGCTATGCTGGAGTGAAGAGCACAGCCTGTGTCTCTGTGGCACAACCTCAGGGCCCCGGGAGAGCACAAGGGCACAATGACCAACAACATACCCACCTATCCCTTCCTAATCCTCATCCCTGGCTCCTCTCACCCCTCTTTTCTCCTCCCCCGCCTTCCCCGTCGCCATGAAACGCCTATCTCTCCTCTCTCCCTCCGAGTTGGTTTGCACAAACCCGAGCTGATGTACCTCAGGACTGGGCAGAAGGCCATCCAGGGCTTTAAACATCAAAGACAGAGCAGAGGGTGGAGAGCAGAGGTTGGGTTTTAACACATAAAGCTCAACTCTCTGTTCACTGAATATCTCTATCTACCATGAGCAATGAGTAGTAAAATAATATGAAAACAATAATAACTGTATATGAAATAATAGTATGGTATGTGTATATTGTAAGCATGAGGAAAGTTTGTATCTATAAAAGAAAAAAAATCTCATAGTGAGAGTCATGCATTAGTACAGTTATAAATATATATATATAAATAAATATAAATAAATATTTTATGTTTTTATTTCATGTTCAATGGTACATACAGTGTTGAAACATTACAAAATCTATAAACTTTGATGACAGATATGTGGATTTTTCTATGACTATATTGAAGTTTTAAAAAAAAAAATAATAATAATAACAAGGCTGGCTTAAACATCCTGTATGTTTGGCTGTGCTCTGCTGAAGAGTGTTGTGGGCTGTGTTGAATGTAGTGAAGTGACTGAAGTGGCTGTTTCACCCCCTGCTCTGTGCTTGCTCTGGGCTCCCGCTCTGTGCTGCTGTGACCCTTTATGTTCCCCTTCACTTTCTGCCTGTGTGTACTCATACATTCCTGCTCCTGCACAGCCTCCCTCCTTCACCTGCCCTCTTTCCCTTCCTGCCCTCATCATGTGCAGTGTCCTGTGTGCCTTAACATGAGAGGTGACCTCAGTGCTTCTAACACACACGAGCAAACAGAACTGAGAAAGGTCCGGTGTCCATGCGGGAGGCATTGCCTTAAGCCAGTAGGAAAGGAAGGGCCTATGTGCTCCGAGTTGGTGAGGAGTGACTTCATCCTTCAGTCATCTGCAGCAAGGTGATATACAGTTTAGGCCTTGAAGTCTCCAGCAAAAATGTTCAGTGGGACTATTCTTAAGCAATTGAGTGGATGTTGAAGGTAGGCACTGCACACCAGAATAGCTATTGGTTAGCATTATGCAATAGCCTGTGCAGCCTAAGTAAAGTACAATAGGATCAGGATCGTGAATCTAGAAAGTAAATAGGGTTATGCTGACTGCTATATGAGTGACCTCAGAAACACAGACGAGAACAAGGTGAAAGGGTCCATCGATGGTTGACGGCTTTCAGAAGGCGGGACGTCAGGAAGCACAAAGTGAGGAAGTTGTAAATGCGTGCGTGTGTGAGTGGCATAAAACAGGAATCTAAAAGAAACATGCATGTAAGATGCTACAGACTGGCAGTGTTGTGAACTAACAAGGACTTCGCAAATGTTGATGTGGCTTGATGCTCAGCATTTCTACCTACCCAAGAAATCTGCGTAGCTTAAAGGGATAGTAAACCCAAAAATAAAAATTCTGTCATTAATTACTCACCCTCATGTCGTTCTAAACCCGTAAGACCTTTGTTTCAATCTTCGGAACACAAATGAACATATTTTTTGATGAAATCCGAGGGCTTTCTGACCCTGCATAGACATTAACGCAACTGACACGTTGAAGACCTAGAAAGGTAGTAAGGACATTGTTAAAATAGTCCATGTGACATTAGTTGCTCAACTATAATTTTATAATGCTATGAGAATATTTTTTTGCAAAAAAAAAAAAAAACGTAAGACGCCGGCTCCTGCGTCAGCAGCACCACACACTAATGATGGGAGAAACAAACTTCAGTTCTGAATCAACAAAAACTCAGGATAATACATGCATACAGCTTTTAAAAACCCATTGCAAAAGGTTTATTGAAAGTTG
Source organism: Cirrhinus molitorella (assembly GCA_033026305.1). Lineage (NCBI taxonomy): Eukaryota > Metazoa > Chordata > Actinopteri > Cypriniformes > Cyprinidae > Cirrhinus > Cirrhinus molitorella. The sequence continues at coordinate 36,303,682 of CM065117.1, read as the reverse complement.
CATTAAATGCATTAAAAATAATAAAATACCATTAAATATGAAGTGTCTATAATATGTTTTTTAAATATTTCATATTCATTTGCAGGGCTTGCTTGCTTTTCTTTTTATTATAGACAGCTTAGGCCAGTAAAATACTATTAAAGGCACTATATGTATGATTGTTTTTTTTAAATATCCAAAAAAAACACTAGAATAGTGATGTATATATATTTCGTGGAGTTGTGTACTTGCATTACTCCCAAATGTTTCCAAGAATGTTTAAATCCAGATAAATAAGAGTTTGTCATTGCGTCGCCTGCCAATGACGTTTAAACACCTTTGAATTCTGGTTTTATTTTGTAAAAAAAAAAAACATGGAAACGCTTTCTTTTGTTTTGTTGTATTAGACAGGTGGCGAATGCACAGAGTAGCATTATAACAGAACTTTCAACACACTCTGATAAAACACACTGTTTTACCCTACATACGCATGACTGGAAGGAGCGGAAGCGGTCGACTGTGGCATAATAAAAACTCTGCTGCTTTTAAGCCGTGTGTGATCTTCTCTCATTAGCAATCGCTCCAGCAGCCTTGTTTCACTTCCACAGCTTTCAGCCCCACCCTGCTTCATGCTACAGTGACGTTAATAAAACTTTAGTATATTAGCTCTGAGTTCTTGCCGAGTCTTGTCGATCATCAAACTACATTTTTGTTACACAGATGTCTCATTAAAAATGTCTACAAAATGATGAAACCAATCCGAGATCAGGTAAAAACCATAGACAATGGTTCACCCTTGCCACTGAGTAGCAATCTCAATGAACTCACGGGTTCAAGGAGATCGCCCCCTAACGACAAACCATTGCAATTTCAAAACGTTTTGAAACAGTTCTGATGTAATGAAGCCTTGTTTACAGAAATAACGTGACTTTGGCAATTTGATATGCTGTCCGAACCACTGTTTCGAAACAGTTGCAGTGTTTCGCAAGCGGATGTATTCTTGTAGTTTCATAAAATTATGGTTGAACCACTGATGTCACATGGACTATTTTAAGAATGTCATTGCTACCTTTCTGGGCCTTGAACGTGTCAGTTGCGCTGCTGTCTATGCAGGATCAGAAAGCTCTCGGATTTCATTACAAATTTATTAACTTGTGTTGCGAAGATGAACAAAGGTCTTACAGATTGCGAACGACACGAGGGTGAATAATTAACCACAGAATTTTCATTTTTGGGTGAACAGGTGTAGTTCCATTGGAAGCCTGCATGCAGTCTAATCTCAGCACATCGCTCAGTGGCTGTTGAAGGGTGTGAATGTACCATGGTGTGCCTGCTTTGTTTTGCATTCCCCCCCGGTATCATCCAGACAAACATTTCCTTAATGACCAAAGTAAGAGCACTAGTCCAAGATGCAGTCCATAACTTGTCAGTATCTAGGTTAAACATATTCACCGCGAATCACATTAGTAACTTTATAGGGACACATTGAGGGTAGACTGAGTGATGCTTTTACAGTTGTAAAGTTTGGTCTCTGTGGACATAAGATGTTTCCAGATGCCATGCTCTCTCATGTATAGTGAAAGCACCGGTCATAGACTCTGAATGTCATTATCTCATTGCCAGCAAACTCACACTCTCATTATCTTTATCCATCTTTGTTGCCATGACAATCTGCCTGCTCATTATTAGAATCGTCACAGTATCACAATGATCTTAAATGTAATTAACGAAAGGGCCCAAAGGAAGGAGACGCAAGCAAGAAAGTAGTTGTTGAGTCCCACAATGCTTTACACGCTTTCAGTAGCTCCATATATGCTTAATCCCTTCCCTGGTTCTCAGAAGAGCATTTGTAATATTTAAGTTATGAACAGAGATTATTATAGATGTTTTCAACAAGTATTTAATGAAGAAGCATCAAGAGGGCTTGTTGATGAAACTGCAAATATTTGAGATAAAAAGTTTAAAGTGTCTTCTTGGCTCAAAGTGTTTTAAATGAATTGTAAATGGTCATTTTTTTAGAACTCCAGTTTTCTTTTTTAAGGTAGCTTTTTGTGATAAGTTTTTTGACTGCCATGTCTTCAGATGAAATAAGTTGTATATTATGCAAATGTTATGGGTTTTTTTAAACATGTATGTGCCTTGCTTTAGCTTTTTTTAATTTTGTCTTTCATGTGTGGAGGATATGTGGCCGGTCTTTGTCCACCAGGTGTTCAGAGTTACATCCCTTTTTGTTGCGGTCTGCTCTGTGGACAGAGTGCAGATGTCTGGCATGGGAATGGCTTTTATAAAAGCTTCATCGTGCCTATCGCTTCAAAGAACTGGGTGTCGATCCAGTGTTAATTGAATTGTTACGGCCCTGTCCCTCCTTCTTCTGTGTATATAGCTTGATGTTTGTCACTGTGTATTGTCATCTTTATTTTAAAATTTGTTTTCTCCACTTTAAAGTTCTCATTCCGTCATTTTCTTATTGTCATGTTTTTTTCTTTCGTCTTTTTTAAATACCAGAGAAAAAAAAAAAACAATGAAAAATAATGAAATTCTGAAAACACTGAAGTCAAACTTATTGTTGGTGCAAGATGTTATTTAATAATGAAAGTTGTTTTCAATTCCATCCTATTTGCAGAGACGTTTAAAAAAAAAAAAGAAAAAGAAATCTGCACTGCTCAGTATGTGCAGGCTGTATATTGTGTTGATGTTCTGCCATTGACTTGTATGATACCTGCTGTGACTGGCATTGGGAACAGTGGTGTGCTTGCAGTGACTGCATCAACAGCCACCTGCTCTAAATAAACATTATATACAAACACTCTCTCTAGCCGTCCAATTACTGAACACCAACAAGACCAGCTGGAAACTGCTCAACACCATAGTGTTAAATTCGTTAACATATAAGCAACAAGCTGTTACCAAAGGGCGAAAGCCCTTCAGATTTATTTCTTAGCTCAAAATGTATTAAGAACACTAGAGGGAGTCAACGTCACATTACGTGAGGGTTAATGAATCAAATGACTCAAGATCACTCAATACAAGCATTGAAAGTTTGTGTTTTATACAAGTAACAGTTGGCATCAGAACAGTCTCAATCTCATATCCTCTCACAAGCTTAAATGGCTAGTTCACTCAAAAAAAAAAAAAAATCTGTCATTAATTACTCACCCTCGTCGTTCTCGTTCAAAACCCGTTAAGACCGTTCATCTTCGGAGCACAAATTAAGATATTTTTAATGAAATTCGAGGGCTTTTTGCGCGCAAAGAAAACAGAAACAACGACTTCAACAATTTCTTCTTTTCCCTGTCCGACGCGCGTTCACGAGTACAACGACGGTTATTTTTGTTTTTTTTTGCGCACAAGTATTTTCGTAGCTTCATAGAATTAAGGATAAACCACTGCTGTCACATCGACTATTTTATCGATGTCCTTACTACCTTTCTGGGCATTGAACGTGTTATTTACGTTGCTGTCTATGCAGGCCCTGCTTAAAAAAAACAGCATATGCTGGTTAGGTAGGTTTTGATGCTAGTATGCTGGTTTATGCTGGTCCTGCACCAGCAAAGGACCAGCTAAGAAGCAGCATAAACCAGCAAAAGTCAGCATACCAGCATCAAAACCTACCTAACCAGCATATGCTGTTTTTTTCAGCAGAGGGGTCAGAAAGCGCTTGGATTTCATGAAAAATATAATTTGTGTTCCGATAGATGAACGAAAGTCTTACAGGCTATGGAACGACATAAGGGTGAATAATTAATGAGCGAATTTCATTTTCTGGTTAATTCTGCTTTTAATGAGGGAAAAATACATGAACAACGCTGTTGAAATCTATTATTTCAGTTGTCCGTGGAGTTCTATTGAGTATCTCCATGCCACAAAAAGGCACTTTGATATCCAAAATAGCAACTGTTTCATGCCCTTTGTCTTAGATTAGCTTTGACTTTTCTAGTACGCTTAAGGTTAAAGGGACAGTTCACCCCAAAATGAAAATTCTCTAATTTTCCCCTTCCTCATGTTGTTCAAAACCTTTATTTTTCTTTAAGTGAACCCTGGGTATTACGACTTATATGGCTTAATATAATGTAAATTATGTCTTTCACTAAAATATGGAGTCTTAACCCCCCCAGATATCGAGTGAAATCCACACTAAGAAACTCGCTCAGTGATTGCGGCACCACGACAAGCATCGGCATGTTTACATCCTACCAGGTTGGTATCTAGCGTTTCTTGTCTATGCCTTTTGTAAGGTCTTTCAGTAGCTATGGTCTACTAAAAGCCTAAGGGCTAAAGTGTAAAGAACAAAGTTGCGGGTTTTTTATTTGTCTACAGGCATCTTCCCATTCTTTTTTCCTCTTCTTATCGCTACATCACTTCTGTTGTTGCCCATAGACTGAAAATTACAACCAAAAGCCACGCAATGTGGCACTGTATTAGTATTTTACTTTCAAAGCTATGTTGTGGTAAAAACAGCAACAGGACACATCAATAGCTTACCGACTGCAACCATTTACACATCAAAATAATAGAGCCCCCCAGATTCCAAAATATGTATGATGAGGATTTTTTTTTAAATAACGTAACTTTTCTACTACATTTTTCGGTGAGACATCATTTATGTAATATAAAGCCATACAAGTCTTAATACCCAGAGTTCCCTTTAAGAATGTAGCAACCAAACAATTTTGAAACATTTCTCAAAATATCTCTATGCTCCACAGAAGAAAGCAATACAGGATGAGACAAAACTGATGAGTAAAAGATTATTCATTTTTCTGTGAATTAACACTTTAAGCTGAGAGAGGAACTCAACTTCACATTAATGCAACACAGTGTGACCTCATTACTTTTTGAAAGTTATGCTGGGATGCTTAGTGACAACGAATTAAGTGCTTTACACTCAACAAACTAATTAGAATTACTGTTATTCAGTTCAAAATGACTTGTAACTAGCTTGAATTACGTTATAAAAGTCTTGCTAGATTTACATGGGCAAAATTTGGCTTCCATGACAAACATGGAACCATGCATGAAGCAGTTGCACCTTTGGTAAGGAAACATTGCATTATTTACACAAAAGCATGATGGAGGAGTAGGTCATACAAAGGTTTCACATCGATCAACAGGCAGTTAGAAAATATCTGAGCAGTTCCGAGCACTCAGTTGGCACTGTCAAATCTGCGATAAAAACACGGGCACTGTGTTATCCAAAACAATGCTCTGCTGTTTCAGGCCCAAGTTGGTGTAGTGTACGTCTTCATTCAGCCCTGGGACGATGCATCTCCACTGGCGTCAGACTGAAGCTTAGGCACTCACTCAGTCGTGAGACTGCAACTCATAAAAGTCAAAGTTCAACAGTCATCGCTGAGGCCACTGACACAGCAACTTTTCCATGATTTTCAGGGAACACGAGTCATGACCTTAGACTGGATTCAGCTTCATTTGCAGAGATGAAGCCTTACCAAATCTAAATCATACTTTTATAGGAAATGCTCTTACATATATAAAATAGAGTGTTGTCATGTTTCTGACGTATGCTGGCTGCAATCCGCCGGGTCTTCATAAACACTGAAGGTCTGGAGGTTCTGTTTGCTGTCAAGAAGTGTCCGGTAAGTGGAAAGCAAACAAGCAACATCCATCCGGCGCATGGAGCAAGGCGTCTTTGTCTAACAGTTTACTGCAAAATTCACACGGGACAGAAGCCCAAGTCCACAGGGTACAGAATAAAAACATTTGTGGTTCAATGTATGTTGTAATGTTCTCTTGAATAATATTCTTATTCATACTATAAGTCTGTGCATCAGAGTTCATGTTGTTTCTGAGTTACAGGAGATTTGCGATGCATTGCTCAACATGTTGACAACTACATGACTAGTGGTCATGTTTAGCATGTCCACACCTGAGAGGAAACAGAATAAATTGTTAGAGCTCATATACAGCGAAAGATCTGATTTCAGTAGAAAAGGGTTCAACGAATGGTGTATTGCTTAAATGTGACATTTATAAAATTTCTCATGTCGTTTTAATCAAATGTGCCGTTCCAAACCTGTAAGACCTCTGCTCATCTTTAGAATGCAAATTAGAATATTTTTCATGATATCTGGGAGCTTTCTAACTCTGCAAAGGCAGCAGTATTTTCTTTTCTTCCGTGTCAGTCTTCAATTATTTTAATGATGTCCTTACCACCTTTCTGGGTCTTAAACGTGGTAGTTGTGTTGCTGTATGTGCAAGGTCAAAAAGCTCTCAGATTTCATCAAAAATATCTTGTGTTCTGAAGATGAATGAGGGTCTTACAGGTTTGGAATGACATGAGTGTGAGTAATTAATGACAGAATTTTCAAAGCATCATCCCCAAACTCATTGTAAGAATCTCTGACCTTTACGGTGCTGTCTACAGCTCCAGAGAAGAGTCTTCCTCTGGACACAGCGAGCGCCGTTACGCTGCCCTGGTGCCGCAGGAGAGTCTGGGTGCAGATCATGTTGTCCATGCTCCACACCTGCACAGGTACAACAATTAATGCTCAAAAGAGATGGCACAAATTCCCATATTTCACACCCCAAACCCAAGCCTTGTCCTTACCCTGAGAGAGCGATCATAGGAGGCACTGAACACTTTGGTCTGATCGGGGGTTGAGATGACGGCCAGGGCATACACTGTGCCCACGTGGCCCGTCAGTGTCCGCACCTGCTCTTTGGACTCAATGTCCCAAACCTTATTCAAAGGGAAAGAGAAGAAATCACAATTTTAACAATATCCTGACATTATCAGGTTTTTAATTGTCATACTACTTACATGAATGAGGTTCTCATAGGTGCCACAAACTATATGGTGATTGGTGACTGCAATGGAGTACACACTGCCTCCAGAGGTTTGGAGCACATGGACACACTCCAGAGAACGGATGTCCCAGATCTGAGGGGAAATAACATGCAGACCATTTCACAAAAATCCATTTTTGTTGACACTAGATAGTATGCGCCTTATAATGTAAGTTTTGCATGAGACATTAAAAGAATGTGTCCATATATATATATATATATATATATATATATAGTCAAATAACTGGTGAAGAACTACACTACCCATAATCCTGTAGAGCAGGAGTGCCCAACCCTGTTCCTGGAGATCTACCTAACTGCAAACTTTAGTTCCAGCCCTGCTCCAACACAGCTGTGTGTAATTATCAAGTGCTACCTAAGAGATTAATTAGCTGGTTTAGGTGTTTGATCAGGGTTGGAGCTGAACTTTGTAGGATGGTAGATCTCCAGGAACAGGGTTGGGCACCCCTGCTGTAGAGAAATTCTATTTGGATCAACCAATTAGATAAGTCACTGTTACCATGAAAACGAAGAGTGCAAAAAAAGATCAGCAACAATCCCCCGCACTCAGTAAGAACATGCGATTGATTTTGAGTCAATAGTCAACTTGAATATTTGTATATATTTCAATATTTCACATATACAGTTGAAGTCAAAAAGTGTACATACACCTTGCGGAATCAGCAAAATGTTAATTATTTTACTGTTACTTTTTATTTAGTACTGACGTGAATAAGATCTTTCATATAAAAGACGTTTACATACAGTCCACAAAAGAAAATAATAGTTGAATTTATAAAAATGACCCCATTCAAAAGTTTACATACTCTTGATTCCTAATACTGTGTTGTCACCTGAATAATCCACAGCTTTTTTTTTTTTTTTTTAGTAATAGTTGTTCATAAGTTCCTTGTTTGTCTTAAACCAGGGGTGTCTAACTCCAGTCCTGGAGGGCCACAGCCCTGCAGAGTTTAGATGCAACTCTCTCATCTGTCACACTGATTTTTCCCCTTATTTTGTTTCCCTCCGATTTTAAAAAAAGACCTTTTGTTCAAATTAATGGTTGTAATGTTGTAATTCATCATAGAGTTAGTTTGTTTGGTTCACTGCTTAAACTCTTTAATAAATAATCTTTTAAAAACACTATGGAAGCAATGAATGGGATATATTATGGGATATAATATTATTTCATAACACAGTCTGCTGAAAAAGTGATGGTCACTGTTGCACTCTATTTGTTGTATCTATTTTTTCCTCCCTCTGTGGGTATTTGCAACAGTCTGCAGTCAGCTTCCTGTCTGAGATCTCTGGGGTCTTAATTAGACAACTTGAGACAACAAGCAGCTTCGGTTTGTCTTATCTGGTTTTACAAACAACTCAGAGAACTGCTCTTTTCTTTACCAGTTAGACTGAACAGTAAAAGAACTTATAATGTAAACTGTAATGTTACTGTTACAGGGATATAAATAAAAACAGGCCAATTAAAAACAAGGACAGAATCACTGAAATATATATATCCACCTTATTCTTAAACGCAGAAGTAAGCCTATGGATGAGACTTCGGGATCATTATCGCTATAGGTAAATAAACAAGAAGAATAACAACATGCAGCAAATGGTAAAACAGTGTTCATAATTAAGATAATACGTTAAAATAATAGGTTAACACACACCAGTTTGTAATATTAAGAAGCAAATCAAGCTGTTTTGTACAGATAAAAATAGCTGAGACCGGAAGCCAGACCCATAAAATTTACAAATGGCCTCACCCACTCTTAAGAGAAAAATAAGGTGGATATGAAGACTTCAAAATGCAAAACCCAGTAAACACCATCGCCATCAAAAATTATGTAAGGATACTTTAAGTCAATGCTCTCCGCACACAGTATACGTTCTGTCCGAAATAGCACGAGTAAAAATGTTATATTGTTTTTATATAACAATCCAATATCATAATAAATAAATATCATCCATTTGAATGAATAAATGATTTACCCAATGACACATTTACTACTATCTACTGGGAGTTTTTGTTTTATTAATTATTACTACTACTACTACTACTACTACTAATAATAATATTTAATTATTTCCATATTAATACAAAAAAAGGGATAAATACATTTTAAAAAAGAGATAAGTCACCCAAAACATAACATTTTTATAATTATTTAATTTAGTGATTTTGCAGCTGTTTATTACATCTTGTCCAAAGAGGTGTTTTTTTGCAGCAATGAACTGATAAAAGTGACATTTTTGAAAATAAGGCATTTCAATAACTAATAACCTTTTCATTGCTATTAAAGTGAAATTACTGAACCTTAACTCAGGAAAAAAAGGGTCATAGAAATGTAAACTTATGAGCACAACTGGATGTGAAAGCTGACCATCTAATTAGCTTTTAAAGCATCTAAAGGACTCACATGCAACTATCCCAGAAGGTTCAAATGCTCACTGATGCTCCAGAAATAAACATGATGCATTAAGAGCCAAGGGGTGTAAAATTTTGAACAGAATGAAGATATGTACATTTTGAATAGATCATATTTTTTTCATTTATTACTGCCCTTCAGAAGCTACGTACATGTTTCACAGAAGACAAAATAAGTTACATTTTACTTAATGCCAGCTCTTAATGCATTGTGTTTACTTCTGAAGCATCAGTGAGAATTTGAACCTCTTATTTTGGTAAAAAATTAAATTTTGATGATTCTGTATGCAAATTTTTGAATTCAACTGTACTTATGATCAATAACTATAAGTCAATAGTTTATATTGTACAATTCTATTGCATAATTCGCAGTGCTTTGTGGTCTGTGTAGCTTTTTGCCATCTGTCACACTGATTTTTCCCCTTTTTTTTTTCCTTCAACTTTCAAAAATTACTTTTTGTTCAAATTGTAGGTTGTAATGTTGTAATGCATATGGTCGTTTATGATCAAATCTGGGCGTTCAAAGTTTAACACTTCTAACCTTTATGGTTTGATAAGATCCGCTGTACAGATGATTCTGAGAAGCGACCAGAGCTCGAACCCAGTGATTCAAGCCAGTTAGTTCCTTCTTTAGTTTCAGCTCTGTGCCCACAATATCCCACACCTACAGAAGAACAGAGGATAGAGAAAGATGTTCAATCACTTGAAGAACATTCAGAATTGGTAAACTGGAAAGTCCCAGAGTGATGAGATCATTCTACTTTTGAGCCTCCACTCCCTCATTCCTCCCACACATCACCATGGTGATACGAGCTCAGCATGTGCTCTTTAGACGGGCTCTCAGAGCCAAGTGGATCTAATTCTGCTCCACTCGTGGCTCAGTAACTTAAGTCTCTGCCTTTCTCTTCTTTGCTGGAGCACAGATTGCATCCTTCACATCACTTTAAGAAAACTGTACACGGCTAACAAGCACATCAGCAAATGGGGCAGAATAAAGCTCAATATTAGCTGCTTGATTGGGCTTATGTCTACAGACGCGCACATCTTCTCTTTAACAGACGCCACTGACCTTAATGGCTTTGAGAGAGCCACTGAATAGCATGTTGTGTGAGGACACCAGAGTGCACACTGGGTTGTCATGGGCCCGGATGGTGTTCACTTTCTGCAGGGTCTGGATATCCCAAACCTGTAGGAGAACAAGCATGCATCTGCATTAGATGGATATGGACCATGTGATGAACAGTTTGATACATGCATTGCAGAAACACTTACAATGATGGTGCAGTCAGCCGAGCCACTGTAAAGCTTGTTCCTGTAGCAGAAAGAAAAAAAAAAAACTTTTTTTTTTTCCATTTTTTGTTGCGATCTTTAATACACTGCATTGACTAGCATAAAAGGTTGTTTTACATTTGAAAGATCACGCTTTTTTTCTTTTTGTAACAAATAGGGTCATTTTTGATGTCATTTTCAGACTTCACAACTCATTTGTGTAATTTTTACACAAATAAATAAAATTAAAATAAAAATTGAAATACTTTTTGTATTTACACATTTATTTGTAACATAATATTTATATGTAACAATTAGCAATATATTACTTACACTACTAGTCAAAACTTACGATTTTTAATGTTTTTTTTTTTAAATAAGTCTGCTCAATGAGCCTGCATTTATTTGATATAAAATACAGCAAAAGCAGTATTTTTTTGTATTTGAATACATTTTAAAATGTCATTTATTCCTGTGATTTCAAAGCTGAATTTTTAGCATTATTCTATTCACATGATCCTTCAGAAATCACTCTAATATTCAGATTTTCTGCTCAAAAACATTTGTTATTATTATTGTTGAAAACAGCAGTAGTTTTTGTAACATTATAAGTGTCTTTATTATTACGTTTGATCAAATTAAAGCATCATTGCTAAATAAAGTATTAATTTCTATAATTCCCCCCATCTTCCTATTCAAAGAGTCCTTAAAAAAAATTTACTCAACTGTTTTAAATATTAACAATAATAAAAAATGTTTCTCAAACAGCAAATCAGCAAATTAGAACGATTTCTGAAGGATCGTGTGACACTGAATACTGGAGTAATGATGCTGTTATTTTAAATAGTAAAAATATCTCCAAATTGTACTGTTTTTGCTGTACTTTGGATCAAATAAATGCAGGCCTGGTAAGCAGAAGAGAATTATTTAAAAAACATTAAAAATCGTAACTTCAAATCCAAAACTTTTGACTGGTAGTGTAGTTATTTTTTTTATTGAACTCAAAATACTCACCCCTGAATGCACAATGCCAAAACTATGCCATCATGGCCCTCAAGGGTCTTCTGGCACTTATATGTGGTGCATGTATCCCAAACCTACGTGAAGCACAGATGTACAAGCAATTTATCCAGATGAAGAGGGTTGCACATAAACAAGAGTGACAGAAAGCTAATGGCATGTTAAATTACCTTGATGGACTTATCTGATGACCCACTAAAGAGGAGATCACCGGTAGAATAAACACACAAACACCACACCGGCCCCTGGTGGCCTACAAAAGTACCCTTGCATTTGAAGATCTGCTGAGGGTCGTAAGCTGTAAAACATATCATACAGTCAGACAATGACATATTACATTATGCTCACAGAAATGAAGAATGTAAATGAGGAACAGACACTCACAGCCTAGTATACCCATATTGAGCCTGGCATTGATGTGGGACAGTTCATCCTGCAAAAGGAGGGATGGGTTAGAAAGCTCTTAATACTACAGACTACACAACAGTCGTACGTCTTAATTTGGCAAAAACCAGAGAGAAAATAGACCAACATTCAGCATAGAAGCATCTCGTCTGAACTCCATCAGATCTTCACTGAGCTTGCTCTGGTTCTCATCCAGCACATCTGCCATATTAGCACAAGAAAAGACCAACATTCATGCATCTTTTGGCTTAAAAACCGTAAGCAGTTAAGAGTTTGTTTCCTCACCGAACTTGAGTTCCAAGTTCTTCTCCAGCTGGTCTAGTTTCTCAGAGAGTTTGCCCAGCATGGAGCGCAGGAACGAGATGTCCTGGTCCTTTTGTGCCAGTGTCACTTGCATCTCATGAAACCTGTCATCTGTCTGCTGGAGAAACTCCTTCAACCCTTCGAACTTACACACCTCCAGGTGCGTCTCATACGTGTCCTGATTGCCGATGAAGGTGCAACTGGAAAAAAAGTTGTCAGAGATAAATTCAAGGCTGTTTTGTTTCCTTATCTATGGAACTGAAGGAAAGCTTCTCTAAACTTCCATACCCATATTTAGAGTGAGGGCACTTAATGTGTTCACACTCCTTCAGATGAGCCTCCAGGTTCATGGTGAGCAATGGAGGACAGTTGGGGTTGTTGGGACAGCGAACAGGTCTGTAGTCACAGCTTACTTCATGATCTCTGCCACAAGTAATCCAAAGTCATTACACTCCTTTCGCATGACTCATGACTATGTCGCAACAATAGAAATGAAAAGCTGATATTGTGAAACCCAATGAACCAGCGTACTCACTTCCTGGTGCTGAGCTTGATGGTGAAAGGACAGCCAAGTGGGTCAACCTCAAAGGCACCGGGTTTGCCCGAGGCAGCTGGCCGACAGCCGTACTTGCAGTGGATGAAAAGCTCTCCGATTTGCTCGGCCACTGCTATGTTGTTCACCACTACTGTGAGCTTGGAATTGTCCACGGGGCATTTCTCTATAGAGAAACAGGTTATTGGCAAAATAAAAATGCTACTATATGTCGAAAACACTGATCAGACCAAGAACATGAAATGAAAGATTTAGCATGGAGAGGAAATGAAAGAGGAACTGAGCCCCACAATTACCTTTTAAGCCACTCCTGCCAATGTTTTTTTTAAGTCCCTTCTCTTTATCCAAAATACAGCAAAGCAATAACATTGTGAAATATTTGTACTATTTTAAAAAACTACTCTAACTGAATATATTTTAAAATGTAATTTGTTCCTGCGATCAAATCTACATTATTAGTATCATTACGTCAGTCTTCAGTGTCACATGATCCTTCAGAAATCATTCTAATATGCTGATTTGCTGTTCAAGACCAATTTATCATTATTATCAATATTTAAAACAGTTCAGTACATTTGATTATCAGGATTCTTTGATGAATAGAAAGATCCAAAGACCAGCATTTATCTGAAATGAAAAGCTTTTGTAACATTATACACTATACCATTCAAAAGCTTGTATATAGTCAGTATAATTTTTTGGAGGGGGGCGGGGCAAATTATAGGAATTAATACTTTTATTAAGCAAGGGTGCTTTAAATTGATCCAAGGTGATGATGAAGACATTTATAATGTTACAAAAGATTTCTATTTCAGAAAAATGCTGTTCTTCTGAAGCAGCAAATCAAAATATTAGAATGATTTCTGAAGATCATGTGACGAGTAATGATGCTAAATTTAAGCCTTGAAATCACATTAATAAATTATATTTTAAAATATATTTAAATAGAAAACAGCTATTTCAAATAGTAAAAATATTTCAAACTTTTTTACTGTTTTTGCTTGGTGAGCAGAACAGACTTCTTTAAAAAAAACATAAAACATCTTTCTGAAATATATATATATAAACATCTAATTAAAAACAAATTGTTAGATTTTCATTTTGATTTAATGTTTAAAAAATGTAAATGAATGTTAATGAAGTAAATCTGATGAAAATTTAAATTAATTCTATCTAGGCAACTTGATAATTCTGAATGGTAAAGTTTTCACTCAGATTAAGTTTGTCTATACCTATATGGAAATCACTACATGATTATTGTGGAATTCTCAACAACATTACTGTATATACCTATAATAACTTTGAAAAAAGTTATCAGTCAAACGCTATTAGTCAAATTCATGTTTATGTTGTGTTTTTGGCCAATGAATCTCACTTAAAATTAGTGTAGGGAAGTGTAGAGAGAGTTTGTATCCATAACTGTACAACAGCATACAAAAAGAACTCACTATTTTTGTCTTCACTAAACGGCCATCATGGGAAAGGTGAAAGCAAGACAAACGTTTAAATTAAAAATGATATCCTTACCTGAGGTCAAGGCACATCGCCTGCAGAATGTGTGCTGAGGTGACAAAGGAAGAGAAGAGAAAGCACAATAAGTGAATAAAAGCTGAAGTTTCATTTTTATCTAGTCAGCTATTTTAACTGTAATTCATCTCTTAACAGACACTTGTACTGTGGTGCTCAACAGCCTGACAGTGCCGTAGGAAATGGGTCAATGAGGCGTGCTGTTCACGGCCCAAGCTGACAGGAAATCAATACATGGCCTGGAACCAGATCATGACAGACAGCCCTATCCTGAGGGAGAGGTGAGGGGACGGTTGGCTGACTCACTCCGCAGGTGGTGATGACGGGGTCCTTGAACACGCTGCAGCACAGCTGGCAACAAAGCTTAACTGAGGGCTGCTCTGCAAACACCTGTGGCTCCTGGGTAGGAAAAGAGAGGGCGAGAGAAAGTCAATCTCGTGCTGGACACAGGTGTATGCCTGTCAGTCTTTTGCGTCATTATACTAGATCAACATGTGAATAGGAAACAGAAGACTGCTGACACTCACTGTGTCTTCCTCTTCCTCGTGCAGGGAAAAGGTGGAGCGCAGCGACATGTTGGACTCAGAGTGCAGAGAGCGAACCGAGATGGCAGAGTCTGAGCGACGAGGGGTACTAATGGGCGGCTGCAGGGACAAAAACAAATTTGCATCTAAACACTTTCTAAGGGTCATTTAAATGACATCTGGGGGTATTTCAGAAAGCAAGTTGTGTGACACATCCAGGTAAGTTTGCGTATAAGTAAACTGATAACCTCAACTTTCCACTTTTTAAAAACGTAGGTAAGTTTGAGAAAAAATATCATCATAAAGGTCTTCAAAGCAACCCGTCAAAATAAAAGTTCAGTTTAACTTGAAGAAACTGTGACAGAACTATATTACTTAATGTAATGATACTACTTCTACTACTACTAATAAATTAATTAGGGCTGCCCCCTAATAGTCGACGAGAAGAGGCTTGGTCGACCAAAACGTATTAGCTGCTTAGTCGCAGAAAAAAATCATGACAGATGAAGGCTCTTTCGAATCTGTAAAGACTCTACATTTATTTGTGTTCACTCAGAATAACAACAAAACGTTGTGCTTTTGTAAAATAATGAAAGAAAACAGGATGCGCTTTCTGCGGTCTCGGTGAACTTGAATGTGTCAAAAAAAATTTAAAAAATTAACCAAAACTAATTAAATTAAAACATCAGTGTAGTCTTCTTGCTGTTTTCCCCTGACACATTCATAATTATTATATCTGCCAGTGTGCTGTGGCAAGCTCCTTTTGCATCCGCTTCAACGCTTATTAGGCAATTAAAGGCCTATTATTATGATTTATATGGTTTATTAATAAACATAATTGTCAACTAATGCTTAAAACCAACGACTACTTGTCGACCAGAAAAGTCTTTAGTCGAGGACAACCCTAAATTAACATTTTTTAGGGAATATTTACATGAGAAATTGTTTACTAGAATTTATTTACCAGAAAAATGTATGTATTTGTATATATATAAATATATTATAAATAATATACATTTTAATTAATTCTGATGCTTTTGATTATTAAAATGTAATGAAATAATTAAAATGGAATCCAGAAAATGTCAAAATGTAAAACAGAATTTGAGAGAGAAAAAAAAAAACGCATTTCATAAGGCCTTAAAGTTACATTTTTGTTCAACTTTTGACAATGTATTGTTACAATTTCAACTATAGTGATAAAAATCAGCAAGAAAATTTAAATTGCTAAAGAAGAAGAAAGACGATATGAGGAAGAGCTTCTTCTTACTGTAAGCTCGAATGCAGTCCAAGTGTGTTCACCGTGAATGTTCTCTAAGTTGACTAAACTTACTGCTGGCCGCGTTTATGAACTGATAACCACAATTACGAAAGGTTTGGGTTAGATGAGTTCTAGCTTCATGTGACTAAGTTGGTTTATGTGAATAAGTAATTCTGCTTTCTGGAATACCCGCCTGAGCATTATAAAAAGACAATGAATCAGACACAATCCCTCCTAGACAAACCCCATCCTACGAAGATACCTTTGAACTTGTTGTAACCAAAAAAACATGTCATCTCAGGGTTTATCATCAGTCATCTCACCAAAATCAACAGCAGAACTTTACTTGCACAACAAAGCAACAACTACTAACAACAAACTAATCTGATTCAACAATCTCAGCTTAGCTCATATATCGGCTTTCCTGTGAATGTCCAAAAAAATCAACTAGAGGAAAACACTTAAATTTGGTGAAAAACAAATCTAATTGTAAATATTTGAATTGCCATAAACCAATTTTGCACCTAGTCAGGCATTAACAGTCACAATGCAGTCTATGCAAATATTCATGCCGTGGCTTTGTGGGAAATATAAAAAAAAATATATAGCATGCTTGAGCACTCTTACATAAACAGTCTGCATTTATAAACCAGAAACAGCAAAACAGTTCATCAGATGCATTTATGAAAACGAAGCACTACCCAAAGAGAAAATAAGCTAGCCCAAAAGCCTGCTATTATCTACGTCAACCACAAAATTGCGATGTGTTTGATTTCCATTCCTTAGTATGTAAATGTGATTGGCTGTTTTGCAAAGAGATGGCGTCGTGATTACCATGCCATCATCGTCGTCACGAGGGGAGTAGGTCAGAGTGCTGGAGGATGAAGGGGTTCTGCGATGCTGTTTGTAATTAGTTTCCGCTGAAATGAAAGAGCACAAGCCTTACAAGCGACTGATTGAACCTTGTTGCTAGGCAAACGCTCACATGGATTTCTGTACAATCAATGCTGATCGAGGTCATTTTCAACGCCAGCAATTTCATTCATAGTGGTTTGAGGTGCAACACTCAAAATGTAAATGTTAAATGTTCACTTGATAATAAAACAGTAAAACAGCTGTATCATGCAGTATAATATAGCTATATGGACCACTTACTATGTCATTTTTGTGCCATATTTTAGTTTTTAATGACCATTTTCCCGTTTCTAATCTGAATCTAAGAAGCGCAACAGATTATACTGACCTTTTGCTACTTGAGGGACTGCTGGGAACGTGGATCCAAAACTAGCTTCCATTTTGGTCTGCATACAGAAGAGTATCAAATAAGAAACCAAAAAGAATTTTTGCTTCACATAACTCATAATAATGTAAGTAAACATCAATGCCCATTCATTCTCACCTGGTTGCTGATGTCAGGTGAGGGTACAGTGATAGTGGCACCTGCCACAGATCCTTCTGAGAAACGATCAAAGCGCAATGGTTTACTACAGCTCATAAATACAGCAAAGCCCCGTAGAAAATATCTGATGCAGCCTGCAGATAAACAAGAGAGAGAGAGACAAAAATCACATCTTAAACATAAGCTATCACACTATATGCACTACTCTATGCAAACACACACAGCATGTTACATATAGACAACCAGTCAAATGTTTTTGAACAGTAAGATTTTTAGCATCATCATCCAGTCTTCAGTGTCACATGATTTAGAAATCATTGTAATATGATGATTTGCTGTTCAAGAAACAACAGTTGAGTACATTTTTCAGGATTCTTTGATGAATAGAAAGATCCAGCAAACAGCATTTATCTGAAATAAAAAGCTTTTGTAACATTATACACTATACCATTCAAAAGCTTGAAAAGAAATGATAGAAATTAATACTATTATTTAGCAAGGATGCTTTAAATTGATCAAAAGTGATGATAAAGATATTTATAATGTTACAAAATATTTCCATGTCAGATAAATGCTGTTCTTCTATGTTCTATTTATCAAATAAACCTGAAAAAAATCTACTCAGCTGTTTTCAACATCATCATAATAATAATAATAATAATAATAAATGTTTTTGAGCAGAATATTCAAATTATTTCTGAAGGATCATGTGACTGGAGTCATGATGCTAAAAAAATATTTTGCATATTTCATATTTCACATTTCTGTTTTTGCTGTAAATGCAGGCTTGGTTATCTGAAAAGACCTTTTTTTAAAAGCATTACAAATTTTACTGTTCAAAAACTTCTGACTGGTAGTGTATATGTGACATGTAATACACTTGCATCTCTGTGATATGCTATATTTAATTTAATAGTTAATTCTATTCATTTTTGAAGACAAAATAATTAAGACAATTTAAAATAAACTAGTAAAACAATGTGAATAAAATGGTGAAAGACGTTTAAGAAATGGTGAAATGCTACAGAACCAAAGAATGTCCCTTATTCTGACAGTCTCATCAAACGTAACCTACAGTTTTAAGATAAAATGTCCAGACACTTTTTGCGTCAACTACCCATTCTCGAAAAGCGCTGCTGATTTAAAAGTGGCGATACATTCTCTTTTATTACATAGTCAAATAATATCTGCTGTGAGGAACAGCAGACACACTTCCCGGCATAACGTCAAAACAAATCAAAGCGTTTCATGTGTCCGATTAAACAAGAACGGAACTGTATGTTGGGAACATAGAAATCACAACTGACACAAGATAAATGCTTTAGCTTTCTTTATGTCTCACAATTGTGAGATTCAAAATATTCAAACGCACCAATTATATACAAATACGCTGTTTAAGTACGCAGCTGACTGTGTTTTGAGACACAGCCAAGATTTTGTTAGCGGGTGACTGCTAAAAATGTGGACATTTTCCTATTAGCGTCAGATAAAACGGAAATAAAACGCATTACATGTTTACCGCACTATAATAAAACATGCTAAAAGACAAACAAGCAGATATGTCTTAAGATGTACTGGTGATTCGCGTGCCTGAAGTGAGCTAGCTAGCTGTGTTGGCTAGCTGACGAAGTTGGTTTGTCGAACAGCTTTAACAAAACACCACATTTAGCTTTACGAAATATGGTAAGACAGGCCTCTAGCTTAGCTGCAAAAGACATGATGATATAAGAAACATCTCGCATGTCAATTTAGCCAAACAAAGTAGGTTCTCACCATTGATGCTAAATCAAAGTCTGCAGATGGTCCAAATTTAATCTTTTTCTCACACACCCAGACGTGCATTCCAGAGGACTGTGGGAAATGTAGTGCGGAACAGCAAATACGCTTCATTTTCGGGAACTGACACAAGTTCCTGGAATCGACCGAGGATTTTTTTAATATTTTAAAAGATGAGATTAATATGGTTGGATCATGATTTTTACTGGATAATTTTCGTCAGTTTAAGAGTTTAGACTTCAAATGTTTACATTAATTGTGAAGATTTTGATTCTTGAGAGTCGAATCTTTTGAATCCTGCAGGTTGCACTGTTAGTCCAGTAACGTTATGTGGCTGCAAGAATCTTTTTGGATTCGACTCGATTTGAGAAACTGATTCGACACTGAGTCGTTCAACAGGTCTTATTAAAATGTAGGCTACTCTTCTCTCTTCAAGGTCAGGCTTTAAAAAAATAGAGGCTCTAAGGAAAAAATAGCCAGTGTATGGAAGTGAACGAGAACGATTCGTTCCCTTGAAAGGTTTGTTCAAATCATTGATTCAAATACTTAAAAGATTCGTTCACGAACGACGCTTATCTAGCCTACGTGTCTAATATCACGTTACGCTTTTTTGTTAGTATATATTTTAGTTAATATGACATATTCTTGAATGTTTGTCAGTCTCTTCTGTACCAACATTTCTGTTTACATTATAATTCTAGTCTACCATATTGAGTTAATTAGTTAAACGGAAGGGGGTGCTGTTTGCTCAGTTCCTAAGTCTGGGCATGAATTAATTCACATTCAGTCTGACAAGCAGAAAATATACCTCATTTGTGACCCTGGACCACAAAACCAGTCATAAGGGTCAGTTTTTAAAAAAAAATTAGATATATACATCGTCTGAAAGCTGGTTATGGTTTGTTAGGATAGGACACTATTTGGCAGAGATACTGCTATTTGAAAATCTGGAATCTGAGGGTGCAAAAAACAAAATACTGAGAAAATCACCTTTAAAGTTGTGCAAATTAAGTTCTTAGCAATGCATATTACTAATCAAAAATTAAGTTTTGATATATTTATGGTAGGAAATTTACCAAATATCATGACGGAACTTGATTTTATATCCTAATGATTTTTGGTATAAAAGAATAATTGATAATTGTGACCCATACACCTGTTGGTTACTGCTACAAATATACCAGTGCTACTTAAGACTGGTTTTGTGGTCCAGGGTAATTTTTTACCTTGTTTGCCACATTTAATTTATGATGTTGTCTCATAATCATGCTGATTAAAAGAACAATTCACACAAAAACAAACAAACAAAAAATACTCAGGCCATCCAAGATATAGATGAGTTTCACTGTTACATCACTTGCTCACCAGTGTGTCCTCTGCATTGAATGGGTGCCATCAGAAATAGAATCCAAACAGTTGATAAAAGCATCACAATAATCCAAAAGTATTCCACACAACTCCAGCCCATCGATTAACATCTTGTCAAGCAAAAATGTGTGTACGTAAGCAACAAATCCATCAAGACGTTTTTTTTTTTTTTTTTTACTTAAAACTGCTTCCAGTTAAAATGATGGACTTGTTTCTTACAAACACACAAGACGTTTTTTCACAAGACGTTAATTAATGGACTAGCGTCATGTAGAATTACTTGTGTATTACTATGATGTTTTTGTCAGCTGTTTGGACTCTCATTCTGACGGCACCCATTCACTTCAGAGGATCCACTGGTGAGCAAATGTAATCTAATGAAGAAATTTATCTACAACTTAGATGGTCTGATGGTAAGTAATTTTTCAGCAAATTATTATTACTTTTAATTATTACAAATTCTGCCATGTGGTTTTTGTCAATTACAGATATTTCAATGAACTATTTTGGAAATGTTTCTTCATGTGCAGTAAACTCTGTCATCTGTTGTGTTGTAGTATTTTAGGAATATGTTTTAGGCTACATATTAAAATGGTATAATACCTATAATTGTATCCATTGAAATGTATGAAATGATAATGATATTTTGCCATTGTTACTGTCATCCACTTTTGTGCAGAGATGAATGATTTGACCTGCATTTACCTGGCTGCAGACGGTCCATTATGCTGTTCTCAGGTAAACCACTTAAGGCCAAAATAAATGCAGAAATGTTGTGAATATTACATGTCTTGGACTGCTACGGCCTTGATTCCTTTCAGCTGCAGCTTCCATTAGAGTAGCTTACGGCCCCTTGCATTTGCTCTCTGTGTTAAAGCACTAATGGCAGTTTCTCATGGACACCCATCAATTTAGGACACATGGGACATGTCTTTATCTTCAGAATGCGGTCCCAGGCTATTAAAGGGTATCTGTGTAAATTCTCTTTGATGAAGCATTGCTGCCTCTATGAACTGTTGTCCTACCTGCCACTTAAGATACTCTTTGCACTGTTAAGCCAAAGAATAGCCAGCGGACCCATCAAAAGCTTGACCCCATCGGCAAGCCATTGCAGGAAGTTCTTCGTTCGGGATCCATTAAGCGTATTCAGAGCAATGCACCATTCTTCCCGTATGCCCATGCAATAAATGATGGATGCAATAAAAATAGGATGTGCTAAAGTTAGGCAGTAGATGGCTGAAGGGAGAACTGGTCATTGGCAGTGGTTTCTGTTCTGTGAAACACAAATGAAAAATTCAAAATGGTTAATGCATTGTCTAAATGCGGCTAATACTTATAAAAATGTATTGAATACACTTTAAATCTAGAATCACTTCTCATAATTTGGTCATGTGATCTGATACAGACCTTATAATGGAGATTTACAATCTACTCTCAGAATATGTTTAATCCATTCAGAACTGTGCGGATGTAAAATCTGGTGCACCATTAATCTTATCAAGCCTATATTTAGCATATAGGTACTTGAAATTGTATTTATCTCACATGTTTTGTCTACAGTATTTTAGCTGTGGTTCTCTTAGTGGCAGCCACTTCTTCTCCATCTTCACATTATCGACCCAATTTTGTTTAATTAATGAGATGAGCAGTTTTCCTGTTAGATGGATTCTGTGGTGATTTTTTTTCTTGCCACATGCTTTTACGAAACAGCCATTGGGTAATGTTTTTGTCCGTCTTTTACCAAGACATCACTTGTTTTTTTTATTTAGCCAAAAATGCATTGCATTGTGACAGTGGTCCAACAAAAGGGGGCTCATTAGATCTGCTGCTCCTGCAGGCACCTCTCCTCATCTTACACCTCCTGATGTTGCTCTTGGGTGTGATATCACAAAAGACTGACATGATTGCTGCTCTGAGATGAGCAGATGACAGATGACCTTGTATCAGCCAATAGGCAGACTTCTAAATCTCCCTGTGCTCAGTTTACAGCCGGTCCACCTTTGATGGAATATTATTGTCAGTGCTTTCAGGTTTATGTCAAATTGTGTGCAGTAGCCTTTGTAATATGTAACCCTGGACCACAAAAAGTAGCACTGGTATATTTGAAGCAATAGCCAAAAATACATTGAATGGGTCAAAATGATCAATTTTTCTTTTATGCAAAAATCATTAGGAAATTAAGTAAAGATCACGTTCCATGAAAATATTTTGTAAATTTCCTACCATTAATATATATATATATATATATATATTAGCATAGTTTAGCATAAATCATTGAATCTGATTAGACCGTTAGCATATCTCTTAAAAATGACCAAATATTTTCGATATTTTTCCTATTTAAAACTTGACTCCTCTGTAGTTACATTGTGTACTTAGACCAACAGAAAATAAAAAGTTGCAATTTTCTAGGCTAATATGAATAGGTATCCTCTCGTAATAATCAGGGAACTTTGCTGCCGTACCATGGGTGTAGCAGGCACAATGATATTACACAGCGCCCCAGCTAGGTAACTTACAACGTCATGAGCACTAAGCCACTAAGCTAATAGAAAAATAGCTGGGAGCGAGATGGTAATGGTCTAATCAAATTCAATGATTTATGCTAAGCTATGCTAAAAGTGCTACTGTCAGACCCGGAGAACAGTAAATATCATCTGTTTAACTCTAGGGGAGTTGAAAATGAGCCTATTTTTTTTTTTTAAAAGTGGTGTTCCTTTAAACAACACAATAGTCTATATTGTCTGTGTAATTTATACAGGATATCTTGTCAGAGCAGATGGGCAAATAAATACCATTTTTTGTTTTGATTTAAAAAAAAAAAACATTTATAATGATCCATGGTCAATCTTTCTCATTTGTTGAAAGAAAAAAAAAAAGCTACTTTTCCTACGTGTACGAATAAGACATGAGATACATGGATGAATTATGTATATGTAATTTCCCGCTTAATTTGTCCTATAGCTGTATATGAATACTCACAGAGTGCTGTAGGAACAACATCTTTTTTTCAGGCCAAAACCTAGAAATACACTTCCAGTTTTGTCATCCTTAAAGCAATTGTTCACCCAAATAGTTCACCCAAAAATGTAAAATTCTGTCATTAATTACTCACCCTTATGTCGTTCCAAACCCGTAAGACCTTTGTTCATCTTCAGAACACAAAATAAGATATTTTTTAGGGCTGTCAAACGATTAATCGCATCCAAAATAAAAGTTTATGTTTACATACTATATGTGTGTTTAGTCTGTATATTTATTATGTACATATAAATACACACACATACATGTATATATTAAAACTAAATATTTATATGTATATATATTTATACCTGTATACAATTTAGATTATAAATAAATATAAATATTTTATATATAAATCTAAAATATTTTTCCCTAATATATACATGCATGTGTTTGTATTTATATATACATAATAAATATACACAGTACACAAATATATAGTATGTAAACATAAACCTTTATTTTGGATGCGATTAATCGCGATTAGTCATTTGACAGCACTAATATTTTTTTATTAAATTCGAGAGCTTTCTGGCCCTGCAGAGACATCAATGCAACTACCACATTCAAAGCCCAGAAAGGTAGTAAGGACATCGTTAAAATAGTCCATGTGACATCAGTGATTTAATCATAATTTTATGAAGCTACGGGAATACTTCTTGTGATGACTTTATTCAACAATTTCTTCTCTTCCATGCCAGTCTTCAACATGCGTTCATAAGAGTGCACAACACGTGCGTTTCTGCTTGCGCAGTTCTGTGTCAGAATGCCTGCTCCTGCGTCAGCAGCACCACACACGTGTAGTAAGGTGACCATGCGTTCACTGATGTCACATGGACTACCTTAACGATGTACTACTTTTCTGGGTTTTTATACCTTTAGTCAAGTCAAGTCAGTCACAATTATTTATATAGTGCTTTTTACAATGTAAATTGTGTCAAAGCAGCTTTACAGTATTAACAGGGAAATAGTGTGTCGAAATAGTGTTTAGTATTTAGTATAAAGGTTCACTGTTTCTATTACTCCAACGATCTAGCCAAAAACAAGTCTTAAAAGTCCCCCGTAGTGAAAATTAAGTTTTTTATGTTGTTTATTTGTCTATGTGGTGTTTTTAATATGCTGCAAGACAAACCATGTGTCATCCATTATTAAACAGCACTGCTGAGTATTTTAAAACTTCATAAAACTGTAGTCTCCCAAAGGCTGTCCCAGAATTGCGGTTTGAAAGAGCCTTTTTATTTGCTATGTCACAAAATAGAATAACCACTCACGTCAAAGGATCCTATTATTTGCATATCATTAACTGTGCTGTAAACAATCCAGTATATTTTTCGCTAGCTATTTATATTTTCACAATTTTCATGGCGGCATGTGCTGTAACTGCTTATTTATCGGTATTAAGAACCGCGAACTTTAACAACACCCCGCGGAAACAGTGTAAAAGTAGCCCTGAGTCAGACCCACCTCTACCGCATTGGCGTCCGCACTTCACAACGTTATGCTCGCGGGCACGATTTGGAATCACAAACTCCGCTGCATTTGAGTATTCAAGACATTTTGAGGACACAACATCATCAAGTAAGTAACGGATGTTACAGTATCCACTGTAGTTGTCCGCTAGTAAAAACTTTAAGTCATTATCCGTGTATGAACCAGAGCAAACAGATGATATTACCTCACGAAGTTAGCCATCAGTCTCCGTGCTTATGGTGAGCATACCAGCTTTCTGGTTCAAACATATAGCGCTATGGCTAATTAAACCACTATTTCCACTTGTCATTGTATTGCGTTTACTACAGTTTAGTTAAAGTAGTGGGTCAGGAGGTGCTGGCTGGCAGGCTGGTGTGAGTGGAGGCGGGGCTATTTTGTGTATTCATAGATCCGCGTATAGTGAATGAGGCAAGGGGATTACATTCAAGCTCTTATAAGGCATAAGAAAATGATTTAAATATGTAATTTTGATGATCAAAGATGTGTTTTAAGGGATAACATTTTTGACTACAGGAGGACTTTAAGGCCCGTTTACACCAAGAACGATAACTATAACTATAAAGACAGGCTAATGTTCTAAAATAGTTTCAACTTTAAGAGAATAACAGAGTTCACATCACAACTATAACGATAACGTACAGGGCAACGATATTGTTGGAATCACTTTCTGAACTTTTTTTTTATAGCTAATGAACGATAAAACACTGACAGCTAATCAGACTTCATTCAAATTTTGCACAATTGAAATAGCAGTCAACATAGTAGAGAAGCAAACAGACATTGCACAGCAAACAGAGTAACATAAAACATAAAATTACCTCAGGAATTTAGCGCTAGTTTCGACAACATTGTCTTGCCTCCTTTGAAGGTGCAGTAGAAAAGACTCCATATTGTTGTTGTTTTTTATTTTCACTACATTGACTACGTTAGAGATCTGATAGTTTACTAGATTCACTGTTTAGATGTGCATGCTAAGGACATCTACTGGCTGAAGTCGTTATAACGTTAAATGCAACAAAAAAAGTTAAGGCTCACTGGTGTGGATGCAAATATTGGTGTGCTCTTGGTGTGAACAGGCTTTTAACGTCAGTATTTCCTATTGCTCCAATACAACTCTGCATTACATAACGATTTAAATACACCTTTTTCTTCAACATGGAAGCAAGCCTATGGGTGAGACTTCCGTTCATTATCCCCTAGATAAATAACGAGAAGAATAACAACGTGCAGTAAACGGTCAAACTGTTTACACTACAAACCAGTGTGTTCTTAATTAAGATAATACATTAAAATAACATGGCAAATAACCAATTTGCAATATCAAACAGCAGAACCAGCTGTTTTGTATAGCTAAAAATAGCTGGACATGGATGAGTCCGGAAGCCAGACCTATAAAATTTACAAATGGGAAGAAAAAGGTGGATAGGAAAGTTCGGGTGATCCACAGACCGGCTTTCAAACTACATGTTGCTTGGCAACAGGCAAAGCTTGATGTTTTAGCTGGAACTACTTTAGTTGGCGGAGAGAAAATAAACAAACTGCCGTTTTTTTTCTTGTTTACTAAAATGTTTTGTTTTAAGCAAGAGATTCGTGCTGACAGCCGCGATTTACATAGAAGCACCCTTGATGTGTGATTTTGCTTAAATTAAGCACGACTAAATAATGTAAATGTTTTCTTTAACAAAAACGCTTAACCTCAAGTTGGAGCTCAATTTGTCCATATTAGGGCATAGATAGTGGACTAAACGTAGCAGGAGAGTAGAAGCATATGCGTATGGAAAATCTAAACACCGACACTAGCGAATAGAACATCGGGTGTCCTTTTGTCTCTAACATTAGAAGAGGCATTTCGACTTGAACAGCATATAACCGCCCTCCGATTCCCCCCTCCCAGACAGATTTGCCCCAGCACCTCCTCTACATTGGCCCAGCAGCGGCTGAACAGCGTCCTTGCACTTTACTAGGCTGTAACCACTGCCATCAGCTCAACTTCTTCAGCATCGTTTCAGCTGTCTCTGCCGCTGCTGCCGGAGCTCACCAGCTATCATCTTTGGTCTCCTCGTCCAGTTCTTTGGCTGTCTACATCGGATACACTGTCGTCCGTCGTTTTTCGTCAATTAGACACAGGCGTATGTCTGTTTTTGATTAATCTGAGGACATTTCCCATAGATAAGAACAGTCTGCACCAAAGACGGGCTTCGGGTATTACCCAAAGATACACCACCGAGGTAAGCGACACAAATGTGAATTCATCTCGATCTCATTGTTTCTGTGATAGACTCTTGATGACAGTTGACATAACTTATGATGTTAGCGTGAAATGTTAGTTACTGATATCCACGTATTCTTATTTTTTTTTTTGCATTTCATATTGTTTTTCCACTCCCTCCATCACCGCCGTGGCTGCCAGCGATTTTGCCGGTGTTACATAAAACTTCGATTTTCAGCGTCCTGCTTTTATCCGTGCCTCTTTTTTTGATTAATAAAATCATTGGGTTATTTAAATGTAGCCTATATTTACAGGAAGGAGGAAATGAAGAAGCCTACATTTCAGCCTCAGCCTGCAGTAGCTTCCTAATAGTTTTATCTGCTATGTGAAACCTAAATATGCCCATTGGAGGTAATTGAGATGCAGCAAGTCATGCTGGTCTTCATCAGATGATCATGTAGCTACAAAAATTGTGCTATTAGATTTATTGGCAG
Organism: Cirrhinus molitorella; assembly: GCA_033026305.1. Classification (NCBI taxonomy): domain Eukaryota; kingdom Metazoa; phylum Chordata; class Actinopteri; order Cypriniformes; family Cyprinidae; genus Cirrhinus; species Cirrhinus molitorella. The sequence goes on along the minus strand of CM065117.1, from coordinate 36,275,845 downwards.
ATTTGGTTTATCTTCTTTAGTTCTTCCCACACCACTATATCAATTAGGACGCAACATACACATATTGCACGCTTTTGTTTAGTACATTTTGAATTCATTTTTTGAGTCAATGTGATATTTTATCCTCCCTGTTTGGATGCAATGTGGTGATGACCTACATCATTGAACGACCTACATGAAGAACTTGGCTTGGGAAGTTCATCCTGGTCCTCCATCTAATATGTCAGACGGTCCTACTGTACTGATGTGTACACATATTATGAACAAACCAAACACATAAACCTGAATAGTATCATCCATTCATTTGATGCATCAATTATATTTGGTTCATGACTAATGGGTGAGTGGAAAAAATGTGGTTTATAGCTTGCGGCAAACTGGTTTATATTCTGGGACACTATTGATTAGATATTTGTTTAGGGCTTCAGTGAAGCACTGAAATCAGTGTATTTACCTTCTGGCAACAACTGATTTCTGCTTTCATGGTATTGGTACACCATGTCACATTTTTAAAAGTGTTTCTTGAATATTTATAGATGGTTTGAAAGAAGTGAGATGTTTTAGAGTTTTGCAGTTTGTCCCCTAACCGTTTCTGAAAATCAAATTTGATTTGAAAGACAGCAAAATCTCCCAGCTGCTCTGAGTGTGTTTAGTCTCAGATAGTGAAATCAGAGCTTTTAGAGTGCGAGGCTCCAGCGTCTGGCTGGTGTTGCTGGGAAGCGCTTAAAAGCCTTTATGGGACGGATGTAGAGAGGCAGCAGAACACCTGCATGCTGAACTGTATCTGCTCTCTGGCTCACACATGCCCTAATGCTGGACTCCTCTCAACACTCAGACTCTCAAGACTCAAACTCTGATCCCCCTTAACTCTTGCTCAGAGAGGAGGAGGCATTAGCCATGCATGTAATTACTGAAATCTTTATTTATTTCATGGTAAATACATGCACAAATACATCCTAGATCAAAACAGAGAGGGGAAAAAAATAAGTGCGGTTTCAGTATGTTCACTGTGGTGAAATCTATCAGTTTTCAAGTCAAAAATAAAATATAGCATGACTGAATTAGCCTTATAACCTTAGACTAGACCAATTAAAAAATGTTTAAGGGAGCAGATAAGAATAGCTCTTTAAGTTAATAAACGCACAAAAATACACTAGTCAATCAAAATTAAATTACTGAATCAAAAAAATAACTGATTCATACCTTATATGAAACCTGAATGAAGCTTTCCATTGATGTATGGTTTGTTAGGATAGGACAATATTTGGCCGAGATACAACTTACAATTTGAAAATCCGGACTCTGAGGGTGCAAAAAATCTAAATATTGAGAAAATCGCCATTAAAGTTGTCTAAATGATTCCAAATTTAAGTTGTGATATATTTTGATGTAATGATTTTTGGCAATAAAAAAAATTGATAATTTGGACCATACAGTGTATACCCATGCTACTTAAGACTGGTTTTGTGGTCCAGGGTCATATATTTGCTGAAAAAGCCCAGATTGAATTATTGTGGTAGTCAAAGCAACTGAATAAACATTACAAAAAGTGATGTCATTGTTTATTTTTATATCATGGAACATATGCAAACCGTTCTGCATGGACATACAAATCACATTCATTTATCATTATTACATTCAAATAGTGTGAGGTGTTGGTTTAACAAGATTATTATTTACAATCCTTATTGACTGATGCAAAATCAGCTGTTCGAGATACATCAAAATAAAATACGTTACATTTACATTTTGAGCAGGCACAATTTACCTGTCTAAAAACTCCTTAGTTTAGGCTGTTAAAAGAATCACTGAGTCATGTAAAATGTGTTTTGGGACAAAATGTGCAAAACCAATCTTCTTTCTTGTTTCAATCTTGTTTAGGTTCAGTTTGATCACTTCCACATCAAGCCGCAGTCATGGATGAGATGGACCTGCCCCAGATGAAGAAGGAGGTAGAAAGCCTCAAGTACCAGCTGGCCTTCAAAAGGGAGAAATCCTCAAAGACAGTGACAGAGTGAGTGTGCTATCTTTTGTTCTTCACACTGTGATAGTCTCTGTTCCAACCCATATATTTTACGCTGTCGCCCCATATCACAACAGAAAAGATAATGACTTCTTCTACCCTCTTTCTATTTTTGTTGCATTTCGTCACATAATCAAGTGCAGAGAAACCTAACAGCAAGTCATTTGAACATCACCCATGTATTCTGTCCTTTTATTACACAAATGTCATTCCATAGCTGTATGAGTTTCTTTCTTATGTTGAACAAGAAGATATTTTGAAGATTGCTGGTGGCTTTCATATTATTTCTTTCTTTATTATGAGAGTAAATGGGGACCAACAACTGTTTGGTTCTTCAAAATTCTTAAAAATATCTTTTGTGTTCAACATAAGAAAGAAACTTTGGAAAGATTTGGAACAACAACAAGGGTAAATGATGACAAAATTCTCATTTTTGGATGAAATATCCCGTTAAAATGGCATTGAGCAGTCAATGTTTTATTATAATGACATTCTGTGGGCAAAAAAAATGCACTTGATAGGTTTCAGTAATTTTTAGTACACACTTCAGTGCAAAGGTTTGGGGGCCAATAAGATTTAGTCTCTTATTCTTAACCAAGGCTGCATTTATTTGTTTGAAAATATAGTAAAAACAATAATATTGTGAGATGTCATTAGAATTTGAAAGAACTGTTCTATTTTAATATATTTTAAAGTGTCATTTATTTCTATGATGGCAAAGCGGAATTTTCTTCTTCAGTGTGACATGATCCTTCAGAAATAACTTTATTTATACTGATTTGCTGCTTAAGAAATATTTCTAACTATTATCTATGTTGTAAACAGTTGTAATGGATTTTTTCATACATTTTCAGTATTCTTTAATGAATAGATAATTTTAAACAGCATTTATTTGAGATTTTTTGCAATGTAAAATGTAAGTCTGAGATACCAGATCTGTTAAAGACAAGGGGTTGACCGATTATCAGAGCCGATATTAAGCATTTTTATGATTATCTGTATCGGTCATTTTCCAAACCGATTTTCCGATAATATTAAGAAACATTTAAAAAGAGTTTTTGTCAGAGACCTTGTTTTTCTAAAATTAAAAATTAATTTACATTTTTACACTAGACATATATATCGGTTCAGGCTATGTTTACACTAGAGTGTTTTCATTTTAAAATGCATAACTTTTGCTATGGTTACGCCTATCATTAACAATACTCGTTTTCAACCCTCGAAAATGCTGCAGACACCATTTTAGTTCGATAAACTCTGGGGTTGCATTTCAGTCTAAACGGACTAAAATGGAGACTTTTGAAAACGATGGCATAGCTGCCCACATTCGCTCTGTGTATCCTTGATGACCATGTAAACAATAACATCATACTCATTTGTTGTGTCTTATTTTGGAGGCTCATTTAAGAAAAGTAACCGTTAAATTGCAAAGTAAAAAAAAAAAACATAAAACCACAAGAAATAACAGTCAATTTATTATGGTTAATTCTCTTAAATTAAAACATCCTTGATGACATATGCAGCTTGAATGGTCATGTGACGTGTTTTCGGGTTGTGTAGTGTGGACGGAGATTGTTTCTGAAACGCAGTGAAAACGCCAGTGTAGATGATGATAGTGTGAACGCGCACTAACAGGGCCTCAAAGTGTCAGTTATCGTTCTACTTGATCTGTAATAATCGGTATCTGCGTCAGTAGTGTGTATGGTAAACATAAAACCTCAATAATATATTAGTGCTATAAAAATTTGCGCGTTAAATGTATATAAAATGCTCCTAAAGTAATAGCAAATAACATTTCTAGGGATGCAACGATACAATTTTTTCAGAACCGATCCGATCCCAAAAATTCGGAATATCTGCCGATACCGATCCAATTCGATACCAGTGCAGTTTTTTTTATATCAATGTAGAATTTCTGGAGCAGCACAAAGTGCTTATGCGCATCCTTTGTGCAGAATGATGCACTTGAAGCAACACGGAGTCACAACGCACTACGCCCTCCAAGTCCACGTAGAAAAGTTACAAAGGAGACCGATATTGATAGGATGACAGACAGCCGCAGCTGAAAGAAGAGTTTATGTGAACTTGAATATAACGACTTAAATATTAGTCTGTACCTCACATTGAACTATGGAACAGCTTCAGAACACTTGAAATATAGTGCATGAAAACTGTATTTGTAATGTATTCGTATTAGTAACTGCTTTGTAATGTTTTTGTGCTTTCGTGGGGCTCAACAATAACACATAATAGTATATGCACAATATCGATCCGGCAGAAATGCGATACCGATGCTGAGTATCGGATCGATGCCTAAACATTCTAGTATTTTTTTAGAAAGTCGTTGTCTAATATGCTAAAAAAATGTAACTTATCTACTCAGCGTAGTTCGTACCTCATAGTTCCTGCTGTGGAGAGTAATCATTTTGTCAGTGGATTCTCTAAACCTCTTCCTGATTGAATAACCCTTACGCCACCATGAACTCACTGCAGTTATTTCTGAATTTTCAGGTTCACCTCATGTCACAAATTAGGCTGCCCAGAGGCCAGGTCCTCTTGGTGATTGTTCAGGACAAAGCTAATGCTCTCAGATCTCTGGTGCTTTACTCTCCAATTTGAGAGCAAGCGTGGCCTCCTAGTCACACCTGCCACTGTCACATTACAGTGACATCTCATTTCCCTGCATCCCAGGGCTCTCTTCCTGAAATATTCACAATGGTAATTTCTCTGTTGCAAATTACCTTTTACCGGCCAGTAGCGAACAGCCCAGTTTACGCCAGCGTAGAGGTTCCTTCAGCGTTATTGCGCAGTTATAGCTGAATAAGCAATTGTGGAGCCATAATGTTGGGTCTTAATTGCATTTGGTTTTGGATGGAGTCTAGCAAGAATCTAAGAATATCACTTTCATCTTTGACACATCATTTCTATTAATCGCCTGTAATGGATGGCACTTCAGCAAAGAGTTACGTGATTATTACCCTCATTTATCATTTGTTAAACATGGGTGCGATGGCCCCGATTTCTTAAAACTCAGCATCCGTGTTCAAAGTCACATGCATCCGGAGCAAATCTCTGCTCTATTTACTCCAAAACAGTGCTCATTTTGTGAGGTTTGTTACTTTAAATAGATTACGCAGTTAGCATTGTGTCCCAGAATGATGAGGAAACTTCTCCTTCTTCTCTTCAGCCTGGTGAAGTGGATCGAGGAGTGTGTGCCTGAGGACCCATTCCTGAATCCCGAGCTGATGAAGAACAATCCATGGGTGGAGAAGGGCAAGTGTGTGCTTCTATAAAAGAGTAGCAGCAGCAGCAGCAGCAGCGGTCGCCCCAGCCCTCCGTCTGAGCCTCCACCAGCCTGACAGGATCACACGGCGCTTGCTCTCTCTGTTTCATTCCCTCACCATGAATGTACAGCAGTTTAGCATCCACTGCACAACGAAACACACACTCATGCACACAACATTAGCTCTATCTATATAGTCACTTGCAGAATTTGACACTTTGACATGCATTACTATTATATTTATAACCATCAATATATCTTTATATGCAGTTAGTGGAATTTCTCTTCAGTGTTGTCGCCGCTGCTTGCACGCTCGATCTTGAGTTCAAGCATGTAGTGTCGACATCAAAAGGCCAGAAAAGGCCTGTTAGACAACATACCGCATGACAGGGGCGAAAAGAAACAAATGCCTCAAAAAGGCAAAGGCAGCAATTTGTGAGTTTCCCTCTGTTACGCAGCGTGTGCGGCTCTCCTGCAGGCCCGTGCACTATTTACACCACACTCAGCACTCTCACTTACAGACCATTTTTAAACATGTACAGAACATTTTAATTTATTAACTTATTTATGAGCATTAATTTATTTATTTATGGTTTGATTCACTACAAGCTGTCGGTGCCGACTGCTTTAGAAGCTACAATGGACCTGCTGTTGTTCAACTGCACCCTTCCTTCCTTCAAAGCTAAAGGATAGAAAAAGAAACGCATCTTGCCAGGTCACCATCGAATACTGCCTTGTACACAATTTCCTTAAAAAGAATGTATGTGTGTTGTGAGGGACTAGTAAACCATCAGCACCCTTAAGCATCGAATGGATATGCAAACGGAGAGGTTGTGCACTGGCCAAGGCTTTTTTTCTTCTTAGATTAATAGCTCAATCTGCACTTACGGCAAGGATGTGGGGTTTAATTTATGACTTTTGATTTGTTCATGTTTTTATATATTCAAACAGTAGAAACCTGTCTAATTATCTAGAGGTGTGTTACATATGAGAATGCTTTGAGAAAATATGCATAAGATCAAGTACTAGTTTAATAAAAAGCAATAAGTGATTACATTTTTTATTGAATGTTTTACAAAACATCTTATTGAATAAAGTAGAGGATTTTTAGACAGCTTTAATGTCATTTGTGTGGTTCAATTGGGTCTGTGTCATGGCTTTGGCGAGTTTTTTGACAATTTAACACATTAAAGGATTAGTTCACTTTTACTCACCCCCATGTCATCCAAGATGTCCTCAGTGGAAAAGAAATTAAGGTTTTTAAGGAAAACGTTCTATTTTTCTCCATATAGTGGACTTCAATAGAGATCAATGGGTTGAAGGTCCAGCTTCAAAGGGCTCTACACAAGCCCAGCCAAGAAATAAGAGTCTTATCTAGTGAAACGCTCTGCCATTTCCTTAAAACAATAAAAATGTATATACTTTTTAACAACAAATGCTCATCTTGCACCAGCTCTGTGTCCACGACTTCACACATTAAGTAGTCACGTTGGAAAGGTCACACGTGACATAGATGGAAGTACCAACCCAGTGTTTACAATGGAACATGCAAAGAAAGTCAAACGCCCTTTAAAAAAAGGGGAAGACAACAATGATTTTGAAGTTGGAGGAGAAAATTAAATGGAATTTTTTGGCTACCCTACCTTTTTGAACCGAAGTACACAGACGAAGAACTAACCATGCATGAAGTTGTGGACGCAGAGCTAGTGCAAGACGAGCATTTGCGGTTAAAAAGTATATAAATTTTTTTTTTAAATGGCAGATCGTTTGGCTAAATAAGACCCTTATTCCTCGGCTGGAATTGTGTAGAGCCCTTTTAGCTGCATTAAAACTGCAATTTGGACCTTCAACCTGTTAATCCCCATTGAAGTCCACTATATGCAGAAAAAAACTAAAATCTTTTCCTCAAAATGTATTTTTGACTTAATAAAGAAAGACATGAACATCTTGGATGACATGGGGTGAGTAAATTATTAGTAAATTTATATTCTTTTATTCTGGAGGTGAACTAATCCTTTAATTTAGTTTGAGAGTGAACTAATATAATAATAAATTCTGCTAAAAAACAAAACAAAACATCACCCCATTATAAAGCCCGGCACATGACATGGAGTGAAAATAAAAAACACAATATTGTTGCCACAAATGAAGAATTAGTTCCCACAACTTCCCCAAAAAAAAAAATAAATAAAACTCACCACTTTGTACTAATTTATTCCCTCATTTTAGTTCAATTGTGGCCATGATTAAAACAAGTAACAAATTACTAGAACATGACCACAATTTAATTAAAAAGAATTGAGGGAACAAATTTTTCATTTGTGGCCACAATATCTTTTTTACGCAGGCCATATGCAGGGCTGTGTATGCCCCTGTACCTAAATTTCACAGTTTTTCTTATTGTAAGAGCCGTTTTAGCTTGAATTACTACCTTTATGTTTTTGCAAGCTAAAGAATAAGGGAAGCAAAATGGCTGAATGGTTTCAAGGTTTAGAGGTGAATTCCTGTTAACTTTACAGAAACACAACACTATACTAAAAAACAGCAGGCCATTAACTACAACTTTTACCTCAATAAACACCTAATCTGCTGCTTAATAATAGTTAGTAAAGTAGTTGTTACGCTTAGGTACTGGGTTGGGTTAGGGATGTAGAAAATAATAAACAACTAGTTATTAGTGAGAACTGGTCCCTATACTAAAGTGTTACCCATCTGGTATCTCTTTTGTAAAAGTGAGCCATAACACAACTTTGGTACAACAAGCATAATGAACACAGTCTGTCATCTCTTTATCCGCATTCCCAAATCACTGCAGAAAGCTTTACAAACTCATTCTCAGCTAAATAATGGAACACATGAGAGTCTTTTTCTCCCAACTAAGGAAATAACATTTTTCCCCACTAAGGGAAAGAATGTAGCTCTTCTTTTCACACACTTTGACTTCACTCTGTCTAGATCTGTGTATTGCAAGTGAAACGTTACCAGACATTATAATCAAAGCCGATGCATCTTTATGCATCAGACCGTACAACAGTCACACGCTTACCAAACAAAGATGCCATGAGTGGTTCAGGGCACCATGAGACTAATGCAGTGGATAATGGCTCACTCTCTAAGATTAGGATTGGTAATCCTGATGCCCATTGCCTAGCCACACATTCACATGATTGCTCTCTACGCCGGTTGAACCCGCAGCAGATGACACTCTAATCTGCCCAAAATAATCCACTCTCTCAGCCCCGCCACAAATCTCCATTTCTAAATACATATGGGATCACATGGACCAGTAGTCTGCTTAAATGTACACATCTGGGTTAAAGTGCTACTCTGACGAAGTTTGACACAATGACCGTAAATCTGCATATATGGCAAAGCTTAATACCACTTTAATCTAAATACGGCAAATGCATGCATTTGAACCCTATATCTGGATTTAAAATGGGGATTTATACTAAGAGGGGCATATGGACAGCGAATGGACATATCACAGGAGAGAATAAATGATGGGTTCTGACTTGTAAAACCACTTGCTGCTCTAAACACTCTTGCTGTTCTCCTTTGAGAATCCAAAAAAGATGTGAGAAGAGAACAATCTCAGAGTGTAAAAGTGTGATCCAGGCAGTATTTTTAACATCACATAGGTCCAGTTCAGATGAGGCTAGTGGTCATCAGGGTTTGTGGTCATTTAAACATGCTTAGTGTCAACCTTATGCATATCATTTTATTTTTAACCACAAGGCCGTGCTAATCTAACCTTTTAGTCCGTGCATGACCATGTCTTAAAGGGACAGTTCACCAAAAAATTAAAATTCTATGCGTCGTGGTATTCTCATGAACACACGTCGAAGACTGACACGGAAGAGCAGAAATTGTTGGATAAAGTTGTTATTTTTGTGCACAAAAAGTATTCTCATAGCTTCATAAAATTACGGTTGAATGATGTCACATGGACTATTTTAACAATGTCCTTACTACCTTTCTGGGCCATAAAACATTTCAGCTGTGGTGCTGTCTATGCAGGGTCAGAAAGCTCTTCAATTTCATCAAAAATATCTTAATTTGCGTTCTGAAGATGAATGAAGGTCTTATGGTTTTGGAACGCCGTAAGGGTGAGTAATTAATGAGAGAGTTTTCATTTTTGGGTGAACTATCCCTTTAAGAACATAATGAACTATGCCCAGTTTAGGCAAATATGCATGTCAAGTCCATCATCAATGCAAAGGAAACAACATTTGGTTATACAACTCAAACTTCACTTTCTCTAAGGTCATTAGTAAATGTTTATACGAACCATTATTCTTAAAAACATTTTGTGAATTATTTTTATGTGTATGTATTACAAATATCCTCAATATTTGTAAAAATGTCTTTTCATACAAATAAATATTGGGGAGGTACACCACAATTTTTTTTTTAAGATAAGCAGTAGGTTTTTGTTTTTTGGTCTAAGAAATAATATGATTATGCAAAAATACTGTACTTGATAAAATTGTCTTTTCAAGAATTGTATTTTATATATTTTTTTTTCCTCATTATAATATAACAAATAAGTAAATGTTAAAAAATCAATTGTATAATAAGGTTCATTAGTTAACATTAGCTAACTACCTTAGTTTACATGAACTCTGAAGAATCTTAGTTATTGTTAATTTCAACATTTACTAATGCATTATTAATATCACAAGTTGTGTTTGTTAACATTAGTTAAAGCACTGTGCACTATTAACACTCTAATAATTGTATTGTTCATTGTTTGTTCATTTTAGTACATTAACAAATTATACCTTATTGTAACGTTTTACCAAGTATATATATAGGCTATACACATACAAATGTCACTAGTCTACTTGTATACAGTATGTAACACCAGCTGATCTCTCATTAATCTGATTTCCAGGTGCCATTTCTACTTCAGACTCCATGAATAGTTTATTTAGGAGTCAGAAGCATTTGTTCTGGTATCAGGGTTTGAGAGATGGACAACGGCAATGAGCAAGTAGGCTTCTTGAGACTTAATATATGTAGAGTGTATGCATGCAGTGTGTGGCCATTTATGAGCCATTTCTGTCACTGCACCGTTGTTCTTGTCCCCTGGCAAAGGCAACTGATCCAGTTCTGTCAGCGCACTCTTATATATTCAACCTACACGTATATTTTAGCGCTGTCGAACACCTGCACACCTCACTCCATTTGCCTGAGCGCCAAGGGAGACGGGTCAAGCCGAGGCCATGCTTCATTTCCTCAAATGAGGACAGTGCAAAGATTCTGGAGACACCCGTTTTTTTTCCCTCTCCCCTCTAAACTCTTCTGTTTCCGCGCCCTGGGCTAATTGGAATCGGCTGAGTGTAAATTGAATGAGTGGAGATGTGTGTTGGGATTGTGATCTTTGGCCCACTTTTGGCACATGTGCAAACGGGCTCTATGAGGGAGATGTATGGCTCTAGTGCTGCGAACGGCGGTCTGATCGCACACCGAATCTCAGTGAGTTCCTTCCCAAGGTATATGTCCTTACAGTTCAGAATCAGCCATTTTACAAGGCAAACAAAAACAAACTCGAGCACGGCTGCCCATTATTCCACTGTGGTGTCATTACATGGCTGAGTTAACCCCAGTGGGCCTGCTGTGTTTGCACAACGATCTGGCTGAACTGCCCAAGAGGGACTGAACGCCTCATATTCCGCTCTGTGTTACGTGGCCACTCCTCCTATCTCTCAGGCAACCGAGATGAAAACACGTACAGTGGGAGTCTTTTGTTAATAAGCAAAAAGCATCATCCTTCATTTCGCCTCACCTCCTGAGTCGTGTATAAATGCTGTCACTGCCATCCCTCCTTCAGACAACAGGCAGTGACAGGAAGTATGTGCTGTGACGTGCCTGTGTGCCCCAGCGGTCCCTCTTTAGGAGATTAAAGCCCCGAGCTGACAGCTCTTTAATCTCTGGTGCTTTGTTAGCAGACCATGTGGTGTAGAAGCAGCAGTGCCTTATGGGGAATAGGTCTGGTATGAAGTCATCCACAACATTTCACATCATCAGCAGCTGAGATAGAGGTAAAAATCATCAAACGTTACCCTAAATATTAATTGCTGAGCTGACAGATTCTGAAAAAGGCATTTTCAGGCCACCTAAAATATGCGTCTTCTCAAATATTTTTTGCCAAGGTCAACATTTTGAGTATGGTGCACAGTCCACGGAACATTCCAAACCGTGCACATCATCCGTGTGCCCGCTAAAACTGCCGGCAGCTGTATATGCTGTATGTCTTACTGTGGAAAAATACTGACTCACTCTAACTGACTGTGTGACATAAGGAGAGGGAGCGGCACTCAGGGAATTCCATGGCAACACGCTGACCGAGAGACGACAAGATTCTAGAAATATTCCAAAAGAAGAAATACAGGGTACATGCTTTAAGACCACAGTCTTCCTTTTATAGCGCTCTCCCTGTGCGCTTTCAACAGTGGGAGATTTGCCAGTGCGCCAGTGTTTATGGGGAGATAATAAGGTTGCATTCTTTGATTCTGCGTTCTCTTGCAAGATACTTTTTTAAAACATCCAAATTAATTTGCAGTTGGTTTAAAATGTAGTGAAACAGAGCTTACAAAGGGTTGTGGATTATTAATATATCTAAGATGTGCAGACAGTGCAGACTCAAGCAATGCACAGCTGAAATAAAATATTTAGTGGGAAAGTTTGAATGCACGCTTAAGAAAATACCACCCACGGTGCAAAAACCTACAAAACACAGAATTACACAAACCATCAGATTAGAGCAGGATCCAAAAACTACAACAGGCCATACAAATGTTTAGGGACTGTATGAATTTTTAACGTTTCTTAGGCTGCATTTACACTAGTGCATAACTTTTGCTATGGTTACACTTGTTGTTTACCCTACTCCGAGACTTTTGAAAACACTGCAGACCCCATTTTAGTTTGAAATCTCTGGGGTTGCGTTTCAATGTACGCTGCAACAAACTAAAAAGATGCCGTGGCTGTCCACTAGGGATGTGACGAGATCTCTTGGTACACATAAGATCTCGCGAGATCCGACTGGTCTCGAGAGAACGTGACAATATCCTTGCAAAACATTTTGAAGGGTTTACATTAGAGCTGCAAGATTAATCCTTAAAAGATTGCGATCTCTGTTCAAACACCTAAGGGATGTTATTCCTGAATGACGATTCAGCGGTGTCTATTACAACTGTTTCACATTGCGCTGCTCACGCTCCACTGACGCTTACGATGTGAAACAGGTGTTAAAGACCTTCAAATCTGCGTTCATGTTGCTGCTGATCCAGAAAAAAAAGCAACACAAACAGTCTTTTCAACCACATAATGATCATCATTTCTGTGTTACAGACATTTAAATAACAGCAGTACTGAGATAAAATTTTATAGTTTGGGTATAAACACTGTCTACAGTAGCGATCAAAACGAAAGTTAGATCTTAACACTTACATGTATTGTAATGCTTATCGTCTTCCGCCAGGAGGTGGCAACAACTGCATGTTTAAAAGCGTATTTGTCACTAAATCATTCATTCAGGAGATTTCAATAGTTTCAATAATTTCAATAGTGAAAAAAAATCATTTTTTCCAGAATCATGCAGCTTTAGTTTACATGTTTATTACTGCATATAATTCATTAAAATAGAAGTTTAATTTGATAAAGTTTGTATCAAAATGCACCTATATATATATATTTGTATTTTTTTTTTTTTGCATTCTGTGTTTTAAAATACTATTTTTGCCTATATATTCCATAATTGAGGATTTCTTTAAAAAAGTTAAAAAAAATTTGTCTCGTCTCGTTCTCATTAACACATTCTCGTGTCTCGTCTCATCTCATGGGATAAGTCCACACTGTCCACATTCGCTCTGCTTATCCTTGACAACCATAAACAAAACCATCAAGCTCATTCGTTGCATTTCATTTCAGAGGCTCATTTAAGAAAAGTAACCGTTAAATTGCAAAGTAAAAAAAGACATCCTTGATGACGTATGCAGCCTGAATGGTTATGTGACATGCGTTTTTGGTTGTGTAGTGTAGATGAAGATCATTTTTACTTTAAAATGCAGTTTTAAAGCAAATATGCACATACTAGTGTAAACAGGGCCTTATGCTCCAATGCCCAATTTACTGAAACAAAAATACAATAAAAACAGTAATATTGTAAAATATTGTTACAATTTAAAATAACTTTTCTATTTTAAAATTCAAACCTTAATTTTTAGCAGCCATTACTCCAGTCTTCAGTGTCAAATGTTCCTTTAGAAATTTGGTGCTTAAGAAATTATTTGATGAATAACAAATAATAATATTAACATAATTTTAGGAAGCTACGAGAATACTTTTTGTACGCAAAGACAACAAAAATAACAACTTTATTCAACAATTCGTCTCCTTTTTGTAGAATCCCCTGGACGCAAACAACATACACTGTTCTCTGTCAGCTGCGTCACGCGGATAAGCTATTTTTGTTTGAATCAAAGCGTAAATAAACGTAGAAAACGTATCCGTGTGCTGCGGCTGACAGAGAACAACTACTCTCCAAAATGGCACTACAGTGACACAGAAGAGACAAATTGTTGAATAATTTGTTATTTTTGTTTTCTTTGCTTACAAAAAGTATTCTCATAGCTTCATAAAAACCACTGATGTCAGATGGACTATTTTGACGACGTCTTCCATACTTTTCTGGGCCTTGACAGTGTTATTTACTTGGCAGTCAATCGGGCAGTCACAAAGCTCCCGGTTTTCATCCAAAATATCTTAAATTGTGTTCCAAAGATGAACAACGTTTTTATGGGTTTGGAACGACATAAGGGTAAGTGATTAATGATACAATTTTCATTTTGGGGTGGAGTAACCCTTTAATTTGTGTTTTGAAGATGAACTAAAGTTTTACGGGTTTGGAACGACATGAGGGTGAGTGATTAATGACAAATCTTCATTTTTGGGTGAACTGTCCCTTTAATGCGTCCTTGCTGAATAAAACTTTTAATTAATTTAATACATATCAATCCAATTTAATGGAAAAGTTACTTTCTGACACTGCATGAAAGAACATCAGACACATAGATTTCTCTCCCCATCCAACCTGGTGAGATCTACTGTGCATAGATAATGCCACTTTTCTTTGTCAGTTTTGTTCTCTCCTGCTCCGTCCCTTAGGTCTAATTAACCAGCTCAGGCTCAGCAAAGCGCAGTCAGCCAATTCAAAGGCATTAACAATTCATGGACAGACATCACAGAAATAACCAGACCTTCTCTTTCCATTTGCCTCTGGAAGGGGGAGGGTGGGTCAGAGGGGTCCCTGATAGAGAGCAGTGTAGGTCCATCATATAATCGGTTCGCTCTCTCCTCCGGTACAGCATCCTTTTGCTTGATCCCATGAGGTTGAACATGCTGGAGCACTCTTATGAAACTGGACCCCTGCCATAGAGATTGAATGATGCACAGTGAGATAGAGTTCTTTCTGCACCATCAAAGAAGGCCCATCAACACCGCATGATCTTTATGAGTCATTAGAGACCATATTTACTTTTGCAACAGTAGCAAACACTTTAAAGGGATAGTCCATCCAAAAATTAAAATGCTCTCATCATTTACTCTCCCTTGTGTTGTTGCATGCATATATTTGTCAGCATATATATAAGTATATAAAATATTAAGTTATATACTAAAATATATTATTGATAGTTCATGTCACAGAAAACATATTTCTCACACAAACAAATAAGGCGGTCTGCATTTGCCGCAAGATTTATGCCTCGACTTTTGGCATCTCCCAGTCCAGAGAAAGCTGCTCAATAAAACATTGCTGTCATGGTAAAACTTTAATGGCTCTGTCTTCGAGCATTAACCCACATGAACACACATTTAGGGCATCTTTTCTGCATAAGCCTCAGTTGAAAACACCCGCCACCCCCCCCCACTCCTAAAATCACCAGAGAAGATTTAACAGTCATTTAGAAAATAGAGCTCCCCAGCCCAGATCAAAACGCATTATATCTGTTCAAATGGCATCATGGATGACTGTGTATTAACCCTTTTACATGACAAGTGGATGTGGTGTCCTATAAATCATCCTCTGTTGTTGTATGTGGTTGTTGCTCTTAGCTACAGTAAACACAGACAATGGCCTTCCTTGTATATTCATTTAAAATATCTGAGAGTTTTGCATTAACGTTAAATAGGTAGTTCACAATTTTGTCATCATTTACTTACCCTCATGGCACTTCAAACTGATTTTTTTTTTTTTTAACTTACACGGTGAATTTTCTATATTTGCCCTCTCTTTCTATTGTTGTGTTTTTATATTATTGTTATTTATATAGTTTCGCCATGAAAAAAAAACCCTGTGTTTGTTTTAAATCGTTATTTAATGATAATCATCTCCTCTTATGTTTCTCCCAAATCAAATATGGCGCCGTTGACGTCAAAGACGTTTGGTCACGAGACACATGAGAACCAATGGCGTTTAGCGTGAATGGTGTTAGGCGCCATTTTTGTAGTCCGTATAGCTTTTGTAGTTAATTTCAGAGCTTCGAAGGTGAGGGAAATGATCAAAGAATAAAAAATTACATACTGGCAGAATTTAAACTAATAATTTAAGCAAATATGAGATAAAATAGTTAATTTTGCTAAACACTATGGTCACACGTACACACTGAACATGAAGGCTAGGTCAGTGTACACAAACAAGTGAGATTTGTGGACGCCCACATCCACAAAAACACTGAGGGGATTAAGCGCTAATCTTATGATGGGGCACTCCCGTCAAATACAATAAAACAAAATAGACCTCCTTTTTATTAAAGGCTGTTGATTAAAACAGCTTATCTCACCATACAAAAGCACCATGATCCCAGAAAGCCATGCTCCTATAATGTCTTAAGCACTAAAGGATAGCCAAATATATCTGAGGCCATTACTAAGAAACTCATATTCAAATCCATGTATTAAACTGACTGTCTGTATATTTGTTATTTTAATGCCACTTAACTAATATGTGTGTGTGTGTGTTGTGTGTGTGTGTGTGTGTGTGTGTGTGTGTGTGTGACCCTGGACCACAAAACCAGTCATAAGGGTAAATTTTCAGAAATTGAGATTTATACATCATCTGAAAGTTGAATAAATAAGCTTTCCATTAGTGTATGGTTTGTTATGATATGACAATATACAATATATTGTCGAGATACAACTATTTGAAAATCTAGAATGTGAGGGTGCAAAAAATTCAAAATATTGAGAAAATTGCCTTTAAAGTTGTCCAAATTAAGTTCTTAGCAATGCATATTACTTTTCAAAAATTAAGTTTTGACATATTTATGGAAGGAATTTTTTTTTTTTTTATCAAACATTCTCTTTTTGACTCTATCATAGTATCAACTCCATATCATTTTCTCAGCCTCTCTCTCTCTCACCTACACACACACACACACTCACACACACACACATGCATACATATGCTGGCTGCATATGACTTTGTTACATCACAGTGGAGGCTGCAGGATTTCAACAAGGTAGAAGTCTGCCCTCCATCGTCCTGTTCCCTGAACATATCCACAGATCACAGTCAGCGGCCACATTCAATTTAATAATGAAAGCAATATAAAAAAAGCAATAATATAAACACATCATTAGATGACATAATGCAATACAGAACTTTATTGGTTTAAATATTGTATAAATAAGATCTTGTCATAAATATGAATCATTTACAAAGTTCACAGGGTCTACATTTTGTGGTAAAAGGGCACATATATCACATTATGCATAAATATTTTGCATATCAACCAAATTCAATCATTCATTTTTCACCGATTTATATCCAAAGGCACCCACCTTCCTCGAGCTGAATAGATTTGTTTTGCTGGTTTGATTGAGCAGGGATTTTAAACAGAATATTTACAAGTTCTACTATAAGCTGCAATGATGACTTCTGTATGACTAATTCCTCTCCCTCGGGCTGAGCTGGAAACACACTGTTGTCCTATGAGGCGAGAAATCTCAGAGCTCCACAGTCCTCCTTCTCCTCCTCCAAGTGTGGTAAAATATGATTCACCATTCACATCTCCAGAGCTGGATCTATTCTTGGTGTCTTAGTTTTGTGCATAAAGCAAAAACTTAAAAGAAATCCCGGGGCCGCCTGTGTCTCTACATCACCATCCGATAAAGAAATGCTGCTTTATGGGTTTCATGGTTCAGGTTACTTGCATAGAAAGAAATCATAAAAACAGCCATGTCAGTCCTAGGTGGACGAATGCAAACTGCTCAGTCCTCTTTAGGAAGCAAATCCACGTTGGCGCTCTGGTTGGTGAGGGCCTGTTCCAGAAGGGCTCGTTGCGTGATTGCAGGCAGGTAGAGGAACCCGTAGAGGAGCCCCAGTAGCAGAAGAGCGATGATCAGAGGAAGACCCCAATCTGTGGTCATGATTGGCTGTTCACAGCGGGCCTGGAGGAAAGAGCCCTGCATTGTGCCGGTTAGCCGTCGGAGAGAGACGGAGAAAAGCGTCGGCTGTCCAGAGGCTGCTTGAAAGTGTGTGTCCGTATGCGTCCCTTTGGCAGGACACACCTGCCACTAGCCGCTCTGCTTGGCACCGAGACACAGCTGTCAATGTGACACTCCAGCCAGATGTCACCAAATCAGGCCTGCCCTAGGAGGGACATCCCCAGACTGACAGCGGTGACCTACGTCAAAGACATGCAGAACTCTGATGGCGTCATGCGTAAACATCAAGCATAAAGTATGTTTCGTCGTAAAACTCTTAAGAGTGTGCATGACCTTGTTGACCTATAAGCCACTTTCAAGGTGGCATATGGGTAACATAGAGCTGATTTGAAATGTTATGCAATGTTGTTTGGGCACATCACACTGTGTTACAACTAATACCTGCATCCAGTACTTCCTCATTACTGCAAATCACCTCCCAAATCTAGAATATGGATTATAGTGCTTGCGTAACACAATTATGTAATTCTTGGTAATATTTTATGACACCGTATTTTTTGAATCAGACTAAATTGCCTGCACTTCTTGGATAGAATGGGATTAGCTGTGGGATTTTTTAGACATAGTGTCTTGTAGTGCAGGGGTTTTCAAAACTATAAATATGAGAGACCCCCTGAAGGAAAGATGAACACATAATAAAATGATAATGATAATAAATATGAGCCATTCTACGGAATTGGTGCAAATTGCTGTCCCACAACCAAAAAACACATTTAAAAAATATGTTAAATATATTTTTTTTTGCTAAGATGATTACTAAGCTACTTCTATTATCTGTTGAAACCCACAATAATATTTAAAATATCAGT
Source organism: Cirrhinus molitorella (assembly GCA_033026305.1). Lineage (NCBI taxonomy): Eukaryota > Metazoa > Chordata > Actinopteri > Cypriniformes > Cyprinidae > Cirrhinus > Cirrhinus molitorella. Next base: position 36,257,214 of record CM065117.1, on the reverse strand, counting down.
AACTTAATATATATAAAATCTTCATTTAGTGGGTACTTGCAAGTAGGAGGTGGCTGTGCCGAACCCTAACCCTAAATCTGAATTTGAAAAATTATATTAAAATAATTTTGGCATTTTATTCCATTGTTGTTTTTTAAATTGTATTTTTTTGAAGATATATATATATATATATATATAATGTTTTCTTTGTAAATTATGAAACTTATCAAAAAACATCTTAAAAAAATCCATATATTTCATGTCACTACTGAAACACTACTGATTTTAACTACACCCCTAAATTTATGATCACAAAATATGTATGTCTTGCTCTCTCATATCTACATGCTGAGTAGATAGGTTCCATCATTTTGAGGTTAAATGTGTTTAAAAGTATAAAAAATCTATGTGTAACTTTGAAGAATGTCCCTACCGAACACCGTTTTTTATAATTAAGTTATAATAAGTTATTTCACAACATTTAGTTTTTATATGTGTACAACTGTTCAGAACTGTGCTAGCTAACCATGTGCTAATTAGCATCTTTAAGCAAGGTTCAAAAGTATCTAAAATGGTCACTACTGTAACAGTCACGACCAAAACATGTCATCATTCTTTCGGTAGTGACAAAAGGGAAAACATAATCCTTTATTTCAGGGAAATACTCAAAATTTTTGTATAGTTATGCAATTTTTTTTTTTTATTATTATGTTTTAGTAGAATTTTAGTGTGTGGGTTAAAATTCTGTAATGTGATGTTGTCGCTACCAAAACATTACTGTCACTTACAAAAATGTGCAGTCACTACCAAAACATGGGATGTTTTGTTAAAGATGTTATGATAGCGTTTGGTTTAATGTATATTCAAAATAATAAATCCTTAAGTTTAAAAAAAGTATGATCAACTTTTTGCCTTTTACAAAGAAAAATTGCTTTCAAAATACTACAAAACACTTTTGATTTACCTCTGAAGAAATATATTTATAAGGAAGCTGTAAGGTCAGTGTAACCCATCTAATTAAATGATATACTACTGTGTTTCGGTAGTGATAAATTTGGGAGAGGACAAATATTCCAAAACTTTTTCATTCCAATTTTCATCGGGCTCTCTGGGAGTCCCGGACCCCAGTTTGAAGTTTCCAGACATGAAAACATGTATTCAGATTAACTGTCAAGAACAAAATGTACAATAGTTAAAAATGTAATTTATACATTCAGTTCAAATGAGCATGTGAAAAGCAGGAAAAAGACTATTAGTATGATGGCGCTTATACATGTATTCTGACTCAGACAGGCTGTCTTAACCTCCACAGAGAAAGGCCTCTCCCTCAGCGCCTGCAAAATCAGGTCACCTCACTGTGGAGCACCAAAGCAAGGACAGGACACACAGTGCTGGTGAAACCTCAAAGGTGTCCATTGTTTTTCACACACAAAAGCATATTTCCAATAATTGTCCCCTCTGTTTTGTCTTTTCAGATTGAATCCGAATCATCATTTATTTATTTATTTGTTGTCAGATGTTGTAAAGATTACAGACATACATGACTTGTCAAAACACAGAGGTGCCTAGGGTAGAGTGACAGGTCTAGACAACAACTTGATATTTTTGCAATTTGGATGCTGTTAATTACTTTGGATGAAGAACATGAACTTAATCATGTTGTTGTTGCAATTTTTTAGGCCTATAGGTCATTCATCATTAAAAACTGTGTTTTTTATGTCAAGGTCATGGTCATTTTCTCAGTGTTTTATTAAGAATGTGTTTACACCAAGGTGTAATATTGTACATACATGAGTAGTTGACATTTAAAAACTAAAATTCAGAACACACCATAGCTATCAAAATAAACATGTTCAAACTAAATTAATACAGTACCAGTCAAAAGTAAGATTGACTGTACAATACGATTTTTTTTCTGTTTTTAAAGAAGTCTCGTCTGCTCATATATTTAATCCAAAGTACAACAAAAACATTATAACAGAAATATTTTTACTTTTTAAAATAACTGTTTTCTATCTATCTATTCTAATATTCTGATTTGCTGCTCAAAAAATTATAATTATTGTGTTGGAAACAGCTGAGTAGAATTTTTTCAGTTTTTTTGGTGAATAGAAAGTTCAGAAGAACAGCATTATAAATGTCTTTATCATCACTTTTGATCAAAGTAATACATCTTTGCTGGATACCTGATGCAAAATTTTAATATAAGAACATATTTTGTAATTGTAGAATATTGTAGAATAAAATTATTAATTTCTATAATTTCTTCCCCAAAAGAAAAAAAAAATACTACGTTTTTGAATAGGTGTATAATGTTACAAAAGTTTTTTTTTATTTCAGATAAATCCTGATCTTTGGAAAATGTACTCAACTGTTTTAAATATTGATAATAATAATAATAATATTAAAAATGCTTCTTGAACAGCAAAGCAGCATATTAGAATGATTTCTAAAGGATCATGTGACACTGAAGACTGGAGTAATGATGCTGAAAATGTAGCTTTTATCACAAGAATAAATTACATTATAAAATATATTCACATAGAAAGCAGATATATTTCACAATATTACTGCTTTTGCTGTATAAAATACTTGGTGTACACTAAAACTTTTGACTGGTAGTGTAAACAAATACATTTGACACCTGCATTTCCTATTTACCACATTTTTTCCAAAATAATTGGCCGTTCAGAATACCCAGTATATTGTCATTCCATCTGTCCATTTATTCACAGCTAATCTTGGTATTTTTACAGATTTTATGAACAAATTAGTCAGATTAGTTGATTGTTTTGATACAGAAAAAAAAAATTGTGTGAACAAGGAAACATATAACAGATGACACACCATATGAGCTCAGAATTCATTTCTGGGCTATAACTGACCTTTTAAATATTCTACAAATCCAAAATGTGTTTACATATTAACATTTGGGGCCAGTTATCCAGCAAGGATGCATTAATTAAATCAAATGTGACAGTAAAGATGTTTATAATGCTACAAACATTTTCTATTTCAAATAAATGCTGTTCTTTTGAACTTTCTATTCATCAAAGAATATTGAAAAAAGTGTAATGGTTTACACACAAACATCAAGCAGCACAACTGTTTTTAAAGAAGTAAAACACTTGCATTGCTGTTAAAATATTGTGAAATATTTCTATTGTAATATACTTGAACACATAATTTATTCCTGTGATGCAAAGCTGAATTTTCAGCATCGTTACTGCAGTCTTCAGTGTCACATGATCCTTCATTCTAATATGTTGCTTTGCTGCTCAAGAAACATGTATTATTATCAATGTTAATTTGGTGAGCATAAGAGACTCTTACATTGGAAAAAATCTTATTGACTTTCAAACAGTATTGTTTATATATTTACAGCACACAGCATGTCCTACCAGCCATTTATTTCAATGGCCATTATACTAAAGTAATTATATGATTCAATACATATGATCCAGTTGCAGGGAGGATGGCATTAGATAGCATTTTCCCAAAACAGGAAGCATTACATAACCACTCAACAGAGACAAAACCTACACACTCGAAATCAGGAGAGAAAGAAATAACAATTAAAGGACAGAGAGAAAGGAGACAAGCTAACAGAGCCTCCAGTTTTCCTTTTTTCTTCAAGCACATCCTGAACAAATCATCTCGACACACTCAATACAATCCTGACTTTGTCTCCACTGGCTCTTCTCAACAGATAGATAGCATGTCCATCGCCCACAGACATGGGGGCTGTGTGTATTATATAAAGCTCTCGTGAAACCCTGGCCACTGCAGTGATGACTATATGACGATGGTAAGTCTCCACATATCTTACACACACACACACACACACACACACACAGTACCTAAAAGCACATTCTCTAGACACAGTGACCCCTGTGCTATTTTTAGCTCCGCTAGTGCTGAGAACTTCACTGCTAAGAGAAGCACGATTCAGAAAAGTATGAAAATAGTTTATGTTACTTAAAGAGCCCTGGCAAACTCTGTAGAGCCAACCATCTCTGGACAAGACAGAATTTAGTGATGAAAACAGTGAAGTCTTGCTTATGTGAACATCAAAACACCCCCTTCAGAAGATATACAAAGAGATAAAAGGCACCTCCTCAGTGCTTGGACACATATAAACAGATATGTTTCCTGAGGTAAATCTATCGATAAAGACCCAAATGAGCAAGACAAATCCTCCCACACAGACGCCAGCAGCAAATCATCAACACATGGTCTAATAAAAATAGATTTTACAGTTAACTGTTTCTGTTAAAGAAACACGAAGGGCAAGCATGAGGAGAGAGTGTTTTGGGGGTGTTGGTTGCGGGGGCACACAATGTAGCCTATAGCTGTGTGTGTATATACGATTGAATAACTAGTCAATACAACGCCAAAGTGACCTCTGCTGTGAGATTGTGATAACTGATCTGTGGTATTGTATAACTATAAGCGAATTTCAACCTGGCAGATGTGGTCAGCGAGGGATTACAGGAGCGCCTTACACAACACTGCGTTTGCTTGAGCACATTTCACTCAAGGTGAGGGGGCTGTGAATTCAAGAGGATGTACTCAGCTCATGAGTAAACAGAAATTCTGCAGAGGTGCTTGAACTGGACAGAATGTATTATGTGATAAACAAACAACCATTAGAACTGTTTTTTTTATTTGACTGATTGGTTTATAGTCCATTAGCTTACCTACTGAAAAAATAATAGAAATATATCACAGAAATTCTACTGGTTTCCACTACAAACACCATGACAAACATTACAAACCATCAACTTCTAACCATTTAAACCATTAAACAATGGTTTCCTGTAGTTTTGGGCCATATTCCATTAGGATTTTGTGGTCTTAACAAGCCATCAGTAGAGACCAACAGGCATCATTACAGTTTCTATTAAAGCCAGTACAGTTCCCATTATAACCAGTTAAGCCACTATAAATTCAGTTAAGGTTTCTATTGTTTTTTTTTTATTTATTTATTTTCTCAGCAGGGTTGCTAGAAATTATGGCGCATCCTTTTAGTTTTTAGAGAGTTTGTAGTATATACTACACTAACTTTTGGATAGTAAACTTTTCACAGACGGATAAAAGCTCATCAACATTGTGGGTGAGATTCGAGCTCACGAGTGCAGAGCTTTGTGGATTAATGAGGCACGTTTTGAAATTGTACCGCCTCCGTACTGCGGGAAAGCTGGAGTTGAAACCGTGAAACGATACAGCAGCGCCGTTTTGCGGCTAAAGAGGGTTTGGCAGGTTATACAATTTTGGATGTAAAAAAAAAGAAAAAGAAAAATTGCGTGACTTCATGCAAAATCAAATTTGATTTGTAAAAACGCATACTAAAAATTAAATAAATAATATATAAATGAACTTGTAAATGAACCGAGACTTACATTTGCATTTATGTTTGTTGTTGTCATGCGCAGCATTTTACATAGGCCTATTATATTTTATGTTTAATTTCCTCGTTGAAATCTTTTTGTAAATGCAATGAAATTAATGAAAAAAATGACCCTGGACCACAAAACCAGTCATAAGGGTAATATTTTTTTTTTTTTTTTTTTTTTTAATTGAGATCTGAAAGCTGAGTAAATACGCTTTCTATTGGTGTATGGTTTGTTAGGGACAATATTCGGCCGAGATACAACTATTTGAAAACCTGGAATCTGAGGGTGCAAAAAAAAAAAAAAAAAAAAAAAAAAAAAAAATTCACAATTATGAGAAAATCGCCTTTAAACTTGTCCAAATTAAGTGCTTAGCCATGCATATTACTAATCAAAAATTAAGTTTTGGTATATTTACGGTAGGGAATTTTAAAAAATATCACTGCAACATGATCTTTACAAATGAGTTTTGGCACAAAATAAAAATAGATCATTTTGAACCATATTGTTGGCTATTTCTACAAATTTACTGGTTTTGTGGTCCAGTGTCACAAATAGTTCCTTGCCATGTCTATGTTCTACAAGTGATGTCTTGGTACTAACCGGAAGCGGAAATAGCAAGGGAGCGGTTGACAGCTTCTGGTCATCTGAAGCGGTTCGCCAGGAAAACAACAAAACTGTGCAGAGATGGAGCTTTGTGAAATATTATACAACAAGGCTGAATACATCGAGACGGTATGTTAATAAAATCGATAATATCCGTCAGCTGAATCAAGCGGTTTCAAGTAATAAATTGAGAATGATCTTTCTCGACTGTTATGTCTCTGCAAACCGAATGTGTATGTTGTATTAAAAACAAAAGATGATTCACCAGGACAAAAGTGTTAGTTTATCGTAACCTACCAGACTGTATCATTTGCACACGGTGTTTATTAAATACTCAAATCAGCCCAGAGCTGGCTCGTCATGTGATGATAACATTCACATTTGATCTCTCCAGGCATCTGGCAACAAAGTCAGCAGACAATCAGTTCTTTGCGGGAGTCAAAACATTGTCCTCAATGGAAAAGTGAGTTTATTCTTATTTATTTCGTTTTGTTGTTTTCCCCACCTGCGTGTTCGCTATGTTACATTTTTCTCTTTATGTTTTAGACTATCGTGATGAATGACTGTATCATCAGAGGAGATCTCGCTAATGTCAGAGTTGGGCGCCACTGTGTCATTAAAAGTCGTAGCGTCATCAGACCTCCGTTTAAGAAATTCAGCAAAGGGTGAGCAGTGCTGCTGATTTAATAAAGAGCATCTGTATTCTAACTGATACAGTTTGTATATTTAAATTTCACTACTCTTGTGTACATCAGCGTGGCTTTCTTCCCCTTGCATATTGGGGATCATGTGTTCATAGAGGAGGACTGTGTTGTCAACGCTGCACAGATAGGATCATACGTCCACATTGGCAAGAACTGTGTTATTGTAAGTAGCTTTTTCATTTGTATCCTGCCATTTTACAGTTTGACCTAGTGGTGCTTATTTGCAACATATGCTTTTTAAGGGTCGACGCTGTGTCTTGAAGGACTGTTGTAAGATACTGGATAATACTGTCCTTCCACCAGAGACAGTGGTTCCTCCGTTTACAGTATTCTCTGGCTGTCCAGGTGGGCACTTTCAGAAATTGTTATTTTATGTATTACTAAGTAAATGTAAATATCGTCTAAGCTTTTTTGTTATTTTGTATTCCAGGTTTATTTTCAGGAGAGCTCCCTGAATGCACACAGGAACTGATGATCGATGTTACAAAGAGTTACTACCAGAAATTCCTCCCTCTCAGCCAGATCTAGGACTGAACTTTAGTTTGTGTCTCGCTCACTTTCATTCTGGGACCAAAGGAACCAATATGGACTAATACTCCCCCAACCATCTCTTTAGCTCGGTTGTAAATGACAAAAAACAAAGAAATGCCACTATTAGTTTTTTCCACTTGCAGTAAAAATCCCTTGCTATGATCATGGCCATGTTAACATAGAATATAAAATGATAAAATATGTGACTTGTACGCAAAACACCATATCTCTCAGTCTTGTCATGTCAGTATTTTTCGATTTGTGTTAATGCATCTCATATAATGTCACTGTAGACTGCAGTCCTGTTGGCGTGGCATGGAAAAATATCATGACACAGTGATTAGCTGTTAGACTGAAGGGCCTTTATTTATTAAACTTTGCCATTTCTGCAACACTAAACATTTTCTGTTTGCAAAGACAGATTACAGATGGTAATAAATGCTTTTTGTAAAGAAAATAAGTGTCTACACAGACTCATTTTAAATGATTACGTCATGTTTTGGAGGCTTTTAACAAACATGACGCTCCTTTTGTAAGGCGCAGTCGCATTAGTGAAATTTTGGTGGGCAAAAAAGGACCATTGTCTATTGGCAATATTGTAGCAATATAAGAAGCAAAGGTCACTTTCAAATCAAGCAGCCTTCTATTGGTTAAAGTGGTGAATCCATGTGAATCTTGATCATGTGAATTCCTATTTAAGTGGATTTTGCTTATAAACATTTGCTGAACAACAGTAAATGTAACTGCACTTACGAATATCTATACAGGATGACATGCAGAAAATATTCCGTAGCAAGACTCCTTTAACTACACACTTAAATTTAATTTGTCAAAGAAACATTTTTAGTGTTTGAGGTAGCAATTAATTTCTATTATCATATCACACAATTTAACTACTCAGAAATTGAGTAGACCTGTCATCAATGTAACTGTAACTTGTTTGTGTAATGAAAAAAAAAGTCTTGGCCCCGGCTAGACTGCAAATAAATAAAATCATAAAAAAATATTTAAATCTCTTTTGCTTTAAAAGCACAAATGTTAACACCATACAGTTATGCATTCATACAATGCACAATACCACTCGTACACATGGCATACTTGCATTTGAATAAGGGTTAAAATACTTATTTGGGGTTATTTTTAAAACGTTCTTCCTTTCAGCACTCTAATGTCACGCTCTACCTTTTCTTTTGATATTTTTCCAAATCAGGTGTATTACTGTTCAAGCATTCGGGGTTGATAAGATTTTTTTTTTTTTTTTTTATAGAAATTAATACTTTTATTCAGCAATTTTTTTTTTCCAGAAACAAATTACATTTTAAAATATAGCAGCAATTAAGGGGTCAACCATGAATGAATTACTCAGTAAAGACAAGGGTTCCTGCAGATTTAAGTCAAAGCCACTAGAAGGCAAGCCTGCAATCTTTAGCCAAAAAAAGCGTAATGGCTAAAGCTAACAGAAAGGAGACCAGAAGCCGTTTTTGTATGTCAATGGAGGAGGCTTCACTATGCTGAATAAACAGCATTTTAGAGGAAACAGCTCATCATTTAATCAATCGACAGCCTATCAATCAGCTAATCTTCCACTTTTTACACTAAACAACACCTTTGGATTTAACTTTTTTTTTAAACAAATGTCACTTTTTGTGACACTGACTTTTTGTGACAGGTGGGATTCAGCTTACGGCAGTTCCCATTCATTCCTATAGTATCCTTAAACGGTCGCACAACTCTGGAATTTAATGACGTCAAGGCTGTAATGTGATTGGTTATTAAGGCACACGTGACCCAAGTTGACATTGACCATTTTCTCCAATAGTAAGTAATCCAGACTCTCTCATCCCCCAAAATTAAGACAACCTCTGCTTAAATTCCAACCTGCTTCAACACCCGTCCAGTCTGTTTTTAAGTAGCCCTGAACACCTTGATTCGCTGGTTCAGGTGTGTTTAATTAGGGTTGAAGCTAAACTGCAGTATGGTAGCTCTCCAGGAGCAGAGTTGGAGACCCCTGTTGTTAATACAGAGTTTTACTACAAAACTCAAAATGGCCAATGCACAGGAAGGCCAACATAAGAATATTAGACATCATTTGACTCGGTGGGCTGTTTAATCTAACGAACCAGGCTTGTGATTTTTAGCCAAACTGGTCAGAAGTTATAAGCAGAAATGTCTATTTTTTTAGATCTTTTGAACAATAGGTGGTTATGTGCCAAAAATATTCATGTGCCCAGATCATTCTTGTTATAACACATACCAAGTTCGGTACAGCTTCATGTCCATTTTTGCATAAACTTTGTCAAATATGTGACCCTGGACCACAAAACCAGTCTTAAGTAGCACGGGTATATTTGTAGCAATAACCATTGTATCAATTTTTCTTTTATGCCAAATTTTTTAGGATATTAAGTAAAGACAGGTTTCATGAAGATACTTCGTACATTTTCTTCCTTACATATATCAAAACTTAATTTTTGATCAGTAATACGCATTGCTTGGACAACTTTTAAAGAGATTTTCTCAATATTTAGGTTTTTTTTTTGCACCCTCAGATTCCAGATTTTCAAATAGTGTATCTCTACCAAATACTGTCCTATCCTAACAAATACATCATTTGAAAACGTGTGTATAAATCTCAATTAAAAAAAAAAAAATCTTTATACACTGGTTTTATGGTCCGGGTCACATATGTTAACGCATGTATGTATTCGACTCGGTATGAAGAAAAAAAATGTCGAATTATGGTTCAAAAGTTATTTGCAGAAATATAAGTGAAAATTGGTCTGATTGATGATGAGACTGCCCTCTATCCATGCACCAAATTCTCTAAAAACTTTACCGCGAGCGATTCTATAAGATTCAATGGCTGACATAAATTTGGTAATGTTTAATTTAGTATGCCACTCTGAATCCAACTAGATCACTCTTATTATTTTTGGAAAAACTGGTCAGAAATTATTAAAAAAAAAAAATCACATTTTTACATCTTTTGACCAGACGGCTGTGCCGAAACTACTCGTGTGTCCTCAGGCCATGCTTGATATAAACCAAATTTGGTCTTAATCCACTAAAGTGTTGCAAAGATATAGCCACATTTTGCATAAATTTCATCAAACTCGTTAACACGCAAATGTCTGAAGAGTCCATTTTGGTGAAAACCGGACAAACCGTTTAGGACGAGTTTGAAAAAGTAGCTTTTTCACAAAATTCTAAATTGTGAAAAATCTAGAAATTTAAAATCTTGCATTTTGGTATCCAAATTTGGTCTATTGGTGGCACTAGAGAGTTTGAGATAGAGACCCCAAATTTGCTATGGTTAATATTGAGACAGTCCTCTATCTATGCGCCAAATTTTATGAAGAGCAGGAAGGTGCTTGGCCCCCTAAATATATTCAAAACTGTTATTCTTGAATATTTCACAATACTACTGTTTTCACCGTATTTTGGAGCACTAGTGACTTTCTTTAAAAAAAAGAAAGTTAATCTTTCCAACCACAAACTTTTGAACGGTAGTGTAAATTGACAAAAGCATGGGGGGTGTCTATAATGTACACTATGGCACACAGTGTTCTTCTTCATACAAAGATCAGCCAAATGCTTCCTTTATGCCTTTAGTTCTTACTTTATACTGTTCTTGAGGAGCGCTGGCTACTGTCTACCTTTTAAAGAAAAGGGTACTGTATAGAGCTGGGAACCCTGCCGGGTAGCTTCAGTATTGTACTGGTAAAACAGATAAAAGGGTTCTTCAATCCAGATTCCATTCACATAACCACTGCTGACACTGCGCCTGTTGCTCCTCACTCTCCACTGGGCTGCTTCTCCTGTGCACTGGCTCTGGTTCTTCTTGGATTTCAGTTTGTGGCTTCTTCAAAATATTCTTCAGTAAGTCCTCCAGAGCATTCACACATCTTTGTGGTGCCCATTTGGAGTCGAGGGTGGGTACAAAGGGATCTGGGGCTGTGACGTGGATGGGTTCATGCTCTAGTGGGATGTGCAAGAAGTAGGCGTGCAGCATCATGCGATACGGAGCACTGTCTGAGCGTAGGCTGTAAGTGTAGTCTCCCACTATGGGGTGACCAATGGCACTGCAGTGAACTCGGAGCTGGTGCGTCCGTCCTACAGGATTTCTGATACTTAGACTTTTTCCATTTGACAGTATGTCTCATCTGTATTTTGTGTGTATTGTTGATGATACTGTACCTGTCAGAGGCTGCAGAAGTACTTTTGTGACTGGATCGCCGTCATATTCTCCATACTCTAAAACTGTCAGCTCTGTTTGGCAAGGCTTAGGATTCTCACAACCTACCACACAAAATATCAAATGAATGTACGAATGCATTTCTATTAGTATAATAGGAAAAGGAATAGTTCATCCAGAAACAAAAATTTGAGTTTGACCTTGTTTCTTAAATCGCAACAGAATTGGATAAATAATAATAAAATATTATAACATAACAGCATTATATTACTTACTCACCAATGGATTATCTGCAGTAAATGGGTGCCGTCAGAATTAGAGACCAAACAGCTGAGAAAAAGTGACTCCAGTCCATCAATTAATATTTTATGAAATGAAAATCTGTGTTTGTAATAAACAGATTTCTGATTCCAGCTAAAATAGAGTCCTCTAGCCATCACATTGCTTTCTTCAGTGGAAAAAAAATGAATCATTATGAATTATGGAGTTTGTCCAGAAGTGACAGTTTAAAGTTAAACAACCTTAAAGAAACACTCCACTTTTTTGAAAATAGGCTCATTTTCCAACTTCCCTAGAGTTAAACAGATGAGTTTTACCGTTTTTGAATCCATTCAGCTGATCTCCGGTAGCACTTTTAGCATAGCTTAGCATAAATCACTGAATCAGATTAGACCATTAGCATCTTCTTAAAAAATGACCAAATACAGGTCCTTCTCAAAAAATTAGCATATTGTGATAAAGTTCATTATTTTCTGTAATGTACCGATAAACATTAGACTTTCATATGTTTTAGATTCATTACACACAACTCAAAGTAGTTCAAGCCTTTTATTGTTTTAATATTGATGATTTTGGCATACAGCTCATGAAAACCCAAAATTCCTATCTCAAAAAATTAGCATATCATGGAAAGGTTCTCTAAACGAGCTATTAACCTAATCATCTGAATCAACTAATTAACTCTAAACACCTGCAAAAGATTCCTGAGGCTTTTAAAACTCCCAGCCTGGTTCATTACTCAAAACCGCAATCATGGGTAAGACTGCCGACCTGACTGCTGTCCAGAAGGCCATCATTGACACCCTCAAGCAAGAGGTCTGTGGGAAGGAAAAAGTGTGGCAGAAAACGCTGCACAACGAGAAGAGGTGACCGGACCCTGAGGAAGATTGTGGAGAAGGACCGATTCCAGACCTTGGGGGACCTGCGGAAGCAGTGGACTGAGTCTGGAGTAGAAACATCCAGAGCCACCGTGTACAGGCGTGTGCAGGAAATGGGCTACAGGTGCCGCATTCCCCAGGTCAAGCCACTTTTGAACCAGAAACAGCGGCAGAAGCGCCTGACCTGGGCTACAGAGAAGCAGCACTGGACTGTTGCTCAGTGGTCCAAAGTACTTTTTTCGGATGAAAGCAAATTTTGCATGTCATTCGGAAATCAAGGTGCCAGAGTCTGGAGGAAGACTGGGGAGAGGGAAATGCCAAAATGCCTGAAGTCCAGTGTCAAGTACCCACAGTCAGTGATGGTCTGGGGTGCCATGTCAGCTGCTGGTGTTGGTCCACTGTGTTTTATCAAGGGCAGGGTCAATGCAGCTAGCTATCAGGAGATTTTGGAGCACTTCATGCTTCCATCTGCTGAAAAGCTTTATGGAGATGAAGATTTCATTTTTCAGCACGACCTGGCACCTGCTCACAGTGCCAAAACCACTGGTAAATGGTTTACTGACCATGGTATTACTGTGCTCAATTGGCCTGCCAACTCTCCTGACCTGAACCCCATAGAGAATCTGTGGGATATTGTGAAGAGAAAGTTGAGAGACGCAAGACCCAACACTCTGGATGAGCTTAAGGCCGCTATCGAAGCATCCTGGGCCTCCATAACACCTCAGCAGTGCCACAGGCTGATTGCCTCCATGCCACGCCGCATTGAAGCAGTCATTTCTGCAAAAGGATTCCCGACCAAGTATTGAGTGCATAACTGAACATAATTATTTGAAGGTTGACTTTTTTTGTATTAAAAACACTTTTCTTTTATTGGTCGGATGAAATATGCTAATTTTTTGAGATAGGAATTTTGGGTTTTCATGAGCTGTATGCCAAAATCATCAATATTAAAACAATAAAAGGCTTGAACTACTTCGAGTTGTGTGTAATGAATCTAAAATATATGAAAGTCTAATGTTTATCAGTACATTACAGAAAATAATGAACTTTATCACAATATGCTAATTTTTTGAGAAGGACCTGTATTATCAATATTTTTCTTATTTAAAGCTTGACTCTTAACAACAGCAGACCCGGAGATCGGCTGAATGGATTCAAAAACGGTAAAACTCTGTTTAACTTTAGGGGAGTTGGAAAATGAGCCTATTTTCAAAAAAAGTGGAGTGTTCCTTTAATGATGGGCTTATGGGCTTGTTGCTTACAAACACACAGCTTTTCACTTCACAAGACATTAATTTATGGATTGGAGTTGTGTGGATTACTGTGATGATTTTATTAGCCGTTTGGACCTCATTCTGACGGGAACCATTCACAACATTAGTGAGCAAGTGATGTAATGCTAAATTTCTCCAAATCTGTTCTGATGAAGAAAGAAACTCATCTACATCTTGAATGGCCTGAGGGTAAATTGTCAGCAATTTTTTAATTTTGGGGTGAACCATTTTTAACATTTGTGTTTAATTCAGAGCAAAAGAGATTCTGACCTTCAGTTCCTTCAGTACACATCATATGGGTCTTGCCCTCTGTTGTGTTCTTGCCGATCGCAAAGCCCAGGGTCATTTTCTCTTCAGCCACAATGCCACGGACCTGCACAAGAAATATAAATGACTGTTATTATTGTTAAAAATATTTTATTAAATCCAATGAATGTCTGAATGTTACTGTACCAGAGCAAGATAAGCTTTGGTAACAAGTCTGTCTTTAAAACAGCGGTATGCATGCCCTGCTGCTGCCTTGTTCAGTGCTACACACAAAGCACCACTGGTAGAGAAATCCAGTTGATGGCAAAACCTGCAGGATGTCAGAATAATATGAATGAACTACTGATAAGATACAGTTTAGGTCAAAAGTTTACATACACCTTGCAGAATCTGCAAAATGTTCATTATTTTACCAACATAAAAGGGATCATACAAAATACATGTTATTTTTATTTAGTACTGACCTGAATAAGATATATAAAACATGTTTGTCCTGAACTGTTAAGCTGAGGGACTCATATGTAACTATTACAGAAGGTTCAAATGCTCACTGATGCTTTAGAAGGAAACACAATGCATTAAGAGCTGGGGGTAAAAACTTTTTAAATTTGAAGATCAGTGTAAATTTCATTATTTTGTCTTCTGGGGAACATGAAAGCATCTTCTGTAGCTTATGAAGGGCAGTACTAAATGAAACAAATATGATATTTGCAAGTAACTGTACATGCGTTTGTTTAAATGATTGTCTCAGCACAAAGTAACAGAAAACTTGAGAAAAAGACCTGAAGCCATAGTAGGTGCCAGGATCTGCAAGCTCTGGGAAGCGATGCTTCAGCTGACTCTGCACAGTCTGTTTCTCATACCACATTTTGCTGTCAATACGGATGTCCCAGTGTTTATTGACAACTATATAGTTTGCACTGTGGTACAAAACACACAAGTTCTCCAGGCTAGCAGGCTCCATGCTCCAGTGTTATTCTGTGTGGTACATTAAAAGGTTTTGTGACAAAATTTGTAACATATTAAAATAGTATATATAATGAATAATAAAAACTGACTTACGATCAAAGGCACAGTTAGCACATGATGTTTGCCTTGTTACCGCTGTACCTGTAATGTTATTGATCCAGCTTTAACTGTTGTTGTGCAGCATGCTGGTTGTGAATTATTTACATCCAGTCTCCTGTTTATCTTTTCTCGGCGCAGGGCAAACCTTCTCCTTTTGAAGAAGCATTAAATCGTTTTATTCAACGGTCGTGCAAATGCATTACGTTGACTGCTTTTCGTTTCTAGCTAAATAAATTTACTTTGACAGAGCATTTCTGTATCCCATGCGTAACTGGCAGCCATGGTCGTTTCAAAATAAAAGCCTTGCTATGCTAAACTATTTTGTATACACAGAATATTCCACAATTAAATAGTTTTATTATGTAATTCAACGAGAGTCATTTGAATATAACTTTTTTACTACACTAGAAAAACTAGTCTAGTAAAAATAGATAAACGTTTCTCTAAATCCAGTTCGTGAAATAATTATCCTTTTGAATCGGATCTTTTCAATGAATTATATTCGTTCACTCTAGTTCCGTTTTCGAGCCGATTCTTTGAAACGAACTGTTTGAAAGAGCCGACTCGCAGAAACGTTTTTTTTTTAATAATAAACAGTACAACAATCAAACAATTAAGACAGTACATTTAAAGAAAAAAAGACAAAATAAAAGAAAGACGAAATATACAGACTTGTTGCCAGGATAAAAAAGAAAATACAATTACATCTCAGGCAGACACAAATATAAAGATACAGTTTTTAATGCTTTAAAAATTAACGGAACTTTGGATAGTTTCTATATACTTGTCTAAGTCCATTTTGAATAAAGAAAAAAGAGGTTTAGAGCCAGTAAACGTTTGTTTATGAATGTGACATTTAGCCAACAGCAAACACAAATTAATGATGTAAGACTCGCAGAAACGTACTTGATAGTGATGTATGATTCGTGAATGAATCATTCGGTCTTTTCAATTCACTTTATTCATTCAGTTTTGAACGAACTGTTCCAAAGAGTCAATTCGCGGAAAACAGTCCCAATAGTAGTGCGCACGCGCATGTCAAACTTATGTCCAGTTTGTCGCAGTGAATTGTGGGATAGATATTCACAGACATGGCGTCCCGTGCGCTTGCATACTGTGCTCGCTCCGTCGCTCGCTCCTCTGCAAGGTTAAATCATGGGAATGTGCTCACAAGATCCGCCTGCGCACCCGTCGTCTCAAACCAGCGACTGCTCTCTGTCATTTCATGCAGCCAGCGGACGAGGTGGACTGAAATAGTCCGGGTGAGCTTACTGCAGATGGGGAATGTTTGTATGTGTGGCCTACTAGTGCTGGATTACTCAGTGACCTACCTGTGTCTTTCCGATAAACCTATTTGTGCAGGACATCTGAGATTCATAAAAAGTTAGAGTAATGTGCATTCACAACATACATCATCCACATTAGTTATCACTGTTATCCAGTTGTGATCTGCAAGACTTTAACAGCTGATTGGTTAACTTAATAAAACGCCAATAGTTTATACAGTATATAGTAACGGCTTCTGTCAGTCTCCTTGCATCTTTTACTCTAGTTCTTAATATGTAGTTCACGTCGTCGTGACTTTCTGTGGAAAACAACAGATGTTTGGCAGCCACTTAATTTGATTGTATATAATTCTCAAACGTGTCATTTTTGTTTCTGTAACAAACAAAATCTGTGAGATTTGGTCACCATTTATCTTCTAATGATCTTCATTTTCATAAATCTGTTGGCTCTGATGAATTGCTTGTTTTTCATATGTAAGTAATTTAGGATAAAGTATCTGCTAAGTGAATTAATGTAAATGTTTGAATGTCTCTAGATTTCAGGCCCGTCTGTTCATCTGTGTCGGCATTATGGGGATCTTCCACCCCTCACTTTAGAGAGCATCAAAGAGCGTGTCATGTACGTCCTTAAACTCTATGACAAGATCAGTCCAGAGAAGGTGAGAGATACTTCATACTTACTTCCTGTAACATTACATACAGTCAAACCAAAATCGCTATAGTTTATATAGAATATATATACACACAAAATATTGAAATTTGAAAGACAATGATATGCAATTTCTAGAAACTGGATACCTACCTTCTGTATTTCAGTGCATTTCATTTGCTGTAACACTTTACAAAAAGTTCCCATTAGTTAATTCATTAACTGAAAACAGTATTGTTTGTTACAGTATTTATTCATTTTTGTTAAACGATAGTTAATCTAAAAAAATATATATATAAATAAAATCTGTCATTAATTATTCACCCTAATGTCATTCCAAACCTGTAAGACCTTCATTCATCTTCGGGACACAAATTAAGATATTTTTGATGAAATTCGAGAGCTTTCTGACCCTTCATAGAAAGCAATGCTACTATTACGTTCAAGGCCCAGAAAGGTTGAAGACTGACACAGAAAAGAAGAAATTATTGAAGAAAGTTGCATTTTTGTTTTCTTTGTGCACAAAAAGTATTCTTGTAGGCTTTATAAAATTAAGGTTGAAGCACTGATGTCACATGAACTATTTTAACAATGTCCTTACTATCTTTTTGGATCTTGAACGTGGTAGTTGCGTTGCTGTCTATGCAGGGTCAGAAAGCTCTCAGATTTCATCAAAAAAATCTTAATTTGTGTTCTAAAGATGTCTTACGGGTTTGGAACGACATGAGGGTAAGAAATTAATAACAGAATTTTCAATTTTGGGTGAACTAACCTTTTAACATTAATAAAAACACAACTGTTCATTAATTGGTTCATGCTAGCTTAGATATTTTTTTATTATACATATTCCTAGCATCATTCTCTGATACTTTTTTCCTCTTCAAGCTGCAAACATCGTCTCATTTCATGAAAGATCTGGGGCTGGACAGCTTGGACCAGGTGGAGATTATAATGGCCATGGAAGATGAGTTTGGTTAGTATGGCTTTGTTTCTGTAGCATTAAAGCTTTTGGCAATTGTGATATACCTGGAACAAATATACATTGTTCCATCCGCAGGATTTGAGATCCCAGATGCAGAGGCCGAGAAGCTTATGACTCCTGCGGAGATCGTACAGTACATTGCAGATAAAAAAGACGTGTATGAGTAAAAGCAAGTCACATGGTACGTGCATCCTGTCTTTTGAGTTAATGCTTAGATTGTATGTAACCTTTGCCTGCTTAGTAATTTGTGACCCTGCACCAGAAACCAGTCATAAGGGATTTTTTTTTTTTTAAATTGAGATTTATGTGTTAATGAAAGCTGAATAATAATGATGAATAAGCTTTCCATTGATGTATGGTTTGTTAGGATAGGACAATATTTGGTTGAGATACAACTATTTGAAAATCTGGAATCTGAGGGTGCAAATTGCCTTTGAAGTTCTTAGCAAATCATGTTGCTAATCAAAAATTAAGTTTTGATATTTACAGCAGGAAATGTACAAAATATCATCATGGAACATGATTTTTTTTAAACATCCTAATTATTTTTGACTCTTACAATGTATTGTTGGCTGGATGGATTTTATCTTAGTCTCACATTTCCTTTTTCCCCCACAGGTATGGAGGATTGACTCTGTATTAAACAATATGGATGTGGATTGGCTGCATCCACACTGTCCAGTTTCTGTTATACCATTTTCTTCTGTCTCTTGCTTATGGAGTCAACTGCCTTGTCTTGTACTGTTGTATTTAATGAAAATGTCACTATAAACTCTTGGGAACTTGAGCTGAAAATAAAGCCAAGACTAAATTGTAATTCTATGGTTTGTCATGCTCCAAGTGAAGGCTAATTGCGAGTCCTCTAGTGGATGGGCAGTGTTACTGCAATTTAAATTCAAGGTCAGTGCCACTTTGCGAATGTCAGGACAAGAACTTAACACTGCTGTGCAATACTGGATCCTTTCACCAGTTTAAAATACATCATTTTGTAAAAATGTTTCCAAGACATGAAACAGTGCTTATGCTCACTGGATAAAGGTTTTAAAAATGCAGGCTGATTCACTGTGGAGCTTCTGTCACTAAAACAAAGTCGTAGTATGTGCAAACATACCTGGCAATAAAGCTCATTCTGATTCTAAAGAATAATTTAGACTGATTTATGAACCAGTTAAGTATATTTTCATAGAGAATAAGCACTCTCAAACCTATTCAAAGTTTTTTTTTTTTTTTTAAATAATTCATTTGGTGCTACTACTGGCACAGAAATTACACTGCAGCTTTAAACGTGTACAAGGTCATTTCATATTTCGCTGGTCTTAGATTATATAATGGCACCAGCATGAGTCAGCTCACAATTTTGACAAAAATACCATATTTGCAAGCAGATGTCACCCATGATATATTCTGCACTGAACAATAATAGAATTACTTAGCTAAAGCAATCTCAAAATGATAGCCCACATTTACGTAGAATAAAATAACTTTTAAAACCACTGTATGACTGGAGTCTTTGTCATGTAAACAAACATTTTAAACTTCTTTTAAAACACGGTTCATGTTTGTGTGTACAAGTGCTCCATATACCAACAGGCAAAACATTAATAGTGAATCAAAGTAAGATTTTGTCAAACATTTCCATTTGAAGCATGAATAAATCATAATAAATCAAATCACATAAAGATATTTTTGACGAAACCCGAGAGCTTTCTGACCCTGCATAGACAGCAATGCAACAGACATGTTCAAGGCCCAGAAAGGTAGTAAGGACATTGTTAAAATAGTCCATGTGACTTCAGTGGTTCAACCATAATTTTTATGAAGTTAAGAGTTGTGTTGCTGTCTATGCAGGTTCAGAAAGCTCTTGGATTTCATTAAAAAAAAATATCACAATTTGTGTTCCAAAGATGAACTAAGGTCTTACGGGTTTGGAACAATGTGGGTGAGCAATTAATGACAAAATGTTTTTTTTGTAGGTAAACCATCCTTTTAATATGAAGCATATTAGTTGTGTGTACTCCATGTAAATGTTTTTTTGCAATAAGGCCCTTGGCAGCTATTCACCAGCGAATTATAATATTCGCATTTGCAGTAAAACTATTAAAGAAACAACAACATTGCACACCATAATCACTGTTAGGCTTTATTGCGGGTTGTACCCAAGTTATACAGCTTTTTGTATTCTGATATCAAGATCAGGACTTTACAAACAGTTATTATCAGTCTACAAGTACAGCCAACAAAAGACCTAAAAACTACTCTACCTCAACTACCTCGTTACATATGCACTTAAGGGTACTAAAATCGAAAAACCAAGCAACAAAGAGAAGAAAAAAAAGAAAAAAAAAGAAAAACAGCATTACAGGAAACATTCATCACTACACATTTGAGTATCTACCATGTATTACTAGACTAAACCTTGTGTCAATTGTTACCGATACAAATAAGGATTGTCCTTCAAAAAGTGCAGTTCCCCAAGTTAAAATTCTAAGATGACCCCAGGAAGACGCTGAAAAGAACTTCCTGCTCATTTAAGTTATCTTATTGATGTTTATTTCTAGTAATTTTCAAACAGTCTACCAAAGCAGTGTGCATATAGGTTACATGTGAGCGAACTATTTCTCGACAGACCACTAGAAGAAATGTTGGAGTTGAGAATTTGCTATTCCACAGGCCGTTCTGTGAGGAGCAGCGCTGTGAAAAAGGAAATGTTAATGCAACCCTCCATTTGCTACAACTGGCCAATTTGTGAGTGTGTGTGTGTATGTGTGTGTGTGTGTGTGTGACAACAAGTGAAAGAAAATTTCAATCATGGCACATTACAAGGAATCGTATTTTTTAAATCCGGTCAGGATTTTTTTTAAGCAAAGACACAGACATGGAAGCCTCACCCTACACTGCATAGACTCTCTTAGAATTTCCCCATGGTGGAAGTTTCGATTTAAACTCTCGTTTGTCCGTTTCTTGTGCTGGTTTTACTAAAGCTTTTCGGGTTTATAATGACATGACAGCAATACTCACAGTTTAAGTCAATTGCCTTAGCACATTGTTCAACAGTAGGAACCATTTAAAAGACAAGGGTATATTTGCTCACAGGATAAATCAGAAAACAATGACATTTTCAGTACAAAAGTAGAATGTCAAGCCAAGTCACGTTGTCGTTTCCTCTACGCTCAACCTGGCTAGAAAAACGGGGATTGTACATTGCTCATGAATATCCTCAAAACATCCATTTTGCAAGTGACATTTGAAGCATATACATTGTCCAGCTTTTACAAAAGAACAAATCCCTTTCCTCCCCCTGCTTGATAATTTGGCATGACAGTGAATTATCAAAATGTCTCAGCATGACAGTTCTGTCCAACACCAAACAGCTGCACATACATAAAATTAAAGGGGGGGGTGGGGGGGGGGGGGGGGGTGGACAGGGAGGGGGAACAAAAAAAAAAAAAAAAAAGATTTAACGAAAGCAAAATTAAAAGTGGAAATCAACTGGGTGCCAATGGCTTTTCCCTACGCTTTCCAAAGTAAAAAAGCCACAAAGTAGCACGTTTGTAGAAGAACCCATTCAGAACCATTGGTAAAGCTCAGCGTAGGACTGACGCTACGAAACATGTAACTAAAGCACAAAAGATTGAGCGATCCACATCGAGGGAGTAAACAAAGTCATAAACGATCGGCGACACCTGCAGTTCTACGCCCCCTAAACAAGAGGAGAATACTTGGGCTCCTGATGCGCAGGAATGGAGTGGACCACTCAAGCACGCAGGCACAAACGCACGCTTTAAGAGTCTAGCCAATGTACACAAAGAATAAAAAGACAAACAAAAGGCAAAGTCGTCCGTCCGTGCCGTCCAGTCTCCAAAAAGCTACACTCTGCCTCAAGAACACATATACAGTACAGTACTTTTCTAGTTCATTATGTACACCAAGTGCAATTCCAAAAAAAAAAAAAAAAGAAAAAAGTCATTTTCGGCTTTCGTTATGTAGTCTCTCTCCAATGTTTCACTTAACAGATAATGAGATAAGCCAGGTCTGGAATTAAGTAAACAAATCCTTTGATTGAAGTATATTTGGTAAAGCGGTTACTTAAAATGGTTCAATACTGGCACGCAACCATAAAGTGAGGGTAATACTCAGGGTTTTTGTACGACGAGTCATTAAATATGGATAAGTTAACACACCACACAAGTTCTACTTCTCAAATAAAACTAAATGGAGAAAAACACAACAGCTTAAACAAATATTAAGGTCCATGGCTTAGCCTAATGCTGACATCTTTCTCTCCCTCTCGCTCTTGAAGCGTCTCCTAAATTGTGCACCTAAAATATAGTACAATAAAAGGTAAATATCTACGCACGTTATTTCAACTACCAGCAATAGATTACATTCACCTCTAATCCAGCCTTCCTTGGCCACAAGTACAGAGGCAAGCCATTTTCAATGACAAACCAGCTTTGAGGAAGGGGAGGGAAAGGGGGAGAAGAAAAAAAAAAAAACGAAACAAAAACGAGAAAACGTATTAAATTAAAATTAAATGGTAATGAGCAGCCAAAACATTGATTTATTAATATTGTAAGGAACTTCAGATTTAACACAACCAAACTGTACACATTACAATCATTTTTCTATTTGTAAACAGTTAAAAGCCACTTGACTTGTTGCATCTTCGGACACAATTTGAATCAAGGCAATGAAATGTGGACGACTTTTGCACTGTTAAAATAACCAAACAAGATTTTCTTTAACACCAGCTCTGGCGATGAGGAAAATATATAGAGATATATATTTGATATATATGTATATATATATATATCAAACAATGTATATGCAAATTACCGAAACATATAAAACATTACTTCAGACAAAGAAAAAGCGATTCTGTAGGCCGAGTCGTTGGCTACAGTATGCATAGTTACAGATTTCTGCTTTTTCTTATGACGTTTTTGACAGTTATTTCGACAGTCACAAAGCGAAAAACATTGAGCCACTCAGTGGGAAAAAGGGAAGAAGGACTAGATAGTGATTCAGCAAACCATATCCACTCATTAATAAAAAGACAGCATATTCGAAAAGCAGTATGTAGAATGTCTCCAGCTTAAAGCAGTTATTTGGCAGAGAAAAACTTACAGAGCTATAAGTAGTTTCAGTGCTAAAAGTTGGATTTTCCTACAAGGAGTTTCTATGGGGGAAAACTGGCTATATTTCCTGAGAACCATGCTGGTTATTTAGCAGACAAGAGGAATAGATAAAATAACCAATGACATGGCCAAACACTGATCAGTATTCCCAGAGATAAAAAGCTTCGTCTTCATCCTCAAGATTTTTTTTTTTTAAGTTTTCTTTTTTGTTGATTTTTTTGTATTTTTTTAATAATTTTTGTAAGATTTTTCTTTGTTTTTTTTTATTCTTTATGCATTTTTTTCTTGTTTTTTTTTCTCCATTTAAAATAAAAGGAAGAATGACCATACTTTCCCCCTCAAAAAGTTTTGTAAACAAGAGGGCACAATGTGATGCCTCCAAAACAAAATTGAAAGCCTATTTTGAAAGTGCTGTTCCCCCTGGCTTGCAGGTCGGGTTTGCAAGTCACAGCTGTGGCTACAGTTTTTTAGACTGCAGAGCTAAATTCTTTAGTTTTAAAACAAAATTGGTGCAATACTTATTTCTGTAATATCATCAAATAATCCTAAGTCAGCATCTATATCTTGATCTCGAACTCCACAATACCACAATAAGGTAGGCGTACATCAAGGCATAGTAGAGCGCACACTTTTAAGAACATCCTTGAGTAAACAACTACACTGGAACTGTCGGCTCCCTCCATATTGCAGATTATACTGAGAAAAACCACATTCAGTGCAAAGTTAAAAAAGCTCAAACTCCAACATTGTCAGCAAACAAAACGCAAATAATAAAAACAAAACGAAAAGAATTGGAATTCAAATAAACATGATGAATAAACAGATGAGCTCAACCGAAGCTTTTTTCTGTATGAAGAGCACTACCTGGAAGTGTAAATACATCCTTTCACATTATAGAATTGGCCTGCATAATTCAAGTATTCAAACTGATATGTTTTGGGCTAAAACAAAGTGGACATATGTGCAGAAAAGAACGTAACTTGTTTCCACAGGGTGACCCCGCATTGTTTTTTTTTTTCTTTTTGTAAGTGAAGAAAGTCTAACTAGTGCCATTTGATTTTTTTCATATATAATATATATATGGTCATATGATTATGATTAACTATTTCCACATTGAGGTCACGGGTTTGTATGTTTTTTTTTTTGTCATTTTTTTTTGTTTTTAAGTCAGAAGGTGAAAGATGCACTACATGGACTCCCCACCTCCCGTCAGGTGGTCAACAGGAAGGAAGGAGCTGATGGGGGAGGGACTGTTGATTCTCCCCCCCTCACCGCCACTGGGGCTGCCCCACAGGCTCGTGGAGTAATTGGGAACGCCCCAGAGAGACGAGCCGTGCAGGTCTCCGCTGCCAGCTCCTGACAGCCCGCTGCCGTTCCAGTGATTTGGATCAGTGCGGTTCGGGAAGGGGTGAGAACCCTCGATGGATCCGATCCGGTTCTGAGAAGAGCCCAGCGTCTGCCAGTTGGGAGAGGCAGTCATTGACTGACCTTGTGCAAAGAAACGATTTATTTCCTCTTCACTAGCAAACTCTGCAAGAATAGTAGTGTTCCCTAAAACACACCTGAGGAGGAAAAGGAAGAGCAGAACCTGTATCAGTATATGGTGCCTCACTGTCATTCAAGTGTTTGTGAAACGGCTTTGCACATTATTGCAGGGTTTCGAATAAAAGAGAAAGAGCAGGCTGATAAACCATGCATTTGTGACCATAAAACCAGTCTTAAGTAATAAATATGTATAAATCTCAATTGTAAAAAAAAAAAAATCGACTCTTATGACTGGTTTTGTGGTCCAGGGTCACATTTAACAAGCATTAAGGGTCAAAAAGAGGCCTTTTATTGAACCTGGATTTGTCATGTAACTAAAAATGCCATATGCATTTGTATAACGAACATATTTGTAGTTATGCCAAGCTCTGAAATACATAAAATCCTTGTCCTTAAAGGGATACTTAATCAAAAATGACAATTCTGTCATTAATTATTCACCCCCATATCGTTTCCAAACCCATAAGACCTTCGGTCATCTTCAGTACACAAATTAGAATATTTTTGATGAAATCCAAGAGCTTTCTGAACATGCATAGACAGCAACACAACTACCACATTCAAGGCCCAGAAAGGTAGTAAGGACATTATTAAAATAGTCCATGTGACATCAGTGGTTCAACCGTAATGTTATGAAGCTATAAGAATACTCTTTGTCCGCAAAGAAAAAACAAATAATGACTTACCTGATGTCACATGGACTATTTTATCAATGTATTTACTAGCTTTTTGGGTCTTGAACATGTCAGTTGCATTGCTGTCTATCCAGGGTCAGAAAGCTCTCGGATTTCATCAAAAATATTTTAATTTGTGTTTGGACGATGAAGGAAAGTCTTAAGTGTTTGGAATGACATGAGGGTGAGTAATTAATGACATTTTTCTTTTTTGGTTGAACTATCCCTTTAATCCCTCCAATTAAAAAATGGGGCCACATTGCTGTGTACAACAGCAGTCAAAAATGTAGAGAATCACTGAATTGCATAAGCTGATTTCTTAAATGGAAGGAAAAAAAAAACACTGTTCAGACTGCAGTCTAAATATTTTAAATATTTTAAAACCATTCAGTGGTTATGATAAATCTAGTTATTCCAGAAGTAATCAAGTTAATCATAGCTGAATTAAATACACCAATATCCTCTTAAATGGCTTAGTAATTCTTAGCTAAATAAAAAAACATGGACTTACATGTGCAGTGACTTCTGGGCTTTTGCAGCCTCCTCCTTAGAGCTGTAGCAGACGACAGCGTTGCCATGGGGAAGGTTCAGATGGAATGTGATCAGTGGACCGTGCTGCATGCACAGAGTTCGCAAGGTGGAGCCATCAATCTGTAAAACACGGTTAAGACTTATTAACCAAGAAGTGATTTTAATATGGCTTTATATAAATAAAACAATACCTAGGTTTCTACACTAAGAGTTTCCTATAATAACCATTAATTACAAAAAAGTTATTGAGAGTTGGCTTTTGAGAATTACAAAACCGACCATCCTGAAATTTTTCATTTGCAATCCACTGCCCAAAATGCAGCTTACAGACTTAGAGAAGACCTTTGTTTATCTTCGGAACATAAATTAAGATTATTTTGAGCTTTCTGACCCTGCATAGACAGCACGTTCAAGGCCCAGAAAGGTAGTAAGGACATCATTAAAACTGTCCATGCGACATCAGCGGTTCAACCACAATGTTATGAACTTGACTTTGTTTGCAAAGAAAACAAAAATAAATGTCTTAATTCAACAATTTCGACACACATTTATCAAAAATGCGTTAATTTCTTTTTCAAAGATGAGCAAAGGTCTCTGGGTTTGGAACAACATGAGGGTGAGTAATTACTGACAGAATTTGAATTTTTGGGTGAACTATCTTAGCTCAACAGATTTGTTTTTTTGTATAAATGATCTATATTAGTAATGAATGGTGATTCATAAAACCCTAAATTACAAAACAGTGTTGATAAATAGTTTTACAGTGCTTTTTTCAATATGTATTCTACTAAAAATGTTACAAAAATCAGGCAGTGTGAATGCCATGACCTGCTTAAATGAGTCAGCTCCCAACAAATCATTATGTGTCTTACCTGAGGTGTGAGGTTTTTGAGAACAAGCCAATTAGTTCTCCCTGAGCTGCTGTCACCCCAGCTGGAACCTGCAGACAATGATGATATTAAGTATCTCTCGTTTCTTTCTCTACATCGTTTACACTATTAATAGAGTTTAAGTAGGTGAAAGGGATTTTATCCGTGACTAACCAGAGTTGAATCTGGATTCAGAGCTACCCCAGCCTGCCAGTCTCATAGAGCCGTTGTCCCAAGATGAGGGCTGTTTTTGGCCAGTCAGGCCAGGCGGGGGGCGGGACGGAGCAGAGATACCTTTAGAGGGGAGAGGAACCTTCCACAACTCATGAGCCAAAGAGGTGTTGGTGACTGTACCAGGAGACCATTTGGAGTCACTGTTTCTGGCTGCAGGGAAGAAAAAAAAGATGAAGTTAAAAGAGTGTAAAAGGGGTACAGGTCTGCACGGCTACGTCTAAATAGCTGCCCACCAACCTGAAGTGCTTTGTGCTGTACTGCTGAGGGAACTATTGTGGTTGGAGGCACGAATGGATGTCCAGGCACTATTTGAAGGCAGCGTGGTGTTAAGTGATGAGGATGGCCCTGAAAACAAAACAAAACAAAACAATTAATTGGCGAAAACCCTAACACATGCAAATCAAATCACATTATAGAAAATAGTAATATTGTGAAAATGTATTACAATTTAATTTCACTTGTTTATTTTAGCACATTTTAAAATGTAATGTATTCCCTGTGATGGCAAAGCTGAATTTTCAGCTGCCATTACTCCAGTCTTTAGTGTCACATGATCTTTAAGAAATCATTCTAATATGCAGATTTTTTTATTCAAGTCTAAAAGCCTTTTAATTTTGATCAATTTAATGCAACCTTGCTGAATAAAACAATTTCTCTCAAAAAACTCTTACTGACCCCAAATTTTTGAATGCCAGTGTATACTGATCTAGCTGGTTTGACAGATTGCTTACCATTGTTCCTGTCCCTGAGGTGATCAACATCCCGGACTGTATTAATGGAGAGATTATTAATCACACTGCCAGGAGTGACAAATGGGTCAGTTTCAGGATCAATGTTTGGATATCCTTTCCAGGGCTCACCAGGACGGAACTCTGCCAAACAAACATGACACTGTGAGTTTAATTATGCTACAATGGTACAGCGCTGTGCTCGACTATCTCAGCTTCTCTGTAATGCTTTGTTTTTTTATGCACAAGCACATTCTGACTGAAACAAGTAAAGCATTTAGGAAGTGAATGGATCCTAACCTGGTGGCCAGTTAACATTGGTGGAACCATGAGGTGATTTGGCACGGCTGGGCCAGCCATCTCCCACAGAGCCAGGAGGACTGATGGGAGCATTACCGGCATTGATGAAATCATATGGACCAAAGGGTGAGTCTTCAAGCCTCAGGCCAGATGTTATAGCACCTAGAGTAAAAACATACCCATCAGACTTTTTAAACGCTTTCAAAACATACATTACCAGTCAAAAGTTTTTGAACAGTAAGATTTTTAATTCTTAAAGAAGTCTCTTCTGCTCACCAAGCCTGCATTTATTTGATCCAAAGTACAGCAAACAGTAAAATTGATTTTTTTTTACTATGTAAAATAACTTTCTATTTGAAAGCTGAAATTTTTGTCATATAATTTCAGTCATATGATCCTTCAGAAATCATTCTAATATTATGATTTGCTGCTTAAAAACGAGTATTATTATTATTATTATTATTATTATTATTATTAATAATAATAATAATAATAATAATTAGAAAACAGCTGAGTAGAATTTTGTCAGGCTTCTTTGGTGAATAGAATATTAGGAAGAACAGCATTTATGTGAATTAGAAATTTTTTGTAACTACAAATGGGGTACAAAAATGGCGAAACCCACCAGATTTGCTGGGGTTTTGATCAAGTGGCGAGTTAACGGAAATGTCCATGGCAGTCCACTTCTTCAGACGGGACTGTGGCTCCTTAAAACCAACACTACCAATGTCAAGGTTGCTTACATTCAAGTTTGAGTTCAAACCTAGAGGAATACAAAAAAAACAAAAAAGTTAAAAACCAAGAAAATACACATTCAGCTAGAAATTATTTATCCAGGAATTAACATCAACGGCAGGTCTAACAAAATGATTTTAAACAATTCATTCAATTTTAAATCAGTGTACTCTATCAAATTTTTAATGAAAAAAAAAGTACAAAGTACTTCTGAATCATTAATGTTGGAGATTGTATCAGTCAAGGCTTTTGCATGACAATATTCATGCCACTATGCTAGTTGCAACAACGAAAAATTACAGAGTGCACAATAAAACATGGAAAAACATATGGAAGGCGTGGACAAGCACATAGAAAGAAAATCAACATTATTATTGTCAAGCGGCAGAAATTATAAGTAGAAGCACCATACGTATGCCAGCCAAACATTGGATTTCCAATCAAATAATAAGGGTCTGAACTCAAAAGATTTCGCAACATAGCATGGTTTTCTCCCTCAAATACAAAATGCAAGAGGAAATTTAGCTGGGGACAACAAAATAGACTGTATTCACCTCTTGCTGGCAGAGAGTTGCTGTCAGGACAGAAGTTCTTTCCTACCCGAGGGTTGATGGGAGAGCCTGGCACCATGTGGCCATTGCTCAGAGGTGGGGCTAGGAGGCTATGACTTTGACTAATGCCAGCTGGCTGATAGCCTGACATGTCAGAGGCAAACATCGTGTTGGGCTTGGCAGCTTGGTGCAACAAAGAGTCAGTCTGGCCTACATTAAGATGGGGAGGACACCCACCTAAAGGGAAATTACTGAACGAGCTCAGGGAACTTTGTTCTTTCTGCAGGTCAGAGGCATTGGGGGGCATGAAGTTCTCCATATAGGACTTGAGGCTGGGCTGGTGCAGCGAGGGTGGCTGAGGGGAAGTCTGCTGCTTCATCAGGGAGGGATCAAGATGGCGGGGAGGCTGGATCATCTGCTGGGACGGGCCCAGACCACGACCCTACACACATCATCACAAATGGAAAAAGCAACGTCAAACGAGTCAAGAAAAAGCAGGAAACGGAACACACAAACGAGTCTAAGAGATCACAAACCTGTTCCTGGCGGCTGTTAACAGGCATGGCCCTCTGGCTTTGCGCTTTTTGCTGCAAAAGGAGACGCTGGGCCAGGGAAGAATACAAAAAATGTAAGCGTCACAGGGAATGAGTTAACTTTATCCAAGTTAAAATATCTTCTAGCCTGTTATTTGCAGCAAGATCAATACCTGTAACTGATTAATCTGAGAAAGCTGAGACAGTTGGTTGAGCTGGGACAGCTGGTTCAGCATAGCCACCTGCTGTGGGCCAAACAGAGGGTTCAGACCTCCATTATTGGGAGAGTACTTCAACAGGGGTGGCGGGACCTGGGAAAAGAGAGCATACACATCTGTTATGAACCTTTTTATGAAAAATTCATAAATACAATCAATTAATCAAAATAAAGAGGCACATGGTTCCCTCATCTGGTATACACATTTAAATGTATGCTGTCAATGGTAGCTGAATTGAGAGTATTTTCTTTAATAAATAAGTGACCCTGGACCACAAAACCAATACAATTCTAAGAGTAAAATCATCTAAATGAATAAGCTTTCCAGTGATGTATGGTTTATATATTTGCCCGAGATACAAAAATATATATACACTATATATATAAATATATATACACACTAATTTATAAAACATTAAAATATTACATTAATAATTAAATATATATATTCATATTAATATATGAATATTTATGTTAATATATGGTTGTGATTTTTTAAAAAAAATATGAAATTTGTGTAAAGCGCAACACTATAATTATAATTATTCCCACATCTAAAAACAATGTTTGAAGTGAAATTTTACAGCAGTACCATTTCTTTATATACCAAGACCAACACTAACAACGACTTGAACTCGGGCTGCCAATTGTTTATTATTGATTCATTTACATATACATCACAAAACTGTGATGCAAATTGTGCAGCTCTACAAATATGCACAGCAAATTTGTGACCAGTTGCATAAGCTTAGCCACTATATTAAGACCTAGTTCAACTAGTTTGACCAACCAATAATTAGTCAAAAGTTAATCAGCGTTTTTGGATTCAAATTAGGCCAATCCACTTTTTCTGTAACTTACATTAAAAAAAAAAATGATGACCAACTTTTCAGGCTACTTCTAAGGCAATGGGAGTTTTAATACTGCATTTTAACATGTAAATCACCTTTTCTCCAGAGAAAATTTAGATGCAGAGTCATTTTATAAATCATTTCCAGGCCTGAAATTACACTTTTGAAATTCCCCGATACTTCCAGGGCTGTGGGAACCCAGTAAACCACACATCTTCATCTTAAAGTAACCTGGGATTTAAAAACCCAAGGTGCCTTACCTGAGAGGGAAGTAGTGGAGGAGGCACTTGGTTGCGTAGACTGGGCTGAGCGGAGTTCAGAGGTTGTGCTGGAGGCTGCTGGGCGTTCCGGCCTTGTGCTGCTGCATTACCGACACCGTACAGGTTTACATTCTGTGAAGAAGCATAACACCCCACATGTAAATGGGCATTCGGCAATCCAGCACATTCACAGCTTCAGCACACAGGGAGCAGCATGCACTAACTCACCTGCCTAACAGAGGCAGAGTTTGGATGGTGAGGAAAGCTGCACTGGTTCGGCAGTGCGTTTTTTGTAGGGGAAAAGCTGATATTCTGCATGGAAGTGATCTGTGAGTTTTGGGACTCCTCTGCTACAGAGCTATCATACACAGGCAGTGAAAGCTGAAGCACAATCACAGGCCAAGCAGAGTGAGGAGCAGGACGCAGAGCACAACAGCAGTGAGGAATTGGACAAAGACCAGAAGGAACACCAGGCCACCAGAGAAAGACACATAAACAGCCACAGAAAAGGAGAGAGAAAGGCTTTGTTAGCATCCTCTTTGGCATGTTTTAGGAAATGGTGAGATTCTTTCATTTTAATTTAAGTTAGGGTTGAATTGGGATAAGAGTAAAGACTAAGACTACTGAAAAAGCTGATTCTAAATACCCCATGAAATCAACTAACATTTCCTAATAAAACAGCCTGGGCTAGGACATAGCAAATGTCTTGTCTCCTTATTCTCCATAATGGCCATTGTTGAATAAAGTCGTTAGTTTTGTTTTCTTCACGCACAAAGTATTCTCGTAGCTTCGTAAATTGATGTCACATGGTCTGTTTTAACATTGTTCTTACTACCTTTCTGGGTCTGAAACATATTTACACTGCTGTCAGGGTCAGAAAGCACTCAGATTTCATTAAATATCTTAATTTGTTTCCAGAAGATAAACAAAGTTCTTACAGGTTTCAGAACAACATGAGGGTGAGTAATTAATGATAGAATTTGCATTTTTGGGTTAACTATACCTTTAAGCTACACCAACTTAAATTCACCCCTTAATCCCCATTGACATTTAAATTATATTAGAAATATTAGGTTATAATATTTAAAATGGCGGATGGAGTAAAAAAGGTTAAGATCCACTGCTTTTGAAGTCAAACATTTTGATATCATGGGGACTTTAAGTTGCTTTCTCATCCCATAGAGGGTGCTAAAGTACTCAAGCAGGCGTACAAGAGTGGTCAAAGTGAAGGCTCCATTACCATTACAGAGAACAGGAAATAACTGACCTTATCCATATAGGGATTGCGGTCTATAGGAGAGTCTTTGTGGATCTGGTGGCGTAAAGCAGGATTTTTCCCGTACTCTCCCATATTAAGAACGTGCTTGTCAACATCAATGCGCTTGTCTGTCATTCCTGCAGAAGATGAGAATTAATAGATTTTACAAAATACTGCAACAAACATCACTCAGTATCGGCACTGGAGGAGCATGTGAATGCGACCTACCTCCAGACATATCCATCTTATTGCTCTTCAGGGAATCTTCAGCGGAATCCCTCTGTAAAATGACAAGGAAACGTTAACATGCTATCTAATAACTTTCTGATAAAGGATTTGGGGACACAATATTTAGTATAAACAGGATTCACAGAAAAGTACAGCAATCAGACTTGATCCTTACAGGGTACATGTTGTTGAACTGTTTCACAAACTGATTCATCCATGGAGAATCATCTTGCTTGTTGGGTCCTTTGTTCAGCTAATGGAAAGAAGGGAAAAAAAACAAATAAATGTAGAGATGAGTTTGTCCTGGCAAACAGTAACTTCAGTGACTGATACATTTAGCAGTTCTGCCAGTCCAAATGAGGACATAATTATTACCTTTGGAGGCATTTTCTTGTAGGACCAGTTTCCAGTTTGGTTCATTTCTTGTGATGGATTGTTGTTCCACATGCCTATCTCTACTTCTTCTTCCTCCTCCCAGTTGGAGTGCCCTGTCATTGACATCTCCTCCCCACCCCAGTTATCTTGCATAGGTTTGGATCCTAAAAAGCCAAAATAAGTAAAAAATTGAGAGGGAAAACAACAATCCCAGAATCCCCCCCCTGATATTTACATTGTAAAAGCCAAACAAATTAACAATAAATTAAGTCAAAGGGAGAAAAATCAAAGAAAGTTCTTAGCCCCAATTGGAGATGGGACGTACCAGACTTGTGCTGTGACTGCTGTCCTATAGCAGCGTTGCCCCAGCCACTGCCTCCTGAGTTTTCTCTCCCCGGCTCTACCCAGCTGGAACCTGTATCAACAGGCTTTCCCCAAGCAGACGTGCCATTGTCCACGGTGACAGGTGGAGCAGCATGCTCACCCCAGGTAGAGGACTCCATTTTTTGTGGCGCACCATATGGCTCTCCCCACCCTGTGATCAGACAAAAACCCAATACTATGATCAAAAACCAGTTTACAAAATGTTATATTGTTCTGCACAAAATGGTGCATGCAATAACTAAAAGGTACATTATTATTTTGTAAACAAACAAATCTGTCAGAGCAAAGAATCAAAAGGGTTAACACATAAGCTACACGGAAAATAACTACGCAACTACTAATTTGCATCTAAACAAAATATTTAACATACTTTACAACCTTGCCTTGTTTTAAAACTCAAATCTATTAACAAGGACAATGCAACTGACATTTAAAATTTAAAACTCCAAAGTGGCATTGGACTGTACTTGCAAACTTTCCAATGGCCCAAATCCGACCCTTGCATAAACATGCTTATGTAAGCTTTGTTTACTCTGAAGTCCTTCTGATGGATCAGCTTTCATTTAACCACTAAGGTTTTTGCACTTTCACCATCCAGCATATGCCCTGAATACTTCCTTCAAAAATAGCCCTGTTCATGTGTGCCCTGCTGCTCAAGTTGCTGCCATATGACTGCACCATCGGTCATAATGTAACCCAAGCCTATTTTTCCCTGAGCACAGCTTATCCACAGCCAATTCCAAGTGAAGTATGTACACTATTTGAGCATGCACCTTTTACATTTCCTGTTTAGCACGCAATTAAAAAAAATAATAGAAAAAAAGATGCACTTCTACAATGTATATACATTCCTCTGCACTGCATAAGCACATTTATATATAGACACGCACACAAACACTTGCTCGTAAGTTCAGAGCTCGTCAGAGCTGGAAGTATTAGAGGAAAGGGGTGGGAGGAAAAAGCGCATCCAGAGAAATTCCAAAGGGATGACTGCATGACTAAAGATAAATATAATGGCTGAGTAATAATTGCCAAGGCACTGCCAAAAAGGAAGACACCCACCTGAGCTGCAGTTCTTTTCCTTTGGAGCCACGGAGCTTTGGGCTTGTGGGGGCTGAGAAACAGCCATGCCATCCTGCTCTCCAGCAGTGTTCTTGTTCCACATGTTGACGTTGGTGTAGTTGTATTTGTTGGGATCTCCCCATGCTGAAGTACCATCATCGATCTCCATTCTACGTCTGATGGATTCAGGCGATGGCTCTTCCCATCCAGTGGATGATTCTTCTTTGGAGGCAGCGGGCATCGGGCCGCCCAGCCATCCTGTAGGCTTGTTCTGACCGGGGGCACCAGTCTGAGAGGCGCTCCCACTCCTGAACGTTCCCATGCTGGATTCTTGGGACTTGCCCCACTCTGAAGAGTTGTTCTGTTTTGTATTATCACCCCAGGTGGGGTTGGAGTGGCTTGATTTGATTGGCTCGCCCCAAGTTTGGTTTTGATTATTGGTCTTGGGTGGCTCTCCCCATCCTGTGGTTGGCCCATTCTGGTCAGGAGTGTTGGTGCCTCCGCTGCCTCCCCAGGTGTTACTCGTCCCGCACCGCCCGGGCTCACTCCAGCCCGATCCTGAACGGTCGCTGTCACTGTCCCAGCCACCTGAGCCAGACTTCTCTCCCCAATGGTTTCCCTTCGGACCTTCTCCGCCCCATCCCTCTCCGCCCCATCCCTGTTTTGCCTTCGGTGGATTATTCCAAGAGGAGGACTTCTCGTCCTTTGCGCCATTCCACGAAGAACCACCCTTGTTCATTGTAACAGAAGGGGCATCCTCCCATCCACTTTGCCCAACTGGGCCTTTGGTTTCTCCCCAGCCAGTTGAAGGTTTCGGTTCAGTCCAGCCAGATACTGAAGAATCGCTACTTTTGTTGTTGCTGGGTCCATCTCCCCAACCACCTGAGTGAGACGCCTGAGGGGGAGCGCTACCCCAGCCTGTCTGTCCATTTCCTGTCTTCTTCTCAGCGCTCGAAACATCCCACTGGGTGTTCTGGCGGACTGGAGTTTGTCCCCACCCCATGTTGGACAACACCCGGGGGTCCACGTCGATTCTAGAGAGGGCTGCATTGATCATGCCCTGCTGATTACCCCTCCTTCGGTTACCACCACGCTGCCCATCCCTGTCACTGCGACCTCCTGAACTCTCTCCACTTCCTTCACTGCCTGTGGACTTGTTCCATGTGCTGCCTTGTGATGCTTGACCGGAGCCCCCTATACCTAGAGCATCATCCTCCAAGGACTTCCATCCATTTGTTCCCTTCCTGCTCCCATTCGTGCTATCATTGGAATGCTGACTGTTGCTGGGCAAAGTGTTCCACTCCCCGTTTGAGACCTTAGTGCCAGTGTTTGAAGAGGATGAGGAAGAGGAAGACGAGGAGGAGGAGGCACTCCCCCAGGGGCGAGGGATCCCAGCTGGGCCCACACCGTTGCCTGCTCCCCAAGACATATTTTGTGAGGTAGCGGGCGCTGAGTCCCAGCCTCCTCCACGACCGCCCATCCCGTTATTATTATTATTCTTTAAAGAAGCAGCACTCACAGAGGAGCCGTTGGCTCCAGACTGCATTAGAGTTGCATTCACAGTGTCGCCCACAGCTTGGCCTTTAGGGACGGGACATTTGTCTCCAGAGTAATTAGTGCCGGGCGGAACGCCCCATGCTGTACCATAAGACCCGCTGTTAATTCCCTCACTGTTGCCATGTTGAGAAATGGAAGTGCCATTAGAGACTGGAGAAATGGGGAGCTGAGGGGAGCCCCCTGTACTCATAGGCCAAGCTCGGTGCCCTGGGGGCTGTTCATTCATCTGCATTGAACCTGTAGAGTTTGGTAAACTAGAGGTCATCGTGTTAGTAGTGTTATTTGGTCCATTAAATTCAGTGTTAAGGTTTTGAGGCTGCCCACTTGGAACCTTGTTTGTACCATTGACTTCAGCTTCAGACATATTTTCCTGCAGGCATCCCCAGGACATCTTAGAGTTGATACTCTGCATGCTGGGTGTTTGACCTATGGTGCTTTGTTGAGTGTTGGTGCCACCATTTCCGTTCCCCGCAGGCCCATGGGGGTTGGGCCCAGTGTTCTGAAGAACGGGCCAGGCACCATGGTTGGCATTTGGGTTCAAAGTGCTTGGATTTATACCTACATTGGTTGAGGAACCTTGGGTACCCCATGCATTTATTTTGCCATGGCTGCTTTCTGCCAGCTTGCCGCTGGGGCCCTCGCCGGAGCCTTGACATGTGCTTAGCATCGAGCCATTGGATACACCCCAAGGCCCCTTAACACTCCCGTTACCCACATTATTGCTGCCATTTGCAACCATGAAATGAGAACCTTGTCTATTGCCATTGTTGTCACCACCAGTGCTCCCAGGCGCCATCATGCTAAGATTTTTTTCCGACCCAGAGCTGGAGGCGGAGTCAGCATCCATACATTCTGAAGCTAACTCTGGGTCACTACCAGTGATGGAGGGCCAGGGTCCCTTTTCTACAATAACTTTTCCCCAGTTGCTGTTTGAGTCGCTGCAAGGTGAGCCAGAGCTCCATGGTGAATTTTCATACTGAGGCTCCAGACCAGCATGCTCCAAACCTATGAAAGCAAATAAAAGGTCAAGTCAGTTGAGAATGCAAACACCATTAAAAAAACAAAAAAACAAAAACAACACATTATATTTTATATTTATTATTTATATATATATATAATTTTTGGAAACATGTTTTTGGACTAAATAAGAGTGTAGTGACTAAAAACAAGCTTCCTTCTAAAGGATGTTTGTTGGGACAATTTAGACATTTGAGCAAGGCATGACAAAAGGTTTAAATCCAGACAAGTAGACAAAAAAATTAAAAATAAAAAAAATAATGACAATATAATTTAGATGTGCATGTGTCTCAATTTGTGTAACAGCATTGCATAAGGAGACTTAAAAGGGTCTAAAAACAAACCCCTTACCCCATCCTGATTTAGTTACACTTTAAGCCAAATGCTGTATATAAATATGCTGGAAATAGTAACATTTGATAAACTTCGTTCAGGATTTGTAACAACTTGCCCATTTATGGATTACGCGACAATGGCTAACTGCCCATAGGCCCTGTCTCTGTCCTGCTGAGAGGTGTCTCGCTCAAGCCAGACTGAAACAGTAGTAGATCTGCCACCATTTTGTTGCAGCAGCATGATCATGCTGCATGCCAGGATAGAAGAGGAGGGAAAGACAGACGACTGCTAACAGCAACACCGAGTGTGAAGCGTCTCTGCAAGTTCACTGATTTTACGTAGATGTGGCAAGTGTGGCGGCACTAAACTCTAACAATAACGCAACTGCTGTGTTCCTTGAAATAAATTCTTTGCTCTCGCTTTCATATTTTTCTGCAAGATGGCTGCCAAGCTTCCTTGAGCACTGTTCTCTTGCCAAGTCTGAGACTTTCTCCCTGGCTGTGTTACCAAGAGATATGGGAAGACAAAGAAACACAGACAGTCTTACTGCTGGTCTCAAGTAAACTGTTTGTTTAAGAGTGACTCAATAAAATGGGAGATTCTGTTGAAGGTCGCTGAGGTAAAGGAAAATTACAGTTACATTACATTTCGATATAGTATTTCATCTCTCCTGGGGAGACAAAAAAATGTTGCGAACTAACAAGAGACTTGTAGGCTCCAGAGGATAGAACAATGGAAATTGTCATCACGTCATTCCAAAATGAACTCACTTTCTTCTGTTGAACACAAAAGAGATTTGTCCACATAATGCAAGTCAGTGGTGTCCAATACAACTTTGGGTCACTACTGACTCTCATTGTATGTTTCTTCTCCATGTTCCACTGAAGTCAGTCAGTCATACAGCTTTGGATCAACGAGTGTTAGTAAATTATGACAGAGTTAATTATTGGATGAACTATCCCTATAAGGAGACGTACTGTGTTATGGGCAAAGTGTACAATCACTGACTAAACTAATTCAGAAAAGTGAGAACTTTGTACCAGTTGGCAGCATGACTGGTCTGGCTTTACATAACACAGGAAAAACAATGATTTGGCAGAAAAAAAAATTGGAAAGTCAGTCTACCTATGCCAAGACGTTATGAAAAATTTCTTTGTATAGCAACTGGCTAATTTTAGGGAATCAAACATACTTATTGATACTATTAAGCATGCACCACAGAGACAGACAACAACTTGCAATCTACCTAAATACAAACAGCTGCACAGGTCTTCCTGCGACTTTTGGACCTAACACATACACACCAAAGAAAATTGGTAAACAACAGCACATGGTAAGGAAAAAGAAAAAGTGAGTCACCTGTTTGGTTAGGGGAGTGGCTGACAGAATCCCGAATGGGAGCCATGCCTACAAAACAAAGAGCAACACCATGAGTAAAAACAGCCAGAAGCAGCCACAAAATAGGTCTCCACACTAATAAAAATGGCCAGACTCTAAGACCACGTAGTAAACATCACTGTTTATTTCTACAGCTATGATCTAAGAATTTCAACACAAAATGAAAACAGTTGAGTTCATACAAAGATCTTTCATTAGAAGACATGCTACCATTAGTTTAGCTTAACTGACTCTGACAAGGTTCTCATTTTGGAAATAAATGGGAGAATACAGTCAACCAGTCAATGCTTACAATCTGAAAATGATAAAATATTGGCGAAACAAAAAACAAACAAACAAACAAGAAAAGTAGCCTATGAACACACACAGCCGTCCTTGTATATTTAACAAAGATGTTTTCACAGCCTGGAACACCACTGCCTATCAGCAATGGCTAACTTTAAACATGCATATCATGGATCCCAGCACACCTGGCTGATCCGTAACCTACAAGGTCATTCTGCAGAGCACAGTTACCTGAGAGGTGGCTTTGGGTGCAGTGTAGGACAGACCTCTCAGTCGTAAGCTCCCCTGGCTGGCTAGAATTGAGCTGCACTTGAGTTCCCAGGGTGGCAGCGAGGACCGTGAGGGATTGCCCACACTTCAACAGCTGTTTCTGTTTGTGCTGACAGAGACGCGGAACTTCACAGAGCGGGTACTGAGGCAGGGCTTGGGGCTGGCCGCTGGCTGAGGCCCTCTTGGCATTGCTGATGGCGCAGGTTACAGTGGAGGTGCTGCTGTTCTAATTGGCAGACTGAGGCTGGCTGAAACTGGACTTGATATGTTCTGGCACTGAAATCAAAACAAAAACAGGTATTTAAAACTATGCTAAAACCCATAATTTCATTCTGCACAACTTGAAGTTAACCCTATAAACATTTATTTTGGCATAACAATGATGCCTAAAGAAACATCTCAAGGAAGCATATTCAGCGATATCATGTCATATTTTTCTCCATTACTGGATTATCACTTACTACAATAACATGTTACCCTACATGCGAAACTCTGTGCAAATCAGTTTTCTTTGTGGAAACTTTACTGACCTAAAAAAAACAGGAAAGTAAATAAAAACCATCAAAAAATTAAATCCAAAAAAAAAAAAAAAAAAAAAAAAAAGCTGACCTCATTTTAAACACTGTAAAGGTCTAAATAAGATAGGACTGTGTTATCGGTGTTATCATAGTTATATACTATGTTTGCTTATACATAGAGTTATGTTAATCATATTCATGGTTACCATGCTAAATCCACAGTATCATATTCATGGTTACCATGCTAAATCCACAGTATATTAATAAGGCCCCCTCTACACTGTCCAAAACTTGCCTGTTATTCTGCCAAACTCAAAACATTCCATAATGTTGCTAACATATCATAGGCTTTTGGCTACTATGTCACAAATAGAGCAGTTGTCACACTCTAGCAGTTTATTAATACAATCTTGCACAATTATCAGAAACTGGATGAGATAGTAAGTTGTAAAATGCGGTGAAAACTCAAGTCTTAATCTCATGAGAGCCATAGTCCATGTAAACAATTGTTGATATGCGTCACAACTTCTGGGCTCACTAAAACAATATTCTCATTGAAAAATTTCCACTCACAAAAAAAAAACAAAAAAAAACAACCATACCAAGAATCAAAAGTGTTTACTAAAAATTTACGACTATTTACTAGCAAATCCAAAAACATTTTGGGCTTATAAAGAAAATGGTTCACCAGTACACACTGCCATTCAAAAGTGTGGGATCAGTAAGATTTATAATGTTTTTTTTTAAAGAAGTGTATTATGCTCATCAAGGCTGCATTTGTTTGATTAAAGATGCAGAAAAAACTGTAGTATTATGAAATATTATTGCAATTTAAAATAAAATTGTTCTATTTTAATACTCTAATACTTAAAATATCATTTGTTATAATATTGTTAAAATTTGTTTTTAAATTTGGCAAATTTAAATAAAAACTAATTTAAATAAAACAATTCAATGATACAAATAAATATGAGAACCAAATGGATCACTTAATTGTAAAAACAAAAACAAACAAAAAGCAAAAAACACACAACTACACTACAAGTTTTTAACGGAATATTAACAATTTTTCTTCCATGTATTAAATTAATCCTCTGTCTGTTTGCCAGAAATAAAATGCTTAGAAATAAATGTTTAATGCCTTCCTTTAATTATGAGAAAAAATAAAAATGAAAATTTCTCTCCCAAAGAATTGTAGGGTGCTATTATTTAAAAGGTTGAGAGTTTTGGACCCTTTATTTATTTTTATTATTTTTTTCTTCACTGAATTCAATGTTTCCGAAAAAAGGTACAGTTGGTAGGGCCCTATGAAATCCATTTTATGTTTTCCCAAATCCAGTTTAATTTTTTCCCCCAAATTCTGTTTTTTCCATTTTAGTTTTTCTAGACTTCTTTTTAATGGTTGAATAAAATCGTATTAATAAAAAAAAAAAAGCATGTCTAATTAAAATCATGAAATGTATACAATTTAACATCAGTTTATTAAAGGTTTAACAAAAATTGCATGTTTTTTTTTCTTACCTGTACGTTTTATTGTTACCAAATTCTGTTTTTAACATGTCTAATTATTTGAATGCACTTTTATTTACTCTTACATTTACTCTTACAATAGCCTTGTGAAGTTTTATTCCCAGAAATTCTGTGTTGTGTATTTACATTTTTCTGCTTATCAACAGAAGGCATAAAAAAAATTTATTTATCTTTTAATTAATAAAAAATACTTTTTTTGTTTCGCAATTAAAGGGGATTTACTATTAAAACATAAGAAATGTGACAATTTCTTTAAAAAAAAAAGTTTTATTAATATTTCAACAGTAGTTCGTAGTATTACATACATTCCAAATATCAAAAATATATTTCTGCCATATATGTCTTCAAGTTAAACCAAACTTTTTTGGCGGGTTAGTGAATACATGTAACTGACGCTGGTTGTGGCTAGATTGGATATAGCTGCGGCCAGAAACTAGCCATACATTTTACTCAAACGGAACAATCAAATGCTAATGAAGAGTCTCTCAGAGCAGTTCTGGAGATGTTCATATATTAATGTCCTCATTTATTGAGACGCCAGATGCTAAAATCACCATGAGCGTCATGCGTGCTTCAGTATGTGTAGTAAGCAAAACTGCGCGTCTGTGCCATTTATAAACAAGAGACAGGCGGAACATGACTATTTATATATGAATCCTGCTTTTTGCAGCTTAATATTTACACATACTAGTCCATATTGCAATTTGGTGACTTTCTGATTAATTCTTCCAACCTTCCAGACAAATTCCATGGCATTCCGCGTTAAACAGTAAACTCTGTTTTTATGACTTGATTCCACGATTCTGTCCGCGTTTCTGCATTGCGGAAATCATAGGGCCCTACGTTGGGTGTAAAGCTGTGAACCTAGAGGAAACACTGGATTTGATACTCAGTTATCATCAATGTCAGAACTGTTGTGCTGTTTAATAGTTTATCAATACAAGTCTTTTGCTATCACTTTTTATTAGTTTAACACATCCTTGCTGAATAAAAGCATAAAAATGTTGGTGATGTAATGAATGGTCATGTATATTGTTACAAAGGATTTCTATTTTGAATAAATGCTGTTGTTTTTGACTTTTAACCAAAGTAACCTGAAAAAGTATTACAGGTTCCAAAAAAATATTAAGCAGCAAAAGCCGTTTTCAACATTGATAATAAATCAGCATATAAGAATGATTTCCAAAGGATCATGTGACACTGATGACTAGAGTAGGCTGTTGGCAATTTAGCTTTGATCACAGGAATAAATTTCATATATTAAGATAGAACACATTATAATAATTTCATTATATTACTTTTTTCCCCTGTATTTTTGATCAAATAAATGCAGCCTTGATGACCATAAAGTGACAAGCAAAAACAAAAACAAAACAACTTGCTGATCCCCAGCTTTTAAAATGCCAGTGTATGCTACTACAAAAATTAATCAATTAAAATTACTTACAAATATTTAAAATCAACAGCCTTCCTTTTTTTACCCCTCCCTTCCAACAACCTGACACAGAGACCACCCTTCACCATCCAATTAATTCCCTCAGGAGTTACTAATACAATTAACATCCATTTTCACTTCTGTAATAATTCAAATTACAGAAGTAAAATGGGGACAGCCAAGTACGGGCAAAGACAACACATTACCTCTTAAAGGGATAAAAAAAAAAAAAAAAAAAAAAAAAAAAAAAAAACTTTTGTCCATCTACTCACTCTCAAGTTATTCCAAATCTGTATTGATTAAGAATGTGTGTGTAACCAAACGGTTTCTAAAAAAAAAATACTTTTTTGGGTGAACTATCCCTTTTTACAGTAAACTTGCGCAACTGCATTACAATATTACAGACTATATGTAATACAATACCTTTTGAAAGTGAAATTTTATTATGAAACGTTACATCCACTTAATGTACCAGTACAGTATCAGATGGTAATATCACATGATACTTGCCATCATATTTGAATGCCATTGCAAGGCATTTCAAAGAATACAATGTTATATGCCTCCAGAAACATGATACCATCACATAGTGCATTCAGGTTCTTTATTGAAATTCATCTCATCTAGTTAGTGCCAAAATTTAAATAAGCAATGCATCTGATTTTTCCATGTATACAATTCCAAAAAAAAATCACCAATAAGTAGTTCAACAGTCCTCCACTGCACATTCAGTTTCATAACACCGATAATGCACTGCACCCTCAGCACAACTGTTTGCAATATCCAGCAGTTTGTTCATGGACATTGTTTTGGCTGTGGAATTTCCTCTTCAGGAATGACCTCACAGTGCAGCAATTCACATTCACATTTAAAGAAAAAATTAGATACATTTCAATAAACAGACCACAGGGTGCAAAAACAGAGACCATCCTGATCTTTCCAGAACCGGTCCACAGTCTACAGCCGAGAGCTTGTTTGAAACACTATTCCTCTCACATCACAGCAACTGTGAAGATTTTACTAATTCAACAATTTAACAAGAAAAGAGACACGAGGAGCTCAAGATACCACATAAAA
The DNA here is from genome assembly GCA_033026305.1 of Cirrhinus molitorella. Classification (NCBI taxonomy): domain Eukaryota; kingdom Metazoa; phylum Chordata; class Actinopteri; order Cypriniformes; family Cyprinidae; genus Cirrhinus; species Cirrhinus molitorella. The sequence continues at coordinate 36,213,227 of CM065117.1, read as the reverse complement.
CATATTTGTAGTGTATTATAAAAGCCGAACCTCTACCTTCAAGTAATAGAGGATTAGATCACAGCTTTCTTTTCCCCTCCTCTCCAGGTTTACCAGAAGCCTTCAAAGACATCCAGCTTTGTTCGTTCTCTTCGCATTTCATAAGAAAAAAGTGGAGAGGCATGGTGTCATTTTACTGCTCGAGCTGAAACTCCTGCCAGCTCCTCCTGCAGCGGGGGCTCTGCAAGGGGGGAGCCTTTTTGAGGGCTTTCTTTTTTTAAGTCTTTTTTCCACTTCAATGTTTTAGCAAAGGAGTTCAAAAGGAAACAAAAGTGTGAAATAACACTGCAAACATGCAACAGGTCTGTTTTCTCTTAGGGGCAACTTCCTGTTCAGACAACTTCGACTCGCTTGTTGTGGAATGACAACCGTCAGGAAGTCAGGTGGTCACGTTGCAACAAGCACAACTACCCTGCAGATCTGTTGCACTGCAACAACCATCCAGTGGTGCATTCAAATGGCAAGCCTGCATGACTACAACATTAGAGAAAGTATGAATGATTTCCGGTTTACAGAGTATTTGAAGACATCTTTCCAGGAACGCCACTTTGCTTAAAACGCAAAAATGACAAAAAAAAGAAAAACTCTGCAGTTTGTGCTTGTTCAAACATCAAGCTAAAGCAAGTGGAGTCAAGTTCTAATAATAAAAAATAACAATAATAAAAAACACTCCAGAGCAGACACGATCAGGTCTGCAATTTGTCTGAAAATTACAAGTATGCACGAACAGAACAAGTCTCGACTTGAAACGGCTGTCCATATTTGGTGCAAGTTATGTCAGTAATCCATAAAGCCGACAGGACAAGGTACTATCTCTTAGGACTCCGAAGTTTTACTTCAGGCACTTTTAAGTGCTTTTTCCAGCCTCGATGAGTTAATGCAGACCATCTCTGCCAGCGGCTCTTCCTCGCAAGCGAACATGTCTGTATTGTGCATGGTCATTGCTAAGCAACAGCTAGGTGCTTTAGTCAACAAACTAAACCTTCGTCGCAAAACACAGACGCCACAAATCATTTCTTGAAGGTTTTCCATTGTATGGACCCTAAGGTTTAGCTAATAATTAAAAAAAAAAAAAAGACTGTGACTAACTCGTTTATAGACCAAAAAGGTAGACTGGGACATGTTTCAAAATTTTACATGAGGTCCAAATCGTTTCCAGCTGAACTGAAGTGATGAAATAAGGAATAAACTCAAGTGTGAGTCTGTGTTTATTATCTAAATCAAAATAAAAAGGATGAAAATATTGTTGTGCACACAGCAGCCAATAAGACTGAGTCAACTTTATTGCTTAAGTATCACTTAGTATCATGAAGAAGACACAAGGACATCTGGGCCAACAGATAAGTAAAAAGTCACTCGGGGTAACCAGGGAGGGGTGGGTACTGGAAACATGAGTCTTGGATATTTGCTGTGCGAATCTCTGAGCAGCAGTGTTTCCCCCAGATACTGAACGAAGCCGATGCAATATCTACGTCAAAACACCCTCGTTTTTTCCCCCATTTCATCACGTCCACACAATTTTAAACTTTTCCAAGGTGAGCATTTAGTCACTGTTGCCAAACCGAACTGAGTGCCAGTCACACCGTTGGCTTTAGCCTTAAGCTACTGTGAGAGCGAAGACAAGGTCAAGAGATAAAGACCTGAGCTATCAGCCTTTCCACATCACTCAGTGGAAAAATGCTACGCCCACTGAACAAGTTTTTATGATGTGGCTTGGTCTGCATAAATGGCAAAGTATGGTCACTTAAGATAAGAAGGCTTTGCTATTCTTTCCTAATCAGAAACGAACACAAATAATGCAATTTCAATCATGAATATGGCACGGTAGCTTATGCTGTGACAATGCTCAAAAGACCAAAATAGCACTATCGGTCATTTTCAGCCCCATAAACAGATAATTATTCCTACCTTTATACCAGCCCCCTCTTCCTTATCGTCATTCCACTGAGCTCTACACTTCCCTCCGTCCACTCTCCATCCGTGTTTTGAATGATTTCCCTGAAAACGAAAGGATCAAATGGCAGATAAGACACGATAACTTGGCTTCATCTTTAGCAACTCTACCAGTTACCCAAAGCTACATCTCCAAATAAATGAGGCAGCAACGCATTTAGTAAAAGGGAGAAAGCTTCCGGTAATCTCCTTAACGGATTACACTGGGAAATTACTCCTCTATAAACAGCCAACTATCTCTGTGGGTCAAATCGGCAAGCACTTTTTCCCTGACTACCGACACTCTAGTTCTGCACAATCATTTACTAATCTATGTAAGATGTTTATGTAGTAAGTGAGCCTATTGGGCCCAGCAACTCACTGGCGATATGCACTGTAGATTTGTATTTTTATATTACATTTTTATATTCATCATCCTAAAAATTCATCACACACACACAGAAACCTTGCACACAGAGTCTGATGCGTATTAATCTGTTGCGAATTTGTTTTTCCAAAACAATACAAATTAGAGTCTTCAAGCAGTGAAGAATATTTAGCTGTCTTTTCTCAGATATTTCCTCTTTCTTTTTCTCTTTAAATAAGGAAACACTGGGTCCATCCAATCTGGAGATTGCGTAGAGAGGAAGGAGAGTGATTCAAAGTTTATATTCTCTCTTTGTATTTCGTACTTGTGTTTGTCATACAGTGTTTTGTGCTGCGAGACTAAGTGGCTCAACTTGTCAGATGCCATTCTGGTTGGGGCTCTTTAAAAATGCTTGCTACGGATGCAAAAAACCTGATCCAAATTATTTTTTTATGCCAGTTGAAAAGTTTCAGAGGCAGTATGTAAACTTAATTGACACAACCTGAGGTCGTATTTATTTTTTAACGTGCGATAATTTCAAAGACCTTAACTGGTTGACAGTGCAACATAGTAGGTGGCAGTCTTTCAAAGTATACTCCATTTGACAGTTTGCACAAACACAGCTGGGCAAAACAAACGCTCAAAGTTTCATCGGCCGAAAACTATTTTAACTCTCTCAAAACTCCTTCACACAAGTGCTTGTCAATGCAAGAGTCCTGCTTGTTATAGCTGTCACTGGTATTTTATTTTATTTTAAGTATGCTTTGAGCTTACCACTGTCCTAAACACAGAAAAAGGCAACACAGTAGCTGGGTTTCCATCCAAAGTTGCACAATTATGCGCAAAATTGTCATACTGCACAAAACATTTGCAAACAAGCATAAAACATTTGCAAATAAGCACAGTTTTCAATAAATCAAAGAACAAAATCACTTCCTGAAAAACTGGCACTAAATATTGCTATGAAAAGTAGGAGAAGCTACGAAATAATTTGAATATATAATAAATTATCTGCGCCTCAGAGCAAGCAGACGAAACAAATGCAGTCACTGCTTTTGGAGGTGGATGCTGCTGTTTGGGAACGCATTTGTGTATTTAAGTTCTGGGAGGCAATTATACAGAAATACTTTGACAACAGACTTTGTTCAGGCATTTAAGAATGACTGTGCAACAAGATCGGTCAAGTTATCCCATCCATCGTGCAAAGTCACATGACATTTTTGTTGAGCATGGAGGAATTTATTCACAAAATGTGTTTCCATCTTCCATTAATCACATTAACCCTTTTTCGCACAATTTAAAAACCACCTCAAGCGAGCGTAAAAACGTCTTTGCGAATTAAGGGATTTTTTTTAAACATTGCATTTCCATAAATAATTTCTGATGCAATACTTCAAAATGCACATAAAAGCAGGGTGATGGAAACATAGCTAGTGTAGCTACTGCTGCTGACCAAAATAAATAAATATATAATAGTAATTATAATAGTAATATCATTATTGTGACTTACTTTGGTCACTTTATTAATGTATTGGAAATATGATATCATAACCTATCTATTTGTAGTAATGCACACAGATGAATCATTTACAATATCAGAAATATGTATTATGAAAACAAACTGCATTTAATTTCATATTACAAAAGGAAAAAAAAAGAAAAAGAAAAACACTTGACAAAATATGACAGCTAAAACAACTGACTCAAAAAGACTGAAATAACAGAGACTTCACTCTCACTGATACAGCAGCCTGGTAAGAATAGCAGGGGGGGTAGAGAGAGTTACACTGACTCCTGTTTCAACAACTGGGGGTGAAACCTTCAAGCTCATAAAACAGGCCTATAGCATCACAAACACGTGAGAGGACCAAACAAGTATCTGATGTAAAAAGTAGAATATAGCCACTTCCAGGGGGGTGAAGTCAGCCTATCAAGATTGAGCTTGGGGCCGCACAGCCCTGCCCCTCCCCCAGGAACAACCTCTTTTCCTTAAAGTGTTTAACCAGATGGTCATCTCAACAACAGAAGCCTCCCATACACAAACACAAAGACAGCGGCATCTGTTTATGAAGCGCCAACATAAGCACAGCTTAAAAAGATGACCAGTCAAAAATCATACCAGCACATAACATCACTGTAAGACTTTAAATATACTTTAAATTATATCTAACGAATAAAAATAAATTAACAAATTCTAAATAATAGTTGCTCTGAGCAGGGATGCACAATTAATTGGACTTAAACCAAAAACATGATTCGGCTTAGTACGTTTCTTAAGTAGCACAGGAATATTTGTAGCAATAGCCAAAATTACATTGCATCATAAAATTAAGTTAAAATTATCCATTTTTTTTTTATGCTAAAAATCATTAGGATATTAAGTGAAGATCATGTTCCATGAAGATATTATGTAAATTTCCTACCGTAAATACATAAAAACGTAATTTTTGATTAGTTATATGCATTGCTAAGAACTTCATTTGCACAACTTTAAAGGCGATGTTCTCAATATTTAGATTTTTTTTGCACCCTCACATTTCTAAATAGTTTTCAACCAAATATTGCCAATACTGTCATCAATGGAAAAATTGGCCCTTATGACTGGTTTTGTGGTCCAGGGTCACATATATGAGTGAAGCACAACACTATTCTCAATTTGACACAAGCAGCTCATGATTCAGTGTTTTCAGTGTCTCAGAGCAGCTCTATTCAAAGCAATTGCTGCTCCACTCTCTGCATTGTTTTTTTTTTTTGGGGGGGGGGGGGGGGGGTTGTTTCTAACATGCATTCATAAACGCAACACACAATCCATCTTTCCAAACTTATAATGGTCAAACACTCATAAACGTATTATTGTCAACAAAAGAGAAGCTTTAGGAGCTACTTGCAGTTTTACCATTGGTTTACCATTTCAAAATGAATTAAGACAGCCATAAATATTAGAACTGTATTATACACTGTAAACTTTCATTCGTACTGTAAAATATACAATATTACAATAGTAACTCTTATTTGTGACCCTGGACCACAAAACCAGTCTTAAGTAGCATGGGTATATTTGTAACCAAAAATACATTTGTGTCAAAATTATCGATTTTTCTTTTATGCCACAAAATCCATAGGATATCAAGTAAAAATCATGTTCCATGAAGATATTTTGTAAATTTCCTACCATAAATGTATCAAAAAATGTTTGATTAGTAATATGCACTGCTAAGAACTTCATTTGGACAACTTTAAAGGCAATTTTTTTTCAACATTTAGATTTTTTTTGCACCCTCAGATTCCAGATATATATATATATATATTTTTTTTAAGTACCCTTATGACTAGTTTTGTTGTCCAGTATCACATTTTTTATTTCTTTTATTGAATTTAGTAGTACTATTCTAGCCATAGTGATATATAAAAAGTATAGCAAACTTTAACTTTTGTTCAGAAAAATCGCAATACAATTTACCCCAAATTGTGCAACCCTAGATCTGAGTCACTAAGGTGATCTAAATCAGACTTGGGTTTTCTCAAATGTTATGTGAACGTGTCATACCAGGGAAAAAAAATTTAAAAAAAAATGGTGTAAATGCTTGAAATATAATATAATGTGATCAAACTCAGTGAAAGCCAACGTGTTATGATCTAGTCCCTGGCATTGTTAGGTGTGGACATGATTATGACTATACAGGGGCAATGTTCATTTCCCTGATAAGACAGACTCGAAAACTATCTATGATTAACTTGGAGTTGAAAGCATGCCGGCTAAGCAATATACAGATGCTTCTCTGGTTCACAACAAGACAAAAACAAATCAAACTGAAAGTGTTCTTGATGTCTCGATCACTAGTTTTTAATCTGGTAGGTATTAAACTGACAACAAACTCCAGCAGCTATAAACAGTGGAGGCAAGGGATTGTGACTCATGACTGCAATACAGTAGCGTCACAAAGAGCTACACAAACTGTTTTTGTCGAACATTTTAAAACAGCAACGCTTACTCAGCACTGGGAACCCCTTTAATTCAAACGGAACTGCATTTGCTTACACCAGCAACAGCTGCTTTGACCCGGCTTTGTTAGTGCTGCCCAGCATAGGCATGAATAGGAAAAGCCCAGAAGGATGCACGCATTGGAAAAAAAGCCAGCGCTTTTGAATATGACTACAGAGAGATGAGCGTACTGACCTGTGTTGCTTCTCTTCAATGTCTTTGGTGGCAATAGCATCCAATTCTCTGTAAGGAAATAAACACAGAGATGTTAAACTAACAAGCTGACATTCACTTTTCCATTCTCTACTACGTGAAACCTGCCAAAACCAATAAACATCTGACAGAATCAAAGTGGAGCTGGATTATATAGATTGACATTTAACTTTGGTGAATGCAAAATGCACGTTTCATTCTTGTACTTATTGCTACATATTGTGTGAATACAATATTCCTTACAGTCAAGGAAAAGAATAAATCCAGAACTAATTGTTTCCTTCTAAAATTTTCAGTTTCATTATTGGTGCAATGGCAGCTTCACAAGTAATTAAATTGCAACATGCCTGATTTTTCCAGTGAAAACATCCTATCACAACATACACCACAATATGAAATCAAAATCAACTCATTAAGCTTCTCGCCATATTTACATAGTGGGAAATGAGGGAAAAAGATACATGGACACACTTCGAATTGAAAGTCACAGAGTGATCGGGACGATTTCATGCTTGAAAAGCAGCCTATAATATTCAACCAGACTTAGCCAACCTTACTTTTAAAACAATGCGTGGTTAATAACGAAACAGACTTCTTGAAAGCAAAGCAAGTGATTCAGTTTAACATTAGCTATACTGTATTTAGACGGTTAAAGGCAGAGAGCAGCGCCAGCGACACCTCCTCCCCCACCACTGGCTTCAGCTGCTGCTAACGGGGCAAACCAGCAACCTTGACCTGCCCTTAAAAAAACATTACAATATAACGCACTCAAAATGTTTCTAAATAACTTTTACTCTCAAAGAGGGACTTCGTCATGTGTGTGTTTTCTTTACTCTGGTCTGGGAGAATGGAACACAGCCCTTTCGGTGGCATTTTTCTCTCTGTGTTAACGTTAGCTGCCGTGACTGCGCAAAATAAACGCAAAATAAACACATAGCACTTAACGCTCGCCACTTCATGAAGCTTTCAAAGCGAATAAAGCGGTTTAAAAGAGCGCAAACTGCTTATCCAATTATTAAATATCGTTTTCCTTGATGTGCGCAATTCAGCAGCTGAGCTAAGAGTGCTAACAAACCAGCTGGCTACTAAATCCTCTGTCTTTTAACAGCTTGACGAATCAAACACGGTTTTAATTCAAGCTAACATTAGCTGAGTAGCTATACAATCGTATTTCTGTTGAATTATTATTAAACGAATGCTGCTGTTAGCAACCAACCAACGTTAAACCGAAAACGAGTCGACGCCGAGGAAAAAAAGTTGCAGGACGTCGAATTAAACATTCAAATTAAATCAACACGTTTTAAAATCACACTACAGAAAACAGTCCCAGAACGAATAAAACCTTATATTTAAACGATGTACATTCATAAACTCGACTTTTACATTTGTTAACACGTTAGTAATGATACGCCGACTGCAATGTCACTTCGATGCCATTATGTGAAAGCAGGAGATCAATGTTGAAGAAATGTAACGTTACCACACTGAGATGCATAAGAGATAATGCAGACAAAACACTACACGTATAAACGATTAAACTGTGTAACTACTATGCAAACGCAAACAACACAGTAAAACATTCACCAGTGACTCCAATGCTGAGCTCAGCTCAGAGATATCGTAGATACGCTGCTGGATAAATTTATACCGCTTGTATGGTTAAAAATGCTAAATAGCCACAAAACGCACCGCAGAACTCACCTCTTGTAGTTTAAAGTGCAGTAGAGATGAAATGAAAGCAAACAATAAGGCTATAGAAATTCAACACATTTGCGGAGTCTAGGAGGGGAAACATTTGTCCTGCTCGATCGCCATTTTCTTCTCTCGCATTCATGCATTCATCCCTGTAACTGCAGGAAGAGCTCAAGCGCTGCTCTCAGAGCACTTCCTCCAACTCTACACACTCACCTCCAAAATGGTGGCCACATGCAGGCGGTGTTTTAAAACCTAGTGAGCTACCTATCTAGACTGAACTTTTGGGCTTTGCGGACACTTGCAGTATTTTTGGACATTATAGGGAATTAAGAAGCATGTGTCTAAAGCGCCTATGATGCGTGAAACGTGAGCTTAGCTTATCTCAATGCCCAAAAATGCTGTCTAGTTAGGCAGCTCACTAGGTTTTAAAACGCGGCCAGAGAGCTGATGGTTAACCGAGACTTGTCATGGTGGCTTTGCTGTTTTACTAATGTTAGGTGCGTTTGCCAACGTAATATAAAGTCAAATTTTGGAGGGAAAAGTAACCGGGCTATAATGAGAAAAAAATATATTATGACAAGAAATGAATAGACAAAGAGAATTCATAATAGAAATAGACATAATAATGTCAACAAGGAATGTTTCAAACAAGCAGATGGGAACTTAATTAACATTTAGACAGCCAGTTTAAGAAAATATCACTGTTATACACAACAAAAAGGACAATGGGGTAAAAATAATCCCATACACAATAAAAGTACAAATAATATATGCTTAAATATATGCTTAAACAACTGAATGGGTTTCAAAATGTGCAGAAGTGATATTGTATATGTCACACAGATGGCAACAAAAAGTTATTAAACGGGACCCTGGACCACAAAACAGTCATAAGGGTATATTTTTTGAAATTGAGAATTATACATAATCTGAAAGCTGAATAAGCAAATTTTCCATTGATGTGTTATGTGTTATGACAGGGATATTGTTAGAATATTTGGCTGAGATACAACTATTTAAAAATCTGGAATCTGAGGGTGCATGAGATGCTGAGAATGCTGAGAAAATCTATGGATCAAAAATTAAGTTTTGATACATTTACGGTAGGAAATTTACAAAATATCTTCATGGAATGTGGTCTTTACTTAATATCCTATAAAAAAAAATCTATAAGTTTGACCCATACAATGTATTTTCGACTATTGCTACAAATATACCTATGCTACTTAAGACTGTTTTTTTGGGTCACAAATCTTTTTTTATTTTTGATCCATATTCATCAGACTGTGTTTTTCAATAATACTGTGTTCTAATGGATGCATTATTTAAAATATGTACATTAAACATTGTACAGTAGGTTTGATGTGTCATTGAAGTATTCCAAATATGTTGCATTCAGAACTTTTCTGTAAATAAACTATGAACACATAAGGTAACCACCTAGACAAAACAGATCCCTCATTGTTCGGTTGTTTGTTTACAGTGAATAACTTCACCATTGTAAAACACTCTTTCAGCACATGACAAAAACACAGACCAAGTGCAAACCAGGAAAAACCTAAATAAATCTACAACAATATAGACACAGACCAGCTTTTAGTCTGGAATTTGCCTGCGTTTTCACTTTGAAGACAAAGCAGTGGCACACAGTTGCGCTCTCATTCTGCCTCACTAGGCAGGAATCACACAGAAGTGACTACCGATTGAACCGGCTTCAAACAGAAAACAACCTGTTTTAAATGTATAAACTGGATTGAGATTTTACACAACCATTTACATAACATATTAACTGGAGTGTCACAGCACAGAATAGGATCCTAAAAATACATGAGCAGGTAAAGCCACATTCCACTGAGCTCAGAGGTACAATGCGCAGAAATGTAGCATATTTTGTATGATGCTGTTGCAAAACAATGTCAACAATTGCTAGTATGAAACCACAGCAGAATAAGCCTTTTGTAACTTTAAACATTATTTCATTATTCAGCCCTTTAATATGGTTATAAATCTTTTTAAACCTATGATATCCTTTCATTGTCGTTCCAAATGTTATGTAAGACATATTTTGTCTGTTTCATCACAGATGTCTTAAAATAAGAAAGTAGCTTCGCATAGTGCTCGGGACAGCTCAGGCCTCAGCGTCTGTGGTATTGAGAATGAATTTTGTATGAGGCATGAATATTGATGATCAGCGGAGGTCCGGGGCCAGCTGCTTGTGAGTGAGTTAGCTGCAGTAGGACAAGGGTCAGTTTGGTCAGGCCAGTGGGCTCCTCTCCCCCCTCCCAGACCGATGAGAGCAAGGGGAGCCTGGGAACGCGGGCAGATGCATTGTGCTCAGGCAGACAGGGCAGGAGGAGGGGAACAGCTTTGCATGACAAATACATGGCTGGCTTTGGCTTTCAGAGACTCGCTTACAAACTCACTTAATAGTGAGCTGTTATGCTGGTGTTGTATTTCAAAATGGTCTAAATAACGAAACTTGAAAAATTAGTCAAAAACAAAAAAAATCACAAAAATACGCTCATGCAGACGTGATGTGACAAACTTTGCATGCCACTAGCATTATCTGCGTTCCCCTCTTTCGTCTTTACTTCTGTCCCCCTAATCCTCATTATTCACTGGTCCCCAGATGTACCAGGAGTCTCACCAACAAGGGCGCTATTTTTCATCCCCTCTTGCCCAATTCCTCCACTACCCCATCATTATATTCAATCTCTATCTGTCTCTCACCCATCCCCCTAGAGTCACTCTCTCAGACAGGGTGCCAGCTGTGAAAGGGATTTGCCGGAGCTGAATTACACTCTGCATCCAAGCAATTACCTGTCCGACCGATCGCAGGTCAGCCTGCACTGCAGTGCTTCCAGGCTCGATTTATCTATCAGACCACTATTCTGCAAGGCATTTATCATTTTCACACAGCCATGCGCCCTGTCATTTATAAATGTTAATACACACCACTGCCTCATCAACTGTTAACCCTTGAAAGTAAGAGAACATTTTTGCTGTTGTGCTAGGTTATGGAAACAGTTAGCACCCTTTCTTTTCATATAGCTTGGTTTATTATATACTCAAAAGTGTGGGGTCAGGGCTGCATTTGGTAAACAACAATACAGTAAAAATAGTAATATGAAATATTATTAGAATTTAATATAGCTGTTTTGCATTTTAAAATTGTATTTATTCTTGTGATGCCAAAGCAGAATATTCACATGAGGTGTCACATGATCCTTCAGAAATTATTTTGATATGATGATTTTCTGCTCAAGAAACATGCCTTGTTATTATTCATATTAAAAACAGTTGTGCTGCCTAATATTTTTGTGGGAATTGTCATACTTTTTCAGGATTCTTTGATGAATAGAAATGGGAAAACTATTGTAACATTTACATGTACTGTGGATTATTTTATTTTATTTTATCATTGCATAAAATAGCCAATATAATCTAGAAGTATTCATATTAAACCTATCCATTACAACAAAATACTGTGGTAATAAATCAAATGAAATCAGATTTTCATGGTATATCATATCATGGTATTGCCAGTAATGCAAAACAGCAACATAATAAAGTGTATGTTAAAGGATTAGATCATTCCTGATTTAAAATCTCCTGATAATTTACTTACCACAATGTCATCCAAGATGTTAAGAAATTAAGTTTTTTGATAAAAACATTACAGAATTTTTCTCCATATAGTGGACGTCAGTGGGGATCAGCGGGTTGAAGGTCCAAATTGCAGTTTCGAAGCATCTTTAAAGGGCTCTACATGATCCCGGCTGAGGAATAAGAGTCTTGTCTTGCGAAAAGATGTAATTTTTCTAAAAAAAAATAAATTTTTTTAGATCTGCGTACTCTGGTTCAAAAACTTCAAAAACTTAAAAATCCCGACATCATTGTTGTACCTTTTCTGTAAAGGACATTTGACCTTCTTTGCATGTTCGCTTTGTAAACACTGGGTTGGCCTAAGTCACGCGTGACCTTTCCAACATGATTACATAAGTCGTAGACACAGAGGTAGTGCAAGACTAGCATTTGTGGTTAAAAAGCATATATTTTTTTTACGTTTCGCTAGAGAAGACCCTTATTCCTCGGCTGGGATCGTGTAGAGCCCTTTGAAGCCTTGAATTTGGACCTTCAACCTGCTGATCCCCATTGAAGTCCACCATAGAAGTTTCTTCAAAAACCTTCTTTCTGATTAAAAAAAGGCATGAATATATTGGATGACATGGGGGTGAGTAAATTATCAGGACATTTTAATACTGGAGTGAAATAATCCTTTAACATAGAAAAACCCATTTTAAATATTACCCATTTGATTAACACTGTAAAATGTATATTTTTGAAACACCATGCTTTAATCTTTACACATGATGATCTCTGTCTTCACAGCTTGACTTGTTTCAGAGCCACTCCAGTCACGTAAAAGCAATATAAAGATGCAAATGACACTCGGAAGAGCGATCTTATTGTCATTCATGTATGCATGCAGTATATATTTTAGAAGGAGGCATTTTCACCTAGAGCTGCTTGCTACAGCTCCATTCAAAAAACTTTGCTCCGTTTCAAATGAGACTCATTTGCATGTGCCCATCCTGCCCTCATCTCAATAATTCACACCTATCTGTGTAATGTATTATCTGCAAGGCATGCATTTTAGTTTAGACTTGTGAAGTCTTCTAGACGACTCACAATGTGCTTTCAATCTTCTGTAAGGAAAAAAATTACAGAAATGTATGAATTTCAAAAGTAAATGTCACATGTGCTTCAAAGATCACGCCACTTCAACTAAAAGTAAAGCCTGGAACCCTGAAGCATAATAGGAAAACCTTTAAATTCAAGAAAACATCTTCCACTGAAACAATTTCCATGCCTAAAGATGAATTCTTTGCTATTGTAGTTTTGCTAATCTGATCTGGCTTGGGTCAAATCATATCCATAACCTAGATGGACACCCTTGTGGCCCACATTGTCCTCTCTCACTGGGGGGTGTTTCTGTGAGCAGGGGTAAGGAACAGCTCTCCCAGTGCAGTGCAGTGAAAGTCGGCAATGATACAAAATATGGCTTTGAATGAACTCACACCATGACCATATCCACTACAGTAAATAGAAACTTTGACCTGCTCCCTTATAGCCCCACTCCCCTTTTCATGAATAGTCTTTATCCCCTATAGCAGCAGCCAGTAGTTGATGATGAATGAACAACCATATGCAGAAAGAACAAGCCTGAAGAAATGAAATGGAATTAAATTAAATGAAACAAAACTCTCAATAGAAGGGGAACGTTCCAACTACTCACTCGATTTTACCATAACACTACACAGGAAGCTGTGCCAGGTATATAAAATAAAATAAAAGATACCAGCACCAGCATATATTTGTATTTTGGATGCTAGTATCCTTAGAAAGTCTTCAGACCAGATTCAAACCAGCAGGGACCACCATAAACTTAAAATTCACGCTGTTCCAAAGTGAGTGAAATTAACTCCAAGAGCAACTAGCAGGAATGTTTCTGACAAGTACATGTTAAGCAAATACAGTAGTTAAACATGGTAAAAAGTATTTAGCTGAAACAAACCACATGCTATTTGAATAATCAGCTTACCTGACCATAACTTATCACCATACATCAGCTTAAGACTTACTAGATCTACTATGTTAGCTACAATTCAAAGATAAGGACTGCGGAGAACTGGCAAGAAAAAAAAAAATACAAGGCCAGTGACTGGAGAGATGAGTGGAGCTCATTGGGAGCCCTAATGATGCCTCTCTCGTCAGATAGTGGTCTGCAGCCCTCACACAGCTCTAATGAGCAGACCGCTCATCTTCCACTGCCATCTATCGTACTTTTTGGCGGAAAACACAATGTCTTCTCTCATCATCAGCCCTACATGAAAGAGACCTGGCCACTTTAAAAGCAAAGATCTTTATCTTGCCACTTCACACATGGGCCTGATTCACAGATGGAATGCAAATGGCCACTTTCACCTGAATCCTTTTGACTCTGAACGCAAATAGCAGCCAGGAAGGAAATAAGTGAACAGGAACACTATACTGAGAAAAACACCAGGTTAAATTTACGGTAGAAAAAAACAGCACCTGTGGTTGCCAGAAATTCAACATAAGTATGGTGACGATGTTTCAGGAATTAGGAAATGGCATATTAGTGCATGTTTACAATTTATAACACTAAAAAAAATGGTTTAGAAACAATTTTGCTCATAAATTGCTAGTAAATTTCGCAAAACAATGAGAAAGCAAACATAAAATTAAAACAGTGTTTTCTTGTTTAATTTACATCATTGAAAAAATTATTTTACAATGTATATTTGATTACGTGATGTACTGTTAATATACCAGTCTCAGTCTCTTTATATACACATAAGAAACAATAGCCCCTTTCACACATACTGTCTTTTCTGGTAAATTACAGGTAAATTTCTGTTAACACATCATGTCTTCCAAAATACTGGTAAATATGTTCTAGTAATTTACTGGTAAGAGAAATTGTAACATTACCAGTAATGTACACAGACTGAGATTACCAGTATGAGCATGTACGAGTTCAGAAGACATCTAACTCTGAGTCAATCATAATATTCTGACGCAACCATGCATTTATTCCGCACTGTGTAGTTTGGTTTGAAGTCGTCTAATACAATGTCTCTGGGCCAAAAGCAGCTGTATGAAAGCAAAAGTTTGACACAAAAATGAAAACGTCAACAAAAATACTGACAAGTTTACAAAAAAACTCAATGTTTAGAAATGATTACAGAATTTACCAGTATTTTGAAACTGGAGTGTGAATAGTGCTTTACCGGTAAAAAAGATGGAACGCCATTGCCTGTGTGAACAGCGCATTTTTGTATTTAGAGGTAAATTTGTTCCAGTTATTTTACAGCA
Source organism: Cirrhinus molitorella (assembly GCA_033026305.1). Classification (NCBI taxonomy): domain Eukaryota; kingdom Metazoa; phylum Chordata; class Actinopteri; order Cypriniformes; family Cyprinidae; genus Cirrhinus; species Cirrhinus molitorella. Next base: position 36,198,096 of record CM065117.1, on the reverse strand, counting down.
GTTTACTGGTATTACTGGTACTGTGTAAAAGGGCTAATGAGAAGAAATTAATCTATTTACATAAAATGTAAATGCAATGTCAATGCATTAAGAGCCAGGGGATAATTAAGAATCAAGTGTATGTAAACTTTTGAACAGGGTCATTTTTTTAATTCAACTATTATTGTATCTTTTGGACTATATGCAAACATCTTTTATGTGAAATATCTTATTCAGGTCAGTACTAAATAAAAAAATATCATGCATTTTGCATGATCCCTCTTATTTTGGTAGAATAATTATGATTCTGTAAACTTTTGACTTCAACTGTATATGTGATGAGAATGTCCTTTTACTCTTTTTCACTGTAAATATGTAATTTCATAGTTTTTAATTAAAAACAAAAGTAAAATTCTACAGTTCAAACATTTTTACTGTGCATGTTTGCAATCTCAAAAGTTTAAATGGATGAAATACACCCATTGCCGGAGGGGGTTATTTTTGTCCTGCAGGACAACAGATTTCCCCATCTTCCAACTTTAAAAATTTATGAATGTCCAATAACGTGTTTGGCTTCATCTCCTATTAATCTTTTATTGCATAACAGTGCAGTAGAGCGTGTATATTATTTGGAGCCAGCAGCTTGGCAGGGTGTCAGGTAGCGAATGGGTCTCCTCACAGCCCCAGGACCTGAATACCATCCATGTGTTTTTATTTAGTATAACAAAAGACTCTTCACCACAGGGCAGGCTTCCATGAGAAACACTGTCCGGCATGTAAAGAGGAGGAGCACAGGAACCTCTTGACATGTTAATTGACTTGATTAGCATTAACATTACTGGGATTCCATAAGGAGCCAAAAAGCTCTACAGTTAACTCTTCATTTGGATGCAGTTTGATTCAAACCATCAGGCTGTATCGGTAAACACGGTTTTGATTTTAGATACGTAGATGTGTATGTTTTCTCTGTCAAAATACATAAAACCATATATGAATACTTAATTCCAAACCAGAATTATTTGCTTTCCAATGTGAAGCACAAAAGGAAATAGTTTGCAGAATGTGTATGATATTTTAAGAACTATTTGGGGTTGAAAACAACACTGGATTAGACAGTAAAAGGTCTAAACTGATTCAAGGACCTAGAATCATGAAGGATCCAAAAATGGCTTCAACTACAGGAAAAATAAATAAAGTCAGGTATGTTCTGCTGCTGACTGATCCTAAAATGAGCCATTGGTGGCACGAGGTGAGGGTTATTATTACAGACAAAAAGCAGGCTACAGAGTGCATCACTGGACCCTGATGTGAGCATGCTTTCATGGTGAAAAATGCAGATCGAATCAGTGAATTATGAGCTGTAAATGCTGGAAAATGAAACAACCAGAACCGAGGTTGGTTGGATGTTGCCCTGGCATCTTGCCAAGTACTCATTACCGCAGAACGCGTGTGCCGATGGGCCAGCCAATGTGACGCCCGTTGCCGTGGCAACAGCAGAGAAGACAGGCGATGTAATGCATCATATTTCAGCAGACCAACTCAATTCAATTCACACAGATCCAATCTAAGGGTTGTAAGTGGGGGGTGAGCGCAGGCAGGGGAAAGCTGGTACTACAGAAATAAATTGCCATGAGACCATCAGCTTTCCATGCAGATTTTCTTTTAACGCTGTCTGTTAGAAACTGAAATATTCATTGTCCTGCACAGATTGGTTTTATTCAAATCTGGATGCAATTGCTTGGCATGGGGTGAGGTGACAATAGCTGGCACACATGGGTTACAGTGATGTGTGCCCAGTTTTCCTTATTCAGCTGTTATGTCAGAAACATATCCAAGCTATACTGTACAAGTCATATAGCTAATGATTTGTATACAGCTTTGGAATTATGTACAAATTAACAATTTTGAATAGGAATTCTTTTGAGCCTGAACAAAAAATTTAACTGTCCAGAGGAGACCGAAAATTGCAAAAAGTGGCAGTAATAGTTTATCCTGATCTTTTTTTTATTTATTTATTCAAAAAAAAATTTTTTTTTCAATTCTGATGAATTGAAAGTTTAAAAGAACAGCATTTATTTGAAATGCACATACATACTTACATACATACATGCATATATATATATATATATATATATATATGTATGTATATGTATATATATATATATATATATATATATATATATATATATATTATAATAATATTATACATGTTTTTGCTATCAATTTTGATACATTTAATACATACATAGTGAATAACAGCAGTAAAATAAAAGCTTTTTTATTAATTTCTTAACTAATTTATTTTTCCTTTTTTTAAGGATCATCTGACACTGAAGAAAAAAGGATAAAAGTCAACTTTGCATCACAGAAATAAATCACACTTAAATATATAAGAACAGAAAACAATTTTAAATTATATAGTGTTTTTACTGTATTTCTGAGCACATAAAAGCAGCCTTGGTGGGCATAAGAGACTTCATTCAAAGCATATGCACTACCGTTCAAATGTTTGGAATTGGTAAGATTATTTTTTTTTAAGAATTCTCCTATGCTCATCAAGACTGCATTTATTTGATTAAAAGTACAGAAAAAAAAACTGCAAAATATTATTACAGTTTAAATTAATAGTTAATAATAAATATAATCTTTTATTCCCGTGATTTAAAGCTGAATTTTCATTAGCCATTACTCCAGTCTTCAGTGTCACATGATTCTTCAGAAATCATTTTAATATGCTAATTTATTACTTATATTATCAATGTTGGAAACAGTTGTGCTGCTTAATATTTTTTTATTTTTTTCTTTAATAAATAAAAAGTAAAAAACAAAACAAAACAAAAAAAACTTTACTGAAAATAGAAATCGTTTCTAGACTTTGCTATTTGTTTTTATGAATTTAACAAATCCTTGGTAAATAAAATTTTTAAAAATATGAAAGAATAAAAATTTACTGACCACAAACTTTTTTTTTTTTTTTTTAAAGATTTATTTTTGGCTTTTATTATTATAGGACAGTTTAGGAAGGACAGGAAGCGAAGTGGAGAGAGAGAAGGGGGTAGGGTCGGGAGAGGTCCTCGAGCCGGGAATCGAACTCGGGACGCCCGTTGCGCAACGGCGCTGTATGTCGGCGCACTGCCCACAAGGCTATCGGCGCCGACCTGACCACTAACTTTTAAATGGTAGTTTATACTGTTACAAAAGATTTCTATTATAAATAAATGCTGTTATTTTGGACTTTTTATTGATTAAATAATCCTGAAAAAACTATTACAGGTTCCAACTAAATATTAAGCAGCACAACTGTTTTCAACATTGATCATAAATCAGCATATTAGAATGATTTCTGAAGGATCATGTAACACTGAAGACTAGAGTAATGATGCTTAATTCAGCTTTGCATCACAGGATTAAATTACATTTTAAAATACATTCACATAGAAAACAGTTATTTTACATTGAAATAATATTTCACAATATTACTGTTTTTTTCTGGATTTTTGATCAAATAAATGCAGCCTTGATGAGCATAAGACACTTATTAAAAATCTTACTGATCCCATGCTTTTGAATGCCAGTGTATATAGATTAATGGATTGATATATCAATAGAATTTATTAACATGCTTACAAATTCAACATTTTTGTCATATTTCAGGTATCTTTAAGATCATTTCAGGTATCTGAAATGGAAGCGTACTAACATCAACAGCTTAGAGAGATCTGACCCTTTTGTAGATCTCCCACCGAGACTTCAGTCTCTGGGTATAGTAGTGGCATTAGGAGGACAGACAGGCACACAATAGTCTCACACCAGAGCAGATGTTTTCTAATTACAGTAAGCTCTTTAACGCAACTTCACTCATTACAGGCCAAATGTTATGATACTCCACTTACAGCAGATCACAGGGAGATTTGGTGGCTGTGAATTTCCTTTAACGAGCATCTTCACCTCTCAAGCGTTATAATGAGTAGATCCAAGGTATTGCCCTGCAGGTAAGATGCTAACAGATGCCCCCCTTTGTCTGTGAAACCTCTTCAGAACATGCGAACGAAAGTTGGTAATGAGATATACTCTTATTATCTCGAAAAACTCTTATTTTAGTGGATATAGTTAAAATGTCCTGTCATATCTGATTTGAAAACTGTTAGAACATCATGATTTTTTTTCCCACCAGTCTAGTTTTAATTGTGCAAATTGATGTTTTGTTGTATAATAAAAACATTTTTAGCCCACATTTTGGCTCAGGATGACTTTAAAGGCCACTTAGCTGTGTGGGCCTGTGCAGGACTATTGGCTTAGAAATGTCTAGTATGGAAAACAGCGTCCATCTGAGATGAACCTCAGACACAAAGGTTTTAACCCATAGTGGAAAAACAGCATTGGATTCCTTTCCAGACCTCTAAAGAGAACAGGGATATTTCCACTCCGTGTTTTCTCCAGAGTATTGACATAGTGAGCAGTGATAAGGCCGTACAGAAGACGATTATTTATTCATGTGAGGGATAAAGTTGCACACCTCCCTGTCTTGACCATGGGTACCGACTCAAAATGATTCCGAGTTAATTTCCTGGCACTATCAGGGTTTCAATAATGCAAAGTCACTAAATCGACTCGCAGGGGCACTAATGTATCTAATGTCCTACAAATTATCACGCAGGAACAAATGCCTAATGTCTAACAAATTATCACACAATAGACAGCAAATATGCTTCTGCTTTAAAATGCAAGTGAAATGCTTGTCATGAATGGGACAGCGGTAGATTTGCTGTTTATGTACAAGCGAAAACAAAGACTGTGGAGGCAGACAATCAGACAAGATGCCTGCTGGGCATCACGAACTGTTTTCTGTCTGCTCACTCTCTCAACCAGCTAGCCAAACAAAATCAAACACACCCTGCAGTACGGCTGTCAACCTTTAAGTCCCTTCAGCACATCAGCAGCCAATTACTAATTAAAGGGATAGTTCACCCAAAAATGAAAATGTTGTCATTAATTACTCACCCGCATGTTGTTCCAAACCCCTAAGACCTTCGTTCATCTTCAGAACACAAATTAATATATTTTTGATGAAATCTGAGAGCTTTCAGACCCTGCATAGACAGCAACACAACTGACACGTTCAGTGTGCTCACTACCTTTCCTTGAACGTGTCAGTTTCATTGCTGTCTATGCAGGGTCAGAAAACACTCAGATTTCATTAAAATATCTAATTTGTGCTCTAAAGATGATTAAAGGTCTTACAGGTTTGGAACAACATGAGGGTGAGTAATTATTGACAGAATTTTAATTTTTGGGTGAACTATCCCTTTAAGGCCCGTGTTTAAAATCTGGAAAATGCTCCATTTTAAGCTAGTATACAGAGTTTAAAGACAACATGGTGCAATCAAGTATATTAAAATGCTTAGGACAGATGAAAAAAAATCATAACAATTTAGAAGGCAAAACTGATTTACCCTGCTGTCTAATGTATACCACAATCCTGTGTTTACGCATTAGTTGCCAATTCATCGATTGCTTTACCACTGTCCCAAATAAGTTTTTTTCTCTGGTCTTTGTACAGTATTTTTTGCACTTATTTTTCTGTTATGTTTGAGAGCTACTGGGACACTGATAAAGAAAAATACACCATACCAGAGTCTGAAAACAGGATGATAACATGGGCAAGAGATGCTGAAGACGGAGAAAATACTGTAGCAGAGGAAGATCACAACGCTTGAAATATAGGAAGAGGGGGTTATATGAATGCATCACTGAAAGCAACTGTCTTCAGAAAAGCAATGGCATTTTCTTTTCCTCTTACCTCTGTATGCAGTTGCATTTATTATTGCAGTGCTGCTTTGTTTACAGTTGTATCCAAGGAAACACTGTATTTCTGCTGTTCCATAAGCGCCACCTGCTGTCAGAGAGTAAATTAAAAAACAAAAAACATCTGCTCATACAATGTAGCATTTATTTGTATTGTGCAGTTGTTGCCTATAATTTCAAATGGTTACAGATACTTTTAAGGCAAGTTTATTTGTTATAGAGCAAATAAACAATAATAAACAAAAAATCAGCTTCACGTTTTGAATATATTTTAAGTAGTCTTCAATATTTCTGTGTTAAACACTCCATGAAATCAAAATTGACGTTTTTTGGGGTTTTAGTATGAACTTGTTAACCTTAAAATTATCTATTAGGAAGTGTGCTCCAAAACGACGACAAAGTTCACATTTACAAGACATAAGCATTTCAAACCTCCTGTGTCTCACACTTCTGGCAATATAGACCAAAGATTTTGATGGCTTCACCCTACACTTCAGCTTCTCATTAAATTTTGTCCAATCAAATGCTCTCTAAAATCCTGAGTCCCACCCCCACACTATAAATAGATGCTGAAATTGGCCACTTGTTCACAAAATTAGTATTTTCTGTACGGTAAATTGCACATATTGCACTATATAGGGGATAGGAAAGAAGGGGCGAAAGAAGTCACGCTAACCGCCGCAGCACACACACAGTCTGCTCTTGTCCAGAGACATGACAGCACAGATCAGATCAAATGCGTGAATTTGCGCAGACCACAAAACGCATCGGATCCATCTGAATTCTACACAGAATGCTATATTTCATAGCGATATGGATGAGAATGTGGCTGTCATATGCTGTCAAATGTGGCTTTACCAAGCTTGATAGCTCTGGTCTAAGCTAATACAAACAAAACGCTATTGGCTATTTAAAAAAGGGGGCGGGATTGCTTGATATGGCCTGCCTACTTTACTGGAATATGCAGCGTGTTTCAAAGTACTTCAGTGGACCTTTAAATCTAGCTCTCAATGCTTCCTAAATCAATGCGGACCTATAGACTCATACAGTTCTATCCTGTTCTTGAGGTTTTGGTGTGCAGTTGTCATAAGCTGTCAGTTGGCACAGATGGTGGTTGGTAATTTACGCCTAGTAACATGCTGACCACTGCCTGACGTCTGATTGTTTGTTAAAAGCGGCCAGCTAAAAGAGCTTCAGTCTGTTCAATAGGCAATTGCTGTGCTCTTATCTACTAAAGCAATTACAGATGCAATGTATTGTGGTTAATTATAAATGAATGAGAATCTGCTGCGATTGAATGAATGGAAGCAAATCGTTACATAATTACCCCTCAACAAATACCGCCTCCTTTTTTTAGAAATGGGGGGTCATAATAGCCCACATCGAGTAAACTATACGGCACACTAGAGAGGCAAATGGTAATTCATTATGTGTAGCTCCACTTGGCTGTAAATAAGCCTGTGATAATGAAACAGCTTTAAGGAGCCTCTTCCGTCTGTTCTCCATGTGTTTGTTTTTCCTCTCAGATATCTGTTACTCCTTTTGTTTTGATTGCCTTGATTGATCATATTCTGCTTTGAGGTCCACAGGCTTCTGGCAGTCTGCTGGGGCAACCAGACCAAATTACTGACAGAGGAAAGCACGAGTGACAGTACACAATGTGTGATAGATGAGGACAACACTTTTCTACACACATACACAGAGTGAGAAACCACACAGTTACAAACCTATGCAACACAGCAGTGTAAAAATCTTTTACTGAAACATATTTTACACCAGTGGGATGGAGCTCATCTGTCTTGTATGACAAGGACTGCGGGATGTCTCACAACAGTACAGCAAAACAAAATGAAACCTTTTGATTATTTCAAACAAAGTACTGTTGAGGTAGATTTTTGCTGCTGCAAAGGAAATACAGGAACTTGCTACTGCCAATACATATGCAGATAGGTGCTGTGAGTATTTAAAACATACTGCTGCTGCAAATATAGAATACATAACCCTTACAGATCTATACAGGTGGAGCTGGGGAGGTGGAGGGTTTCAGAGGAGCTCTGAAAGTGTGCTGCGAAATGCTCTAGTGAATGCTAACCAGCCATTTAAATGGAAAGCAGCAAGCTCATTGGCTACATATGCAACATGAACCAATCAGCTTGTGCCAAGTAGTTTTAATGCTGTGAATATCATCAGTTTGCGGTAACAACACATCGGCCTATGCTAGTGTATATTCAAAAACCCCTTCTCTGTTAAACACATAAGCTAAAAAACTATGATTATGAAACATAAACCTGTACTACAGTACATGCAACATGTAATATTAACCTGTATACAGCAGGGACAGGTCTGAGTGGACATTAGGCTATTACCAAACACCTCCCCAGTGGTTCTGCCTCCCCTTTGCTGTGATCTGTCCCGGCCAGGGCTTTAAGCACTGTGTTCAGAAGGCTCGGGTTGGAATTAAAAAAGGAAAACAAGCAGGGCTGACTCCTCAGTGGGATTTTAATTTGGCACATATTCCCCTAATCCATCCTCACTGTGGGGTGCGCACGTGCTGCCTGGACAATGGAGAGGCCACAGCTAGGGCTAATTATGTGTTGTTAGATGGAGCCCTTGATACGAGCTCTGGCATGAAGTGTTTGATTTAATCAGACTGAACAGGAAAAAGAAGCCAGACGAATGATTTCAAAAGAAGGATGAGGACATTCTTCTTCTCCATGGGGAAAAGTTATTAAATTAAAAAGAACAAGGCGTGCAGAAGTAACAGAAATGAAAATGTGCGCTAAATAATGCACTGTAAAAAAATATGTTTTTTGTATTAAATGAAAGGGATAGTTCACACAAAAATGAAAATTCTGTCATTAATTAATCACCCTCATGTAGGTTCAAACCTGTAAGACCTTCATTCATCTTCAGAACACAAATTAAGATATTTTTTAAGAAATTCGAGAGCTTTCTGACCCTGCCAGCAACACAACTGACACATTCAAGGACCAAAAAGGTAGTAAGAACATTGATAAAACAGTCCAGGTGACATCAGTGGTTCAACCTTTGTGTGCAAGGAAAACAAAAATAATTACTTTATTCAACAAATTTCTTCTGTGTCAAGATGAATGAAGGTCTTATGGGTTTGGAAAGATATGAGGGTAAGTAATTAATGATGCATTCATTTGCAAAATTATTATTTTAATGTATAATGGTCTCATTATCAAATGTTAAAAACATATTTAATAAGTAAATATATGGGGTAGGGCAACTTTTCAAATATGTGGAAATTTGAAGAGCTTTAAACCTGAGTCTAATTTAAGTATTAACCTTCTAATCTATCCAAGTATAAACCTTTACCCCCCCACACGGGATCTCAGTCAGATGTCAGGCACTGGGTGAGGGGCTCACTCTTATCCTTTCACTAGTCTGGAACCACTAAGTGGCCATTTGGCAGTCATTTGAACTCTAGTGCTATTAGATTTATAGGCTACAGCTGTGGTACTGTATGATATTTTGATTATGACACATTTCCAGTTGAACTTGTTTATCTAGAACTTTTCTCCTGATTAATGGGAAAAGTGAACCTGGACACAACCGTGTGCTGAATCACTCTCAGTGCCCTGCAGCCGACCATGATGTGGCCTGAATTGCTTATGAATGATGTGAGGTCTGGTTGTACAGAAAGACAATGGCAAAGCCACACCACCCAGCTACAAGCACGCATGAGCCCAAACAAAAGAAAGGTTAAAAGAGGTCCATTCTGCATTGGTGTGTTCATTTAAAAGGGATTGTTCATTCAAAAATGAAAATTCTGTCATTTATGCTTATGAATTCTGTATTCCTAAGAGATATTTTAAAAAACATTGGTTTGCAAATAACAAATTTCTCAAAATACGCTCTTTTGTGTTCAGTAGAAGAAAGTCAGGTATACAGGTTTGAAACAATGTGAGGGTGAGTAAATGATGACAGAATTTTCATTTTTGGCTTAACTATCCCTTTAAGCACTGCTAGACTGGTGTTACAAAACCTTAGTGTTATGTTAACTAAAACTAAAACTATTAAAAATAATTTTCTGTAATTGATATAACGCATAAAATGCAGACATTAGATGAAAAACTTGGCTGCCTTGGCAACTAACTGAAATACAATAAACTTAAGCACTAAAATAACTAAGAATTCATTTAAAGCCTAAAATTTAAACAGAAAATATAAAAACAAAAAAGATACTATAATAGTACATAAATAAATAACACTGAAATGACTGGCTTAAGCTGGATTTTCTAGGTTAAACAGATGTCTACAGTGATTGATGCAGACAAGCCCAGGTCATTCAACCAACAGCAAGCCAGCGGCAACATTACCTGACACCAACACCTTTTTATATAACAATTCATCCAGCTGAGTTCAGTGAAATCTTATGCAAACGTAGTACGCAGGAGCCACTCAGGGCCACGTTTCTCTATTGTAATAGACCCAGTGAAGAGTCAAACTTAAAAGGACAGGTCTGCAGAAATTCAGTAATTTCCCTCACAATAGGATGTCATCAGCCTCTCGTTTCTTTGAGATGCTAATTCACATGCTGAGCCGTGTTTGACGCCCAGAACCCCATAAGTGACTATTAATCAAAAAGCACTTCAGGGCTGTGATCCACTGTCTCAACTGTCCACACTCCTGTGATAATTAAATTAGCGCCAACCATCGCATTTCACCCGCTCAACATCTTCTTCAAAAATAGCGCAGTTTTGCTTAGCAAACGTCTGACATGTAAATTACAGCTCTCAGAGTTTAAAGCCAGTCAATATGCTTTTGAGGAAAATGGGTTAGAAGAGCCAGAAAACAATGAAGTGCTCTCGCTGAATTTAGCAAATTAGCATATAGAAAAGCGACTCATTTGTTCCTCGCTAAGGTTAATAAAACTCAGAAGTTCCTGGAAAGCGTATAGAGTGAGCTATGTGTCATTTTATCCACCTTTTTCTTTCTGTAAGTATTTGCAAACTTCTCATTCTCATCCGCATCCAGCTATTTTTAGCTGTACAAAAGAGCTTGTTTCGCTGTGTCTTACCATTTTATTTTAATGTAGTATAAGAATAAGCTGGATAGTAAACAGAACTAGGGCAGAGTAAAAAAAATCAAATCATTATAATCAAATAATTAATTGTTTCTCATGTTTACAAAACAATATCACTTCTTAAATCCCAAGAATCGATTAGTCTAGTCTGTTTTCAGTTAATGAACAGAACATTGTAGCACGCCTCCTATCCAAAAAGTTGCAATAAACACTGTTACTTTTATTATGAAACAAAGTCTGTCACTAACGATTATTTTGTTAATCGAGTAATCTGTTGATTATTCTGATGATTAATGGATTAATCGGATAATTATAATTTTTTTGTGTAATAAAAACAGACCTAAGTGAACAATAGCCTTTAAAATGACTACATATATAATAGCAATGAGGCAACTATAAATTAGCTCAAATAAAGTATCAAAAGTAATTATATGGTTTTACTGAACAAAACTGTTAAAATACATAATATATTATAAACAATAGATCTAACGTTCATTACGCATTATAACAAATGCCCGCATGGAGGAGGGGGGGGGGGGGGGGGCAACAGCCTGACGATTGTTTTATACTTCACAACGCGATCTAATCCTTGTTTGATATTGACTAAACAACATTTAATTCAAATGTCCACTTAATCTTTAATATTTGGCTAGTCTTAATCTTTATCTTTAAGATAGAAAAGCTACAGCCACTGTAATTTCTTGAATATGTGGACATCAAAACATGTAAAGTCAGAGTGAGGGTTTAAACTTTTATTTTGAAATGAATAGTTAGCACATTGAGAAAGATTGATGTATTCTCCTGTGTTTGTGTAGGTTTATAATTTACCTCACAAATCTGATGAAATAGTGCATGTTACACGCATATATTAAACCTGCATCGCTTATATATTTAATTGAATCATAGCGTTTGTGAATTCTTAATAGCATAATTCTTAATTATGCTTTATTATGTTTTTTAAATGGCTTTAATATGTGGAATAAGCCACTTCCGGTATTTTGCCGTTTACTCGACACAGGCAAAATGCAATCAATGATTTTTTAAAAATCGAATACTCAAATAGAATCAAAGACTCCTTGCAGCCCTAGTCTCAGATTTCAAATTCTGTCTATTTTATTATAGTATTCAAACAATTAAATGCCGTTTTGGTGCCGTTTAATGTGGAGTGATGGATCACGGTAGTGCCTCAGTTCAACAGAAGTGAACATGAACTGATCATCTCCTCTGCTTTTTTACCAGTTACAGCACAAAATAAACATGAATAAACAATGGTATGTTAAAAGAAAAAGTACAACTTACTAAAATCTGTATCCTGTCTCATGAAATCACTTAATCATGATTTCAACCGCACAAAAACGCCAATATAACAGCTTGTAAACAATGTCACTTAACGTCACATTTACCTCAGAAAAAAACATATTCGGTGGCCGTAAACTCGTTAGTCAGCTAGAAAATGAACTCTGGAGTCCTAAATTCATTATAATTTTTACTGTTCTTCAGTGTCTGAATAAATCTGTCAAGTTTGTAACTTGTGTGTGTAATTTAAGTGTTTGTATACAAATCACCTATTTTTAACCTTCAATACTATAGTAAAGTAGTACCAACTTACTCTTATGTATATTTTACAGCATTATTTTTTTCCTTGAGAAAATTTGTCATACTGTACCTGATATATATCCAAAACAATCGTTATCGAAGCAATTCGAATCAGAAATTGAATCGAATCACTGTTAAATTTGTGTCAAAACCCAATCCTAAACAGAACCTTCCACTGCACTAGCAGAACATATTTAACACAGTGATGGGTGAGTGATGCTAACATTCAGAAAGTCAAATATCAGTCCTTTTTCAATCCTATTTCAAGTCTTCCTTCACTCTCTAGAGAATAATTCAGTCTAGACATACCCCCCAACCTCCCCATTTTACACACACACACACACACACACACACACACACACACACACACACACACACACTAAGTAAACCAGAAACAGGGTGTTGTTCTGCATTATCACCATTGATTAAAATAAGCCCCTGCTCTCTTGCCAGTTTACAGCTGAGGTCCCGGTCTGGGTTTTATGAAGTGCTAGCTACTTCATTTCATTATGGTAACTGGGTTACATTAGTTGTGCACAGCTGTAGGCAGAGAAAAAATCCATCTGTATGCCAGTTTCATTTTCTCTCTTCTCAGCCCTAGGCGTACACATCATCTCCTCATCTGCTCACACACTCCATGCGCTCCCTTCTCCTCTTTCCTCACCTCTTCCTCAACCTTAGATGAGTAACATATAACAACCATATCATGCATGAGATCCATGAGGACCTTGCTCTTATAGACAGAACCCCTAACAAATGCCAAGTCTGATTACATTCGATTTCATGTGTGTTTCCGGTGAAGGTGCTTTAAAGGTCTAATTGACAATATTGAGCATCTGCTTTCATTTTACCATGAGTCTGCCCATGAAATAGGAGCATTTACTTGGACTGCAACACAAAAAAGTTTTCATGGTACTGAATAATTCATTTATTAAGTACTTAATTTGGATACTACCAAAAAAACTGGTACTATTGTAATACTTTTTTGTTAGTACAGCAAAAAAATGGTGGTTTCCATTCTCATTCGATTTCTCCACAAAGAAACAGATGTTTAAGCAATAACATATTTACCCTAGTAGACAGACTTACAATGAGCTCTTAAGTTCTTAAACAATGGTATGTTAGTTCAGACTTCATGCAATACATAACTAAATGAGCAGTTATTGCTCTACAAAATAATTTAATTGCAATCTTGTACCTCAGTGTCTTTTTCTTTTGCTTCAAAGTTAGTGATTCATCTCAGATCTGGTTGGTTTGGCTCATGGCTTAAAAAAAGTGTGGCTGAAAAAAAAAATTGTCATTTGAGATTATCAAATATCATTAAATCATTGTAATTTACAGTATTGTGCAAAAGTTTTAGGCCACTAGTATTTTCATCAGCTAAAAAATGGTTTAAAGTTAGTCATTTCCATCTTTAGCTATAGTGTGTCAGTAGGAAACATCAGTTTACATTTTCAAACATTCATTTTGACATTAATTATTATTTAAACATTCAATTGCCAAATAATCCATTTTTGTTTTTACAAGGAGTCTGGCAACAGCCAGGGCTCCACACAGAGATCTGATCTCATCATTATCATCACCTGTCTGGAATGATATGAAGAAACAAAACTAAACTGAGAGAGACTAAATCCAGAAGAACTGTGGCAATGTCTCCAAGATGCTTCAAGAAACCTACCTGCAAAGCCATCAGAAAAACTATGCGCAACTGCACCTAGGGCAAAAGCTACTTTAAATTGAAAAAGATTGTCACACCAAATGTTGATTTCATTTAGTTAATAGAAGTTAACTGACAAATAAAATCTACTTATGACATTCTTTTTGACAACATCCTCATTTTACTTTTTTTTTTTTTTTTACACCTAAAACCTGTCTAAAACCTCGTATTGTCGCTTTGCAGGCAGGTTCTTGAAGCATCTTTGAGACGTTGCCACAATTTTTCTGAATTTAGTTCGTTTCTCAGTTTCTTCTTGTCATTCCAGACAGACTGAATGATGATGATGAGATCAGATCTCTGTGTGGAGCACTGGCTGGTGTCAGACTCCTTGTGCAAACAAAAATCTCACTGGATTATTACAATTAATGGCAAAATGAATAATTGGAAATGTAAACTGGTATTTCATACTAACACACTACAGCAAAAAATAGAAATAGCTGACTTAAAATCATCTTTTGTTGGTGAAAATACTAGTGGCCTATAACTTTTGCTCAGTACTGTATATGGTTGGTACCAATCATTTAAGCCTGAAAGTAAATGGTAGTTGTCTTGTAAACAGTCAGTGCTAATAGACATCACGCAAAGAAGAGTGATTGTTTAAATTTGATGCTTTTTGTTGTTCGTATGTCTTGCCTCTGCTAAACTGCAACTAATCTGAGCCTAATGAGCTCCCCTTTGACCCCATCACACTTGCCAGTCTGCTCTGCTATCTGAACACAAAGTGGCCTTTACCCTTGACCAAACCTTTGCCTAAGCACTTCTGACCTACTGACAAATGCACATGAACAAAAACATACACATTCATAGATAATAACTCTCATTGTTGAAGCAAAACATCTTTATTCCTAAATAACATGCCAAATATGTTTCAAATCATAAGGGTGGTCAAAGGGAAAGGGCACAAATTTCCACAAAATTTCTACAAAACCTGGCCCCAGACTCACACCATTGGTTGATGCTCTGCTATTAATGTTTTAAAAGCTACAGTTTTTACAGTATTTATTTGGAGAAATTGAATCTGTGAAAGGATAAAGTATTTAGACATTAAAAATTACACACATACTTAATATCTTCTAAGACTAACCTTTATTCAATAATAAAAGAGGCCCCTCTTAAATCTAAACAATGACCTAACAGTTTTCCTCTCACTAATGACTCAGACACGAGCCAACATAATCACACAGTCCATTTCTAATGGTTATCTATTTACATTACACATGGAGGGAAATATCTGTCAGAGTCTAATATAAACACTGGATGTGCGAAACAACCGACAGTTTCACTGAAGAGTATTTAGAAGACTCAAGTGACAATTAAAAACACCTTATTTTAGATTGCATCAAATGCAATGCAATGAAACATTTCAAGGTGTTATCGCAAAACGTAACTTTTTAACATAACAGTTTCTTCTTAAAAAAATAAAATTTTGCTCATGTTTTTATGCATATACACTACCAGTCAAAGGTTTGGACACACCCTCTCATTTCATGTTTTTTAAAGAAGTCTCTTATGCTCATCAAGCCTGCATTTATTTGATCAAAACAGTAATATTGCAAAATGTTATTACAATATAAAATAATGTTTTTTTTATTTTAATATGTTTTACAATATAATTTATTCCTGTGATGCAAAGCTGAAATTTTCATCAGCTGTTACTCCAGATCCTTCAGAAATTATTCTAATATGCTGATTTATTATTAGAATTACCAATGTTGGAAACAGTTGCTGCCAATTTTTTTTTTTTCAGGATTCTTTGATGAATAACAAGTTAAAAAGAACAGCATTTATTCAAAATATCAATGTAAATCTATGCTATTCCTTTTTATTAATTTAACACATCCATTGTGAATAAAGGTATTGATTTCTTTAAAAAAAAAAAAAAAGAATAAAAATTTACTGACCCCAAACTTTTGAACAGTAGTGTATATTGTTAAAAAACCTTTCTATTTTAAATAAATGCTGTTCTTTTTTAACCTTTTATTGCTCAAAGATTCCTGAAAAAAGTATCACAGGTTACAAAAAAAGAAAATAAAAAATATTAAGCAGTGCAACTGTTTCTAGCACTGATAATAAATCAGCATATTGATGCATAATGATTTTTGAAGGATCATGTGACAGTGAAGACTGGAGTAATGATTCTAGAAATTCAACTTTAATTACAGACATAAATTAAATTTTAATGTATATTAACATAGAAAAACATTGATTTATATCATAATAATATTTCACAATATTACATTTTTTTCTGTATTTTTGATCAAGTGAAAACAGCCTTGATAAGCATAAGAAACTTCTTTAAAAAACATTAAATGAGAGGGTGTGTCCAAACTTTTGACTGGTAGTGTAAATTAGTTGGCCAGGATTTTCACATTGCACCATTAATTTTGAAAATTCTGTCATTAATTACTCACCCTCATCTTGTTCCAAACCCGTATGACTTTTGTTCATCTTTGCAACACAAATTAACATATGATATTTTTGATGAAATCCGAGAGCTGAATGCTGAATTTTCAGAAGTCATTACCTCAGTCTTAAGTGTCATATGATCCTCAAGAAACATTTCTTGGTATCATCAGTGTTGAAAACAGTTGTGATACCATAACACACATTTTACAGGATTTTATGATGAATAGAATAGCATTTTGAAATAGAAATCTTTCTAAAATGTCTTATCAATTTAATTCATTATACACAGTGCTGGCCAAAATTATTAGAACACTAGTATTTTGCCACCAGCTAAAAAATGGATTTAAGTCACTATATCTTTTGATATTGTGTGTCAGTAGGAAATATCAGTTGACATTTCCAAACATTCATTTAGCCATCTGATCTCATTATTCATTCTGTCTGGAATGACGTGAAGTAACAGAACAAACTGAGACAGGCTAAATCCAGAAGATCTGTGGCAATGTCTCCAAGATGCTTCAAAAAAACCTACCTGAAAAGCTACCTGAAAAACTATGCGCAAGTTAGTGCAAAAGTTGCTTTAAACACAAAGGATGGTCACACCAAATGTTGATTTAATTTAGTTAATAGAAGTTAATTGATGAAGAAAATCTACTGATGACATTATTTTTGACAGCATCCTCATTTTACAGCATTTTTTTACACAAGTACCAAAAACTTAACAGTACTGTAGCTTTGCAGGTAGGTCTCTTGAAGCATCTTAGAGACGTTCGCCCAGTTCTTCTGGATTTAGTTTGTCTCAGTTTGTTCTGTTTGTTCATGTCATTCCAGACAGACTGGATGATGATGAGATCAGATCTCTGTGTGGAGCACTGGCTGCTGTCAAACTCCTTGTGCAAATAAAAATCTCACTGGATTATTATAATTAATGACAAAACAAACGTTTGGATATTTTAACTGATATTTCCTACTGACAAACTAAAGCAAAACAGAAATAACTGAGTTAAAATAATTTTTAGCTGATGAAAATACTAGTGTCTTAAAAAAAAAAACAACAACACTGACTCTAAGACCTTCAAACTTTAGTTTATCTAATTAGAAACCCAGCAAGCATATTTTAAGTGTGTTTCTGCTACATTTCTTCCAAATAAATGCAATTGGTTTAATAATAATTTAATAGACATTAATCCATTTTTAAATGTGTCTTTGAAAACCAAAATCTTTTTACTCCTACACATTCAGACTCAATGGTGTCGTCCACGTCCGCAGTCCAAATTAAACAGCACTTAGGCCTTGGCGTTATTTTCTTTAATCTTCATTTCCTTGAGGCCGGGCACCGAGTGGATGTGCGCAGCGCTGAGAGAGTGTTTGGTTTGCGATGATGTCATGGTTGTCATGGAAGGAGCTCTCTCTCTCAAATTACAACACAAACCTCTCTGTGGGAAAGTGAGGGCCGTGTTCTCAAGAACCAAGCTGCCTGCACAAAGGGCAAAGTGAGTCTGTTCCTGCTTTTGTGTGCGGCCAAACACTAGCCACTTTTTGTTTGGCTGGGACATGCTGGCACACGGGAAACTCGACCGAATTTTCCCCAAACATCCCACCCGTTAGACGGACCAACAAAGCAATACCCACACAGAGCAACACAGCGGTGATCTTTAATCTAAAAACAGCACTGACCAGCCACTAAATAGCAATGATTTAAAAAACAGGGTCCGGCGTAAGTCACAAACAATACAACAGGCTTTCTGGTGTTTCCAGATGCGGTGCTGTTGTGTCTGCCGAGCGCATTAATCACAGTGCGGACTGAGTGATGGCACTTGGCTGTGGCTCTGTGCAACATTTGGCTGCTGTAAGAAGGATTCGAAGCAGGGATGAAAGGCCTCTCTGTATTTAGAGTCGGAGGCTGTTGGGAGCGTGCCAAGCTGCAATCGGCTCATGTTCTGTAAGGAACAAAAGCTCAGTGCTGCCTTTATGGCACCAAACAAAAACACAGGTCTCTGAGAGAAGGATGTGTGGTGTGAAGTGCTGGTGTACCAAAGCCTACTGTACCCAGAGTTTGGATGAACTCTGTTCTCGAAAACCTGAGGGTCAGTGAAGGTGGTTTACGTGCCATACAAGCTTTTAAAAACAGACTTTGCAGACTGGATTTTGGCAAGAACAGTACCGCGCTGTTGGTCTCCTCACTAGCAAAGGCGGCACTGTAGAGGAGCTGTTTTTAAACAATCTATCATCGCATCGCTGAAAATAGCTTGAATATTGAGGTTTGTAAATCTGTCTTGGCGGCGCTGTATACACTTGTGTGTCCAAGAGGGGATTCTGCACATTCATAACAATCACTGCAAAAGAAATTAGATAGAAAACAGGACTGTGCTCTGGATGAATGAATTTCATTAAAATGTTTCACCGATGACTGAATGTTCCCAGCTTGAGGGTAATTTTTTTCCCCCCAAGAAAAAGAAAGGGTTGGGAAATTTTCTCAGAGTTTCCTTTTACTGGCTTGAACAAAATGCTATGTATTAGCATGTCGAATGTCATGGATTGTTAATACAAAACTGATTTTTATATTTTCTGCTCAGTGCTGGACTGTTAGCATATACACACACACACACACATACACATAGATTACATATTTAAATGCATAGTTCACCCAAAATCACAAATTCTGTCATTAATTATTCACCCTCATGTCGTTCCAAACACATAAGACCTTAAATTTGAGAGCTTTTTGATCCTGCATAGACAGCAGCGCAACTGACACGGTAAAGACGCAGAAAGGACATTAAATGTCCTGTCGAATGACAGGGAAGAGAAGAAATTGTTTTTTTTTGTTATATTATAAGTTGTAATTTTTTGTTTTCTTTGCGCACAAAAAGTATTCTTGTAACTTCATAACAATACAGTTGAACCACTGATGTCACATGGACTATTTTAATGATGTCTTTACTACTTTTCTGGGCCTTGAACGTGTCCAAAGATGAATGAAGGTCTTATGGCTTTGGAACGACATGAGGATGAGTAATGAATGACAGAATTTTAAATTAATTTAACCACAAGCTGTTGACAGACGTTGAGAAACAGCTCTGATTTAACCATTCCAGACATGTTGACGCGTCTGCCATCTTGAAGCAGTCAACTTTTAGACATGCAGTAAAAATCAATACGTTTTCCAAAATGCCACAACATTGTGCAGCCTCTGGTTGTAAAAAAAACAGAGATTTAAAAACCTTTCAGAGGTGAGAATGTGTTAGTTTGTGTTTTTATGTATTAATTACATTTTTAATCTATGGTAGCTTGTCATATTAGCTGACACTGTGTCCTAACAAGTAATGCCACAACACACAATAAAAGGTATCTTTTCCATGTTTATCTGAGTTTTTGTCCTAACTAGCCATTTTAGAAACGGTTTCTATTTCCGCAACATCGCGTCTGGAACAACAACATACAAACTAAGACAGTGATAATGTCAGGTGCTGATTATGTGCTTTATTTAATGTCAAAAGTGTCTAATCTGAGTTTGAATATCATATGCATGACCTTTATAGCCATACTAAAAGCAACAACAGATAGTTTACGTCAGATCTTGAAAATACATTTTTAAAAACGTGCGTAAAAACTGTCAACTCATTGCAAAGCTAAAAAACGTATTCCATAAAAAGATGGTATCAGTCACTCAGTATGCAGTTTTACAATGTTAAAAAGGTTTAATATTTATGAATTAGATTATAAACTTGTCCATTTTGTTGGAAGTGCAGAGAACTTCTGCGCTTCTGAATGGCTGTGATATTTGAGTGATTCTGTCACGTCGTGCTGCGTCTGGTGTGGACAGCCAAATAGTTTGTCACTGAAATCTTGTCACGTTGTCACGTGTAGTTAAAACACATATAACACCTTTGTCTTGTTGCATAGAGCAACAGTCATGTTTCAGAAGTAAAAACTTCACTAGTTTTTTTCCATAGGGAAATTTTTATACATGATAAACCTTTAAGGACAGATCTGTTGTGAGCTCTGAGGTTGTTAAACCCATCTGTTCACATGAATTCAACTTATTTAAAATAATTGCATTTAATAGCAGAATTAGTGGTGAAAAACTACATTACCCATGATGCTGTAAAAAAAAATCCATCAACTAGAGGTTCCCAGGGAGCTCTCTGTTTTTAGTTTGCTGCTATGTGGTTGCTAAGGCATTCTTAGTGGTTTTTAGCCTGGTGCTAATTGAATGTTAACATGTTCTCAGCAGTAGTTAACATGTTAGTTCAGTTGCTAAAGTGTTCTCAGTATTTTTTTTTTTTATCATGGTGCTATGCGGTTGCTAGCTTGTTCTCAGTAGTTGATTAAGAAATGCACAGTGCTGTCTGTGTTTTACTTCTTTGACGCTGATCTCAAATACCACAGTGAGTTTCACCTCAGCACCCCTCACAGGCAGAGAGAGAGATGTTACCTATACAATGAGCAGCTTTGTTTGATACCTTCCAACAAATCCTCTGCATGATTGTCCACACTGAAGCAATTAAACAACGGGGAAAAAAGCAAGTCTGCATATCAGCTCGTACTCAGTTACATAACTTTGCAACACAAAACCCTGGGCAGCTCTGCATGACATTCAATACTTGGGATGACGCATAAAAGAGCAAATTTTTTCCTCCCTGAGTCAGTAATGCCCAACAGGGAAGCGGCTGCTCCTCAGCCAGGGCTTTTGCTGAAACAGACTAAACAGTCTGACTGACTGTCAACAACAATCAGAGCAGAGCACGAAGGCCAAAACACATATACGCACACACACACACACACACACACACACACACACACACACACACACCTATAGTGCTAGAGATGTTTTGCCCTCTCAGAGCTGCTGGTTAGATCAGCAGGGGATTAAACTTGCTGTCCTAATGCTTTACTTAAAACAGACGCTTGTGTTAAGCAATCCAATTACCGTTTGTTTGGCAATTCACTTGACAAATTATCATTATTATTATTATCTTTGCCAATTGCCATCAGTTTTATTTTCAGAGTTCACATCTGTGTATGTGTATGTTTGTTATTCACACAATAATACTGTGCAGAGATTAGGGATGCAAAAATACAGTAAACATGGTTTTCGATTCGGTTCTGATGGCTGATGGTTGTTTGTGTGTGTTTAAAATCCATGTCATAACATGGATTTTTTTTTTTTTTAATTATTTTAATATGTTCCTTTAGGTTTACTTATAATGTTAATAAAGCAAAAAATAAATAAATAAACCTAACAAATAAATATGTGGACAAATGATTATTTTCAAACCTCATTCTGACCCTCTGTCTAAACCGACCTGTTTTCAGGGGTGTGTCCTCGGTAATCGGCCACTGTCATGATTAGCTAACGCCATTTCACAGGAAATAGTATCAGCGCCTCCTCGCTACTGCATGTGAGTGTTTTAATAACATGATCCAAAAAAAAAAGGTAATTTCCAGACAAAGCATTATGAATCCATTCACTTACTGTTTGTGATGCAGCTACAGTCAGATCTAGTACTGCTTTATCGTTAAATCTGGGGTGATATTTTCAACTGTCCAGATGATTTTGGTATTATATCAGATTGTAATTGCACTTTAGTAGACCTTTAAGAGTTAAATTACAGGCAAAATATGTATTTTTTCCTTATACAACCAGAAAAAAAATCATGATTTCAAGATCTGAGACAAAAATACAATGGCCTGACTTTAGATGTGTGAAATTATGCTGCGTAAGACATTTGCGCAACAGAAAAACATGGACTGAAAGAACATGCAAATTCACTCTATGACAGCAGATGGCGCTTATGGAACATTCTCAATACAGCATTTCTCTGATTACCACTGTAAACAAAGAAGCTCTGCGCTTATGAACACGGAGGTAAGAGAAAAATAACATGCCATCTAAACTTTTTCCCTTCAGAGATTCATCCATATTAACCACCTGACCCCAATTCAATATTTATATATTTCTTTATATATTTTGTACATTGTGAAAAGTGATCTTGTGCTGACAGCTACAGTATTTCCTCTCTTTGTGTCTGTCTTTAGCGTTAACGGCCGTTTACAGACTTAGTAATATTTCTACATAAATTACATTTTGGGAAATTATTATAATACAGTTTGTGTGCAGTTCCAGATAAGAGATCAGCCAAAACAAATGTACAAGGCGATCGTGTTTTTTGAGCAAAAAGCTTTCGGTTCTGATTTATAGCTGCTCAAGAGGGAGAGATGCACCGCTATGCACAACTGTACATACCACTTATTTATTTCTCAGTTTATTTTACTATATATTTTTGTCTATTTATATTTACATGTGTATTTTTTATTCTCATCCTATTTTATTGTCTCTGTGTTGATGTTGTCTCTGAGTACTGGAAGCTAATGACATAAAAACAAATTCCTTGTATGCGCAAACATACTTAGCAATAAAGCTCTTCCTGATTCTGATTTTTATGACGCAGTAACGACTCCGGGGAAAAAAAACTTTGTCTGTCCATCCAATGAAACCATGAATATGTAAAGCTATCCACAGTATAGCAAAATCCTTATAATGGCACAACATAATACCGGTAGTCACGTTAATACCGGTATATCGCCCACCACTTTAATGTTTCTTTGTGAACTCTCCATGACACTGTGCCTTGATTACAAAACAACATGCTCTGAAGTCTGATCAATCCTCTGACACGATCCAGGATGCTATTTAAAATAAACTATCCTCTTGTTCCTTACGCTGGGAATCTTCTGATATCTGTACAAAGACGCAAACAAGCTGTTTAAACCAAACGTGTCAAAGCTAATGAAAGCACATGGACTGTGTCAGAAAGTGAATGTGCATCTGTATACTGTATCCATTGTAGACAAGATAGCGGCAGAGAGTGTAATTTATATTTGCTTTTGACGCGATGCAAAACGACATGACGCAATGCTACACTTGCATTCAGTGTACTCAAGTGATCAGCTGTTAAGCAACTGAATGCCAGTGGGAGGGGCCTAAGGTCAGAAAAATGACTATTCGTCAATGTTTTGCTCTGGAGGCAGTGTTTGTGCAAATGACTACGTCCGGGTGACGTCACCCTGGCACCTCGGATCCAAACAAGCTGTTTTTGGAGCTTGATTAAATAAATACTTTCTTTATAATGACAAGAAGGTTTTAAGCTATGAAACTTGCAGTATGTTTTAACGGTACAAAGATCTCTTAAGTGCCAAAAGATCAAGCAAATTTTATATCTCATGTCATGTCTTCCACTTTAAAAGCAAATGAACAACAACAAAAAACTCCTGTACACTGGATTTTAATTTATGTCTACTTCAATTTTTTTTAAAAGAAGTATTATTAAATGTAATGTCTGTTTTATTCATACTGGGAGCCCGAGGGCGCCACGCTCGGATGCTGCAGGAAATCCTTAATATCGATAAGGTATCCAGCTATCGTTGTAACTGAATAAAAAGAAGATAGAAACGTTTTGAATGATGAAACATGAAGACAATAAACACTCACTGTGACAATATATAGTTCATCTGTGTTCTTCAAGTCACCTCGGGTATTTTCAAGTATAATTATAATCCATTGCTGATTGACATATACTTTAGAGTATTCTGTGAAGCCACATCAGATCATTAAAGGAAGTTATTTTAAACTTTCAACTGATGTTGTGGAGTAAAACATGCTATAATGTTATTTTTTGTTGGAAAGAAAGAATTCTTATTACAAGTTATTACAAGTTATTACAAGGGAAGATGTTCAGCGTGGGTTGCTTTTTCAAATGCAAGTCACAAGCCATCTCAGTGCATAGACTCATAGTGACACAAACAAAGCCATTTAAGAGACAAGTAAAACACCTGGAAATTATCTTAACAACAACAACAACAACAAAAAAACGCAATTCACAAGCGCGTATTGAACCGTAGATGTCGTACCGAGCGGTTTAATATTGTATTGAGTATTGTGGCATCCCTAGTAAAGAAATGTTTGTGACACAGGAGGGTTTATCTAAGCAAGTAATTTGCTTTAACTATAATATGTAACTATAATATTTAACTATATCATTCTTGACATTTGCCATTAAAATAATGCCAAAACCTGCCTCAAATAAACTATGAAAATGAGAATAAAGTCTTACAAGCTGCATACTCTTCAAATTGGTTAAAATGAACCGAGAAGATCTCTTCTGTGGGTGCTCGATCGCAGGATCGGCGCCTATGGTCTGATGATATATAAAAATCATCTTCCACTGATGACCTGTTCTTCTAAAAATCTTTAGATGTTCACAGTGCCATTGAACACGTCCGCAATCTCTGTGCACTGTGTAAACAACGAGTGACGTATAAGCGCAGATCGCTTCGGGCACTTGCATTTATTATGCCAGAGCGCATACACCTGTCACGAGCCCGAGCTGTATATGCGCTCAGGACAGATGAATGTTGTGGTGAATCAGAGGTAAAAAATGATATAAATACTGTTCAGTTTCTTGCACAAATCGATTGTTTCGTGTCTTAGGACATCAGTGTATCGTCACGAGTCGCAGGGTTTAATTTGGTTTTGTTTGTGTACGTTTTTTTTACTCTCAAAGATTTGGTAGCCATTGACTGCCATTATATGACTGACAGACTGCAACAGTTTGAGTTTAAAATCTTTGTTTGTGTTCTACTGAAGAAACTAAGTCACCTACATCTTGGATGCCCTGGGGGTAAGCAGATAAACATCAAATTTTCATTTTTGGATGAACTATCCCTTTAAGACTGGTTTTGTGGTCTAGGGTCACAAATAAGAGTATTAAAAATCACAGCTCAGTGAGATTTTTTTTAAGGAAACAGTAAAAATATTCATAACATTACAAAGGATTTATATTTCAAATAAATGCTGTTCTTTTAAACATTCTATTCATCAAAGAATCCTGTTAAAATGTACTGCAGTTTCCACAACAATATTAGGCAGCACAACAGTTTTTAACACTGATAATAACAAGAAATGTTTCTTGAGCAGTAAATCAGCATATTAGAATGATTTCTGGAAGATTGTGACACTGAAGACTGAAGTAATGATGCTGAAAGTTTAGCTTTCACAGGAACAAATTACATTCTAAAATATATTCAAATACCAAATAGCTATTTTAAATTGTAATAATATTTCTTTTTTACTTTTTTTGATCAAAGAAATGCAGCCTTGGTGAGCATAGTAGAAAAAAATAAACTTAAAAAAAAAGTTTAAACACCACCAAACTTTTTAATGATAATGTAAGTTTTATATGTCAAGCATAAAATTAACTTAGATTATAACATTCCTGGAAAAATAAATAGCATTCACAACAACGCATCAACGAGAATGAATGCATGCCACACTCACACAGCTCTTTATAATTCAATCTGAGGATGATCACCCAATGAGCACATGCTTCTCCACCCACCTCCCATAAGAGATAATAACCACTAGGTCTAATAACTCTCAAACTCTGCACTTACTGCATTACAACCTCCAAACAACGGCACATTCTCGACCCCAGCCTATTGTTTCTGTGGATCTTCAGCTGACTATTTAAACAACACATCTAATACAGTAAAATACAGCAAGAGTAACATAACTAAGCATATTATCTTTATAATATAGGTTGCAGTGAACAAGACCAGAGCATGTAATAACCCCAAACAGCAGAGAAACAATCCTGCAAGGTTAAACAAAAGGGCTTTTGTCCATTTCAAAGGAGTCTGCGATCGAGCGTGCCATCAGAGCCTAACAGCAAACCCGCTGTTACTGCGCCACGCTTTCGATTTCAATGACAGCATAACAATATTTACATGGGGGCTCTGCATACATGCCACGCATGACAATGACTTGACTGTGGAGAAGCACAAATGAATGGATGCGAGTGTCAGGCAACTTACCCAAGTGTCTGCAGCACATAATCAGAGTCAGGCTGTTCACAGACGCCGCTCCAGTGACACACGCGCGCACATGCTGACACATACACTTAAACAACCTGCTTGATGACAGGTCATGGGGGACAGGTAGCAGCTTTTTTCCCTTTATTATTATTATTTCAAATCTTTTCTCTCTCTCCTCTTTTTTTAGATTCAGACATCACATGTGGTGCCGAGCAGCAATCCACGCAGTCACGTGAAGGAGAGGGTCACGTGACAGACCTAGATTCCCCAGGCTAGGAGTACCTGGGGAATATAGGGAGACCGTGAGAGGGAGAGAAATTTGGGGAACACCAGGGGGCACCATCTTCTGGTTCCTATTTGATTCTCTCAGCCGCTCGGTGCAGGTGGCATCACGCATGCAAATCAAAATGAAAGAGGGCGAATGAAAGGAGCTGCGGACAGAGAAAGAACCCTGGCGTGAGAGAGTAAGAACACTGCAGAAATGCCTCTGAGTTTCAATGAATATTTATCAGCTGTGCCAAACTCTCCCCCCCCAACACCCGACCTCTTCTTGGAACGGAGCCTAATTCATTTGAATGCTTGCCTTTGTTAACAGCTAAATCAGCAGGGCCGTTTGCCACTCCTGAGCTGTTGCAAGACGTGCTCTACACTGCGTCACACATGCACTGGATACCTTGCAAGCAGACACATTTGTCCCCGTACTAGCTCGCTATGCTACAGGGTGAGAGGCAGACAAAACCTCTATTGTGTAAACGCACATAGATGCTTTTCCACACTGTTATGCAGCCAGTTAACAGCTTTGACACTATGCTCTTCTGCTCAGCACTTATGATGACCCAACCTGGTATATTTAAAGAACAAATATTCTAATGAGCATCAATCTGCAGTCAAAAGACGTGCCGGAGATTGGAATTCAACTTCTATGAGTAACATTTTACTGTCTTATTAAACATTTAATCTATATCAACAATTTCATATTTATATTTATTTTTATGTTGTTGCTTTACGTGAATGTTTGTGAATGAGGGACACCAACAAAATTGTACAATGACTATATAGTTTCTTTACTTTAAAATGTGACCCTGGACCACAAAACCAGTCATAAGGGTATGTTTTTTCATATATCAGCTGACAGTTGAAATAAGCTTTCCATTGATGTGTGTGTGTTTTTTTTTTTTTTTTTTTTTTAGCATACAACAATATTTGGCCAAGATACAACTATTTGAAAATCTGGAATCTGAGGGTGCAAAAAAAATCTAAATATTGAGATAATTGCTTTTAAAGTTGTCCAAATAAAGTTCTTAGAAATGCATATTTCTAATAAAAAAATAAGTTTTGATATATTTATGGTAGGAAATTTACTAAATATCTTAATGGAACTTGATTTTTACTTAATATCCTAATGTTTTTTTGGCATAAAAGACAAATAGATTATTTTGACCATTTCAATGTATTTTTGGCTGTTGCTACAAATATACCTGTGACAAATCAAATAAAAATAACCATATAAAAATATTGTTATTTAATTTATAAAATAAATAATAAATTAAATATAAATTAGATTTTTTAAGATATTTTTTTTGTAATTTTTTATAAAATGGTATACTTAAATTAAATTACTACCTAAATTAAAGGTTAGAAATATTATTCAGTAAGGATGAATTAACTTGATCAAAAGTGACAGTAAAGACATTTATAAAAATATTATGCAGAATATATATTTTAAATAAACGCTGTCCATCTTTCTATTCCAAAAAAAGATTAACAAATAATATAAAAAAAAATAGCAACAAAAGGGTTTTCATCATTGATAATAATAAGAAAAGTTAAGAAAAGTAATGACTGCTGAAAAATCAGCTTTGCATCACAGGAATAAATTACATTACTAAAAATATATTACATCAGTGTGTTAGAATAAGAATATATATACTAACTTTTAAAATTGTAAAACAATTTCACAATATTACCATGTTTACTGCAATATTGGGAAGTAATGTTGTGAATAAATGACATCTTAAAATATATTACTATCAGAATATTAAAATTAGAATATATATTAACTTTTATTCATAAAAATATATCAGAACATTACTTGTACTGTATTTCTGATCAAATAAATGCAGCAGAGCATAAGAATATCCTTTCAAAAATTCTTTCCCAAACTTTACAATTTGAATAGTATAGCAACTTTTCTATTCACTATTTACATCAAGCAGGATTTTCAGCTATTTACACTACTTATTGCAAAGCATCAGTATTGTAGTACAATAATAATATGTTAAATATTAATTATAATTTTAAAATGAAATGGATGCCACCATATTGGGACAATAAATCCCTCCATACACCTACCCGATACTTTATGTTAAACTTTTTGATTATTTCCTTCATTATTATTGAAAATACATTTCTTTCTGTCGGGGTATCTGATTTGAACCCTGGTCGTTTGCGTCACAAAATGACTTCACCATGTGCTTTACCATCTGCACCACTGGAGCTGTTATTAGACAAGCGTCTTTTGTAGTGCTGACTATCCCAATCACACATTGGTGGGTGGAGTTAATGTAAACAGCCTCAGCTATTAACAAGGCTGGCTATTAGCACTTGTAAACAGACACTCCATTTTTTTAATCAGTGAACTGATGTTCAGCTGTTCTTTTTAATAGTTAACTTATTTTCGGGTCATCGTCATTAAAGCCCTGTTAACATTGTCACAGGCATGAAAATACATCTTTCATTTCATCAAGCTGAATACTTACTAAAATCTGACATCACGTTTTCAGGCCATTTGACACAAAGCAGTGATATCTAAGCGAGAGAGCTGTTTACAATTAGACAATAACGCCATTATTTCCTTCATTCAGACTGAAAGCTCGCACGAAAGCGCACAAACGGATCATATCCAATCATAACCGATCATATCCAGTGAACCTCCAGAAAAGTCAGGGCACGCTATGGGGTCTCAGTTAGAAGTCAATGGACCGAGGGGAGGCAAGTCTCTGCTGTAACTTTACCTGCGGGTGTCGCTGTTGGACAGTGTTACTTTATAAAAAAATAGTGACTTTTAGACTATTAATGTCATATTTAGTTATTTTTACATTGTGTTATTTTTGTAATATCGATTATTTTCTCATCCAATTTTGAGGAGAGGAGACACTGCCTCCCTTGCTTCCTCAGAGGAAATGTATATATAACATATATATAACAGTTTACAGTCTCCACACTAGCTACCTATTAGGTTCCTTATCAGTCACAAAATATTACTACTTACCTATAAGGTAACTTAATGGTTTAGCTCCTGCGTACCTAACTAGTCTTCTACCATGCTACAATCCATCAATCCCTAACTATGGACTTTTGGCAGTACCTAGGATAGCAAAGTACTAAAGGAGGCAGAACTTTTTCGCATTTGGCTCCCATGCTCTAGAACAGCCTTCCTGATAATGTTCGGGGTTCAGACACACTCTCTGTTTAAAACTAGATTAAAGACACATCTCTTCAGCCAAGCATTCACATGATGTATCTCATAACCCTGTACTTCAGTTACATCTGATCAAATGCACATCCTTTAGCTTGGGTTCAACACCATATTTGCTTGGTTGGAACAGCAGCTACGCTAATTATTTCTCTATTTGTCTCTCTGTTTCTGTAACTAGGAATTACACAAGCTTTACACAAGATCCAGAACACCTGAGAAGAGATGATGCCAACCCCTCAGAGGTCCTCAGATGATGCCAACCCTGAAACAACATACATATATATATATATATATATATATACACACACATACATATTAGTCAAACCAAAATGTATTCAGAAACCTTTAATATTTCTCACATTACCACAGTTTATTCACTATAGTTTACAAAATGATAATAAAATAGACAAGAACTCAAGAGTTAAACTCAGTCAGAACACATTCATCTTGATAATGTCAGATAACTTTGATAGAAAGGTATGTAACGAAACATGGTCAGGTCAAAGTTTTACTGGTAGTCCACTGTTTGAAGAATTTTTGGGTATAATATGTCACAGTTTACTTTATTTTGCAATCCTCACTTACATAAATGACTTAAAGTGTCCTGCATCTACTACTAAAAAATATATAAAAAATTATATCTGGTGTCTGAATACACAGTTCGCATCACTGCTGGCCTTGTGAAATAAACGAGTGGAATGTTAAGCTTTCACAAACCTCTCAACATCAGAACCAGCTATGAAACCAAGCAGACACACGGTGAGGCAGACAACGTCTCGTTCCTTCACAAAGCTCATTGAAATTCTGTGCACAGCTCTGGTCAAAGGCGGGGCCAGGCAGCAGTGCTGGAATACGGGAGATGCAATCAGCGCCTCTCACCACTGCAGCCACAGATACAGCCAGCAGCAGCTTCAATAATACCAAAGCAACCGCACACACATTAGTGCTTTGTGGCCTGGTTTGAACCTATGTGCAGAAGACAATGCTGCCATCCAGCACTTGATTTAGTATCACATCGCCAGTCAATCTGAATCTGAACAATCATCCTATTTCCATGCTATTTTATAGTAATTACTGTAAAGCAGATCAAATTTCATTTTGTGAAAAACAATTTAGAAATCTTCATGATGCACCCTTCAAATTCTGTGTCCTGTGTTTACACATATCAGGCAGAAAAGGTCGTTCTTTGCATTGTTCAATACATCTGACACACTACGGGTTGGTAGTAGTCAACAGTATTGAGGAAAGTAACTTTTAAAAGTAATGCATTACAACATTGTGTTACTCCCTAAAAAAGTAACTAATTACGTTACTTAGTTACTTTTTATGGAAAGTAATGCGATACGTTACATTACAGGGCTTGCTTGTTTGTTTTTAATCTAAAAAGTTAGATTTTTAGCCCTTTCAAAAGTTAAATACTTGTAAAGAAATACTTGCGTTACCCCGAACACATGGTAGTCAACATTTGAAGTGGATCAAAACCTTTCTTAAAATTTGTCCTAAAACCAAAACAGTGCCCGTTCTTGTCTTAGGTTTGGTCAACTTTGATTAGCTTTTTTGATCCACTTCAAATGTTGATTACTGCATATTGCTTTAAGGGATAGTCCACCCAAAACGATACGTCGTTCCAAGTCAGTATGCTGTTATTTATCCTGTGGAACATAAAAGGAGTAATCCTGAAAATGACCGATAACAATAACTATAAAAATGCTTAGTATCGGTCAACCTCTAATCTTCACACAGCTGTTTTACATAAAATGACAGTTCATAGTGACGTGCCAATTTCTAAAAAGAACAAACAACAACAACAACATAAAAATAGACAACATGACTTGTGCTTTTGAAACTAAACAATAGATTTTTTTTGTAAACAACAAAAAAAATCATACGTCACACCATACCTTTTGCAACATAGATCAGTGGCACAATTAGAGAAATCATTGACTGTGAAAGTGATAATGTCACATTAGTAACCAGGATAGCAGAAATCTAACTTCACGGGGATCTTTATAATTGGGTTTCTTGCTTTTAAATGTACTTAAAATCTGTCTTTTCAGGAACTGTTGCTTGTTAAGTGGATAAATTACTACTATTGCAATAGTAAGATTATATGGGCCATTATACAGAATTAGTCCAACGTCAGAGTTGGAAACAACTTGAAAAAAGAAAAAACAAAAAAAAAAAGTTGAATATTTTGTACTGTATGTATGCAAATTGTATAATATCCAAGATACACCTTTCTAGTAACTGGGTAGTTAATTCTCATTGTATTTTTTTTTAGAAGGTTTTGGAATATTTATCCCAAATTTGTCACTACCGAAACAGCAATAATTATTTAATTAGAAGGGTTATATTGACCTATTAAGATTTTGTTTACATCTACATTGTAAATATATTTTTTGCTATTTTATTACAAATTTTTCAGAGGTAAATCAATAACAACTACATTTTTGACAATATTTCAATTGTAATTTATGAGATTTGTTGTATTATGAATCTTTTTTTTTTTTTGCAAAAGGCAAAAAGTTGATCATACTGATTTTAAAGTAAAGGATTCATTAGTTTGAATATACACTGAACTAAACACTATCATAACATCTTTATTTTTGACAAAACATCCCATGTTTCGCTAGTGACTGTACATTTTCGGTAATTACATGTTTTAGTAGTGACCACATCACATTACAGAATTTTAACTTGCAAACTAAACACTTCTAAAACATCATAAAATACAAAAAAAAAAAAAAAAGTGTAGCGGCAATTTTACTGGGATAACACCCAAAAAACCAAAGATACTGAAACTCCACCAAATGTTTTAGTTGTGACTGTTTATGTCATTAATACTCACCCTCATTTTATAAGACCTTTGTTCATCTTCAGAACACAAATTAAGATATTTCTGATTAAATCCAAGAACTACACTACTGACACATTCAAGGCCCAGAAAGGTAGTAAGGACATCATTAAAATAGTCCATGTGACATCAACATTTGACATCTTTTGTGCACAAAGAAAACCAAAATAACTACTTCAATAATTTCTTCTCTTCCATGTCAGTCTTTGACACACATTCACAAGAGGAGCACATACATGTGGTTGGTATGATATGAGGTTAAGTAATTAATGACCGAATTTTCATTTTTCATCTCTTTAAGGCTCTCCTTTGCCAAATAATTTAGAATTTTCCTAATTCATAATATGTGCAGCCAATCTAGCTTAGTCAATTTTCTTGTTTTCTTGAGTAACAGTTAGCAATTTTAAATCAATCCCAAGTAATTTCTTGGCTCTTGTGAGGGTTAATTTGAAAAAGTGATAAAGACAGAGTTACTGCCAGTATGTGGAATATTTTAAGTGTCTGACAGGCCAAACATATGGAGGCTACCAGAACGCTGCTGGCACTGAATCTGTGTGTCTGTGCCAGGTGAGCGAAGTGCCCTGCAGAGCTCAATGGCCAGACCAGACACACTCATTAAAGAAGCTGCTGTATTGTGAGCCATGTGAGCCACCAGCTTTTGTGAACCTCCACGTTTGCCAGAGGATGTTCTGGCATAGTCATGGACAATACAGATCGACTTTGGCCCATGTAGCAGTACTGATGAAAGGACAAGATGCAGGTATCCGATTGGCAAAGGCACAAAAACAGATGAATGAATGTAAGCAAAGCAGCACCTCCCCTCAAAGTGTTCAATCTTCAAAAATGAGACTGAGATTTCCTGACAAGAGAGTAATGGAAAACAGAAACAGGCACCTTTAGAAACAAACTCGCACATTCGCCAATTGCTGAAGACCAGACACAACAAATAAGCGTCACCATTAGCTTAAACAAGACAGATCTGCATATGCTTCATTTTAATGAGGCAGACTTGGCATGGAGCCTGGACCAAACAAGACTTAAAAGGGGGTGTAAACACAGACGAGTGAGAAATCAGAACCAAAAATACGTAAATAAATTTTAGTTATTTGAACGCCACTGGAAATAGCTAAAGCTTTAATATTTAGCAGCAAAAACACCTAAGCCACATTTTATTACGCAATAAATATTCTTTTAGCAGTATCTTTGTTTAATAATTTTATTTGTGAACCACTTGCGCAGCCAAAAAAATTAAATATGAATTTAATTCACCACATAATGCCCAACCCAGAACAAACAGAAACAATTCGGTAAACGGGCAAAGTTGTCCTGTATTCTTGCACCTCACACCGTATTATCCATATTTATAATACTCTTGTATGCAAAAAGAGTAATGGGCCCGTATCCATTCCCAGCCTTCTTTCCCTCTGGATGTGTATGTATGTAAGTATAATGGTGGAGGGTTTGCCCTTACCTGGCATCCAGCTGAAAGGACTCCCAGAGCGCAGTGTATGGCAGCAGGTTTTAGCAGACTAGCACACTCAGCACACCGAAAGCAGTGCCAGACATGGCGGCAGGGGGAGACTGGAGGAAACTGGAAGCAACAGCATGAGGGGGCAAACCCTCTTGTGAGGACACACACTGGACATGTAATACGCTGGTGCCAACCATTAACACTGTGCCAACTCACTAAAGGAATGCTCTTTTCAGCTCAGTACCAGCTGGTGGATTTTTGTGATTGTGTTTACTTTGTTTCATTTAACACAATTTATAAGGCAGATTTTTATTTATCTTTAATATAAATATTTGTATGAGCATTGCTATGTGGTTGAAATCCAAAATGTTCTTCTTTTGCATTTAAAATGTTGTAATTCTTTAGGAAATACGTTTTGGGTCAACCAAATGATCTTCACCCGACCTGAAAAGAGAGCTCAGGCATCAAAGAATCAATAAAAAAAATAATAGGTCAATAATGACATCAATATAGCTTGTTTGTTGTTGTCAACATGTACAGCACCATCTTTCATCACTTTGACATAAACGTGCTTCGACTAATTTGACTAATAAACACGGCAAATATTATTAAAATGTGCATTTTAGGGTGACAATGTTAGCAAACCATGAAAATACCATACTCTGCGCACTGAACGTTTTCTCAACAAGATGCTGCTTCAGCGGGGTGGCCACCTTTTTCCGGGGTGAATAACCTTGTACGCCCTCTTGTGGTTAGGCCCATAACATAAGAACCATAAGAGGGGGAGCTGCTCTCCTGCACGGACGAGGAACAATGAGGTATCGACTTTTTATTCTGAAATTGATTCATCTTCTGTCTTGGAAATAATTAGTCCAGCGGGAACGGAGTCTAGACAACTACGTTTTCCTACATTTTCAGGCAGGCCTTGGCCTGTATTAAATCCTGCAATAATCCTAAATGCAACCCTAAACTACAGAACACCTGCCCTGTCCTGTGGGGTTTTAGTTTTTCCTGCAGGGTTCCCGCATGATCTCCACAGAGAACTAACCGTCAGGATTATTGCAGGTCGTTTTATTTTTTTGTATTGAGTACAGATATAAGATGTCTGCCGTCCTCAAGTGGCTGACAGAGGAAACGCAACCACTGTGTTCTCAGTTCAAACAGTATTTTGCATAAAGATCAGGTTGAGGAATGTCTGTTTTATGTTAGGAATATATGCAATTAACTAATTAGAATTTTCAATGGTTAAACAATAGTTTATTATTTTGTTACATTTTAGATTTTTAATGTTTCAAGTGGTCTTTGCATAGTCATTAGGCTTTTTGGTCCGTTTTTATCAAAAGAGGAAAGCTGCATTTTGAATGCATGTATCTACTAAAATCAATGCAGGTTAATGTAGTTTCTGTAGTTTAAAGGACATCATTGCATTGTGACCCTCTCTGGCATCTGTTTCGGTAATGTTAGTTTGCATTGTATCCTACTACTCCTTGACACAAACTCATATCTTCTTCAAACGAAATCCCACAATGTACGTACATTAATAATCAAACATATCAACCTTTTTCCTTAACGTGGAAGTAAGCCTATGGGTGAGACTTCTGGTTCATTATCCACTATAGGGAAATAAGAATAACACCGTGCAGTAAACAATTAGATATTGGTAAATATAAGATATATGGCAATTCCCTATAATACAGAAACCCACATAAAGGATTCCATCTTAAGAAACATCACCCAAGCAAAGTTAAACAACTGCATAATAAAAATCTCAAAACACTACTCAACCAGGTTAGCCAGGTGCCTAGGCAATAAAAAAATAAAAAAAAGTGTTTCAAAAACATTTAAAGTTGTAACAATAATCAAATTTGATTAAAAAGGTTTTAATAGGATATGGGCATCAGATGGGTGTAGCTCCATTGAGAAAAAGAGCATCTCAGCCAAATATTAATTAAATATAGGATAATATTAAACAAAACGTGAAATACATGTGCAATAATAATAATAATAATTTAAAAAGTCAACTGGAAACAGTCATCTATTGTTCCTATGGAATCTTTATTACCAAGGCATGAAAATAAACAAAATGAGAGACCATTCATATTTCCTGAAAAAATTTATTACCCTCAAAACATATGCAATTCCATTTCAGCAGATAATTTAAATTACTCTTAGGAAGGTGAAGTAGAATAAAATGAAAGAGTAGAGGAAATATTCACAGTGCAAAAACATACACTTTGTAAATCAGTGTGCCCCAATGGCTGGACACCACTCTCCTGTTATCTCTGTAACAATATTGTCATACTGTCATACTGATATGTTTCTCTCCAACTTAAACATACAAGAGATGAGGTACAAAAGGGCTTTCGCAACTCTTTGCAAATTTTGCAAATCTGCAGACACATTCACATTTCTAAAGTGCTTCCTCTACAATGGCCTTAATGCAAAACCATGATGCAATGAGAATCTGCAACAATTGAGAACCAAAACATTCATGAAAATTCAGAACCCAAAATAAAATAACCTTTATCATTAAAGTAGCTACTCTCTTACATTAGTGGGAGAGGTTAGCGTGGTCAAAAAAAAAGCATGTTGTTAACCATTGCGAAAGAGCAAACAATCTGAACAGTACTTAAACTTTTCTGCAGAACAATATTTATCAATTCTGCTCAAAGATGAGTAAACTAAATCAATGGTTAAACCTAAAATGAATCAAACGGATGCTTTTGCCTTCTGTTCATCTCTCTCACTCTCATCTTTTTCCTTGTCATCTTTGTCTTTGTCCTTGCTCTTTTTAGACTTCTTTTTCTTATGTTTGTGTTTCTGTCCTTTGAGCTCTGATTCAGACTCATTACTTGTATGTTTCTTATGCTTTTTGTGTTTTTTGTGCTTCTTGTGTTTCTTCTTTTCCTTTTTCTCCTTTTTGTCCTTTTTCTTCTTTTTGCTGTCCTGACTGCCGGGAGAGCTGGGGCTGCTGCTGTGCCCATGGCTTCCAGATGGGCTCGGACTCTGGCTGCCACTGCTGTCCCTCTCTCGCCCTCTCTGCTCCACTTTGCTCTCAACGTCCGAGGTCTCGCTGTCGCTTTCGCTGTAGTCGGGGACAAACGCCGCCTCGTCCGTTTCCCGTGCCAAATCTGAGGACAGTCTCATGGAGCGTGCAGATGGGATTTTGATGTGGTCGCCATGTGCACCACCTTTTTCTGCATCAGTCCTAGGCTCTGGAGTCAAAGCTCTATGAGGAGTCCTGTGTTCCCGGTCCTTTGCGGGACGTGCGTCAGAATGTCTAGAACCCTGATTCTCTTTACTGGATGGCCAGTCTCCTTTGTGGTCCTCTGGCCCTGTTCGTTTCGGCTCTGGGGCATTCTGTGATGATGCTCTCTTGTTCCTACTTGGACTATGCGACTCCTGAGGTGCTTCAAGAGTTTTTCTTCCAGAATCTGTGTGTGAGTCCTTTACCCTTGGGGGTGGGGAGGGTGATACTCTCCTCCTGATTGGATTTCTCTCATCTTTTGATCTCAAGTGCTCTTTTGAATCATCTCGATGCTCTGCTTTCCTACTGGTGGGGCCTGTAGTTGTCTCCCTTCCTGCTGGTTTTCTAGAGGTAGGTTCAGTCCTGTCACCTTGCCTATCTCTGGAGGACTGGGAAGACGAGCTTCGTTCACTACCATGGTCACTGCCTTTCTCCTGGGCACGCTCTCTTTCCTGATTAGGTGCGCTAGGTTTCCTTTTATCAGTTGCTTCACGATCTGCAGTGCTGCTGCGGTCTTTTTCTTTCCCCCTATCTCGTTCTCGCTCTCTGTCTTTTTCCTTGTCAGTATCTTTCTCCTTATCACCTGACGTGGAGTCCTTGGCAGGTTTGACGTCTGCCTCTTTGGAGACAGGCAGAGCTTTGTCAGCATCTGGAGACTCCTTGCCAGCTGATTTCACTGCAGTGCTCTCCTCAGGAGGAGCAGAGGCAGATGTGTTGATGCTGCCTGTTTTGGCAGTAACCTTAGAGTCATCGTCCTCAGATTCATAGTCCTCCTTTTCCCACTTGGAACGGGGCACTTGGATCATGACAATTTCATCCTCGGCAGGGGTGGAGCTGTCATTGGTATATTCCTCTAAGGTCTTCACCACAGTCTTCTTTAGGTCAAGCTTATCCTCATGCTTTTTGATGGGACTTCCACCTGTGGAACTGGTGCTGCCAAACATAAACATGAGTAAGTTGATAGTACAGATTAAAAGAGAATAAAAGTACTTTAATATATAAATAATCTCACCTGGTGTAATCAACCAATACGGACCCTGACCCATCGGGAGCATGAACCTTTCTCCTCAATTTTGTTCTGGACTTGTCCAGTCTGCCCTTTCCTGTGGTATGAGCAGATTCCTCCGCTGAAAGTGGCCGATCAATGCTTGATATTCTCTTGCCAATTTCCCTGTTGATTTTAATCTTTCTTACAGGTTCTGGCTTAATATCCATCAGAGATGGAATAGCTACTTTCTCCTTTTCAACTGGCCTTTCGCTCTCCGGTTTGGGTTTTGATTTTGGAGAGCTTTTGGCCACGTCAGCTTCCATTTTTGCTACTTTTACTGGAGGAGCTTCTAGCTCTTTTGCAGGTGGCTTGTCATCTTTTCGTTTCTTTTTATCCTGTTTAGTATCAACTGTCTTCGCGGGCATCTTCTCCTCAGTTTTCACAGGCTTTTCTGGTTCTTTTTTAGGGACCTTCCCATCTTTGACAGGAACTTTATCTTGCTTTGGAGGGTCTTTCACCAATTCTTTCTTGCTTTTGGCCTCATCTTTGATGGGCTTTGGCTCCTGATGGTGTTTGATGGGCCTAGACTGCATCAACTTGCGTGGGAGCATGAGTTTGGACTCTGAGGACTGAGGTTTGCTTGGTTCAGATTTGTGGGTTGGTTCGTCTTTGACTCTCTTAATGGCTGGTTCAGTGGGAGCCACCTTCTCTCGTGGTGCATCAGATTCTTTGTCTCTAGCAGGTTTTGACATCTTTCCTGATGTGTCTTTCTTCTGCCCACTGTTGTCAGACTTTCGTTTAGCTTTGTCAGTTTTGCTTTTAGTCTTCTCTTTCTTTTCCTTTACAGGGGTAGTCTTGTAGGGCACTGCAGCGCTATCCATGGGCTCATCCCTAACAGGTGTGGCATCGTCACGACTTGAATTCATCAGCATGGAGTCCTCTTTACGATCATCTTTCCTGGATTCATCCATAGAGTCAGAGTGGCTAAAGGGGTCACCATCTTCTCTCTTCTTTTTGCGATGCTTTTTATGCTTCATAGACTTGGGGTCTGCAGCAGTGCTGCCACTAGGTTCTCGGTCCTTAAGAGGTTTCAAAGGCTCTTTGTTGAGTCCTCTTCCTGCTCCAGTGGTGTTGACATGAAGGTGGCCATACTTTTCGGCACACTTTTCTTGGTACGTCATGGCACCTCTGCTTCTCGATGGGACACTGTGGCTCTGAGGTGGTGGCGGATAATCCTCCCGACGTCCCCTGCTGTAGGGTGAGTTTTCTCTTGGTCGGGGCGGAGCAAAACGCTCAGGGGTATAGGGGTCTCTGCTGCCTGGGGCACGGCCTCGCATTTGACCACCTGGTGGGTTATTGTAGCTCTTCAGGTATTTATCGTACCACTCCCTGTACTCTCTTTCCCATTCTCGATATCGTTCTCTCTCATAGGGGTCACTTTGGTCTATGTTGCGGCCATAATAAGCCTTAGCATCATACGGTGGGAGCTCTCTGTACCTCCCTGCATATTTGCGCTCACCCTCGATTTGAGAAGGAGGTGGGAGTTTCTTGCCAGGACTGTGATTTCTATAGAGTGGGGATCTGGAGCGGGAACGATAGATTCCAGTTCCCATTCCAGGCATCTCCCTACTCCTATATGATGGTGATCTACTGCGGGAACGATGGTATGTTGGAGTGCGTGACCTAGATCGATAGCTACGGCTTCGACCTCTGCCCCTGCGGGAGTATGGTGAGCGTGAGTAGGAGCGTGATCTGGAACGAGAGCGTGAACGAGATCTTGACCGAGATCGGGAAACTGACCGAGAGTAAGAGCGTGGTGATCTGGACCGAGAGCGAGATTTTGAATAGGAATATGATGAGCCACTGTAGGAGGAACCCCTGTAAGGAGATTTTGATCTGCAAAAGAAAGGCAATTGAGGAAATTTAGAACTTTTAAAAACTCAAAAATTACAACTTGGTGGTGGACAACTATCAATTGTCCTAACCTAGAGTAGGATCGCCTTCTCTCCTTCTGGATCTTTCGGTACTCCAAAAGCTCTTTGGCAAAGTCATTGGTAAACTCCTCAAGTTTGGACTTCTTCTCCCTGGTAACGAATCGACATTGGGAACTATTTATCAAAAACAGGAAGGAAATAAAACTTTGCAGTTAAAACTTGGTCATTCAATACTACATACACGATTATGAGAAGTAGGGGAGGGGAAAAAGTGATGATACTCCACACAATTTTTAGGTTCAATTTAAAGGTAACAAAAATGGCAAAAACATATTAACATTTTCAATTATGCTTATGGAGGGAGGAATGAGTAAATAATTGTAATAAATACATTTTTCAATATTCATGGTAAAACTACTTACTCTTCTTTCAGTCTACGCTGCTGACGGTAAAACTCCTCCTTGGATAGAAAAGGTGCTGCTGGCAAATTAGGGATAGGGTTGGCTATAGGTGGCTGCGGACCAGGAGGTACCCATGGAGCGGTCACATTTGGTGGGACAGGTGGAAATACAGGTGGTGGAATGTTGTAGGGAGGGGGAGGCTGCTGTCCTGGAGGATACTGTATGGGATACTGCTGTGGAACACCACCAGGTGGCTGAGGCATAGGATGTGGTGGAGGAGGAAAAAGAGCAGGAGGCACAAATACTGGAGGGACTACAGGAGGAAGGTTTTGTACTGGAGGAGGCTGTGTTCTTGGTGGTCGCTCACTAGGACCTCTCCCTCTATTTGAGGACCTGATAAGACAAAAAGACTTGGGTGAAGTTTCTGTCTCTCTTGCAATAAACAGCAATCACACTTCTGGATACTTACGGCTCCCATGAAGGACGGTTTCCAGATGGCCTTGGTCCACTAGCCCTTGGCTGTCCTAAAAAAAAAAACAAACAAACAAAAAAAAACTTAAATATGAAGAATGGCCAAGTCTACAGAAAAAAAATGCCTGAAATCTTACCTGATCTGTGCATGTGGTGCTGAGGCATATTCGGCTTCCCAATTACTGGGACATGGTATCCCTAGGCAACAAATAGAAGGAAAAAGAAAAAAAAATCTGTAAATTGTAATCATGGATGCATCAATATTTTTATATTAACTACTTTTGTGCATGTAATATTGTTGTGTTAATCTATGTGATCCTCTAAATATAAAAGCACACTATAAAAAGAATAATACCTTCGGAATAGTTGTTGTCGGGACAGAGGTGTCTGATGAAGGCACAACAGTAGATGCTGGGACCTCTGGTTCCCTGGGGAGGAACATTGACTCCATAAGACAAATTTGAAACCCGTACCTCATGTTTTGCACAACTAGTGGATCAATTTAAGTTCTAGAAAGCTGTAAAATTACTTACTTAGATGGAGGAGGGTCATCCTGCTTAGTAGAGTGCTGAGGAGAGTTCACCACAGGGCTATAGTTCGACGCTGCAGGTGCACTGCTGCTGTTTACAGTGGAGCTGCTAGAAGAAGGTGGGGTGCTGGAGGGCTGATGAGTGCTAACAGGAGATAAAGGGGCAGCAGGTGCGCTTTGGGGAGGGGTGCTATCAGCTGCTGTGCTCGGAACATTGGCCATCAGAGGGTCCTGCTGGCGTGAGGTTGTCAGTCTCATAGGTGGTCGCTGAGCAGGAGCCTGTGTCTGGGCTCCTTGTGCAGCTGCTTGAGCAGCTGCAGCTTTTCGAATCCTCTTGGTATATCCAGTTTCATTCCTGAAGTTATTCACTGCCTGGGGTTGGAGAGAATATGTTTTCTTAGAATTCTACTATTAACTTCAAGGTAAAGATAGCAACAAAATAAAACTGGGATAGGGATTTCTTACTTGGCGCAAGAATTTGTTCGCGATCAAAGCATCAGGAGATACATCCGATTGTTTGCAGGTTGGGCAAACATGTTCGTCAGACTCCAGCAAACACGTTCGAATACCTGTGTCCAAAAGACTGTAAGCTTTCACCGGTCAAACACTTCATCTTTTTAATTTGTTTGTACACTTACACTCATCACAGTAGCTATTTCCACAGCAGGGGATAACCACAGCGTCTGTCATAAGATCCTTGCAAATCAAACAGAGCAGCTCATCAGGTACTGGATCTTCTTCCTCTGAGGATGAAGATTGATTTTGGGGCAAAAATGGTGGTTTCTCTTTCTTTCCAATAGCATAGGCCTCACTAAGCACAGAAAGCACAATGTTATCAGCAGAATTGACATGTTGAGGTCACTACCCATTGTGGTTTTGTAAAACTGCCAAGCTGAAAAATAGGATCCGGCAACACAATCAGTTACAGCAAGGCCAAGTATACTCACGCGTCAATAGTAGGAATGGCATATATTCCACTGTTGGTCAACATGACTCCCTTTCTGTTTGGGTCATCAACCTCCACCATGAAGCTCCGAGGAATTCCTGTGCTTTTCTTTATCCGTTGAGGAGCTTCAAAACTTCGATCCTGCTAACGCACGGTTGATATTCAAGGTTAAATTTCTTCTCTGACTAAACGAGCATACCAAATGGAAAAACATATTTACACAAGCAAACAGCTGTCATGCTAAAGCAGCTGTGGTAATGAAAACCCAGTTACCCCATTTGTTGGGCAGTTTCGGATATAATGTCCAGTTTTTCCACAACGAAAGCACGTGTAGTTTGGGGGAGGTGGACCAACAAGCTTCGTTTTTGCATAACTAATGAATAAAGATTTTTGTGTTAGAATTGATGCCGAGAGCAATTTAAACAAAAACAACAACAGTCAATGTCTTGCATTGCACACTTACTGGATTGGGTCATAGTCATGGTTGGACTGAGACATCATTGCTTTTATTTTGTCTTCCTCTGATGCATTTGTTTCAGCAAGATTGGCTGTCTGTTTAACAGGCAATAATGTTTTCACAAATAAAATCAATGTTGGAATATTCAATCGAAGCCCACAAATTTACTGAAACCCTGTCCTGTAAGAAGCAGCTTCTTGCCTCCATCAGTGTGAGATCTTTAAAAATACTACAACATGAAGTATGAGTACCACCTCAGGCCTTAAAATGAGAACATTGAGAGCTTTTTATATTAAACAACAGAGCAGAAATATAAAATTCATAATTGAAAGACAAACCAATTACCAATTGCAATTACACACATGCATTGCCCATGATCTAAGAGATTTTTTTCCATTTGATAAATTTTATTGCAATAGGTCTCATTTCTGGGCACATGTCAGATGAACACAGATGATTTCATACCAACCAACGCAATGCATTCATGACATAAGACATGTACACAGAACCAAAATGAAATGGCATGATCTGCATGAAAATGAAATTTGTAATTGTACCAAAATTACACTATATTGTGAAGTATTTTGACATCACATGAATAAGACAATTAACTATTAGCAATATAAAGTATAATCGTACCAAAGTATGATACAAAATGCTGCTGGTCTCGGTAAAGTCCAGTATGAAGAAAAAAAAAAAATTCACAAAAAGTCCAAAAAAAAAACTGCGTGATCTGCAGGCTTCGTTCTTCAATGTGACAAAAATTAAGCACAAAAGATTGCAAAAGGATTCCAGAGTGCTTCAATAATAAAAAAAAAAAAATATTATAATAATATTAATAATAATAATAATAATAATAATAATAATAATATTATTATTATTATTATTATTTTATATATATATATATATATATATATATATATATATATATAAAAATACACCTGCAATTAGC
Organism: Cirrhinus molitorella; assembly: GCA_033026305.1. Classification (NCBI taxonomy): domain Eukaryota; kingdom Metazoa; phylum Chordata; class Actinopteri; order Cypriniformes; family Cyprinidae; genus Cirrhinus; species Cirrhinus molitorella. The sequence continues at coordinate 36,153,936 of CM065117.1, read as the reverse complement.
ATAATGTGGGCAAGAGGTTTAAACGGTACTCCACACTGATAAAAAGGCAGTAAGCTCACTCTTTACAGGACCAGGCTTTTACACATGCATCAATACAATTATATAAATGAAAAGAAAAAAGCTATTAACATAACTCTTACATTTAATATTATTGATGTACAACATAAAAATGCTAAATCGTCAGTATCACTATTGATAAACAAGATTGTCTAATGCAAAACATACAATTTCACATGTGTATTACACAACAAATTTCACATTATATTCTGTGCATACAGAAATACATAAGCTGGATGTGACAAACCACATGATTTTTGACAAAATATTGCACTTGCAGCTAAATTAGAGCTTGCCAAATCCAAAACACCGAGAATTTAGAAACAGAGTGGAGTGTATCAAGTAGTTGCAGAGTTTAAAATACCTTTGAAAGCAGGGCCAGTGAAATGGATGGAGAATCATCAATCTGTCATTGGAAAAAACATTAACACAAAGAGGGGTTTCACCACTATGACAAGGCACAATTCCATCATGCCCAACAGAGAGAAATTGGACCAAAAAAAAAAAGTCTTCAACACTACAAAAACAAAGTAAGTAGTATATTTACAACCAATTCCTACTGGACACGCATGAAATTTTAAGTTTAAAAATGTAAAATCCAGCCTCTAAATTTGACATTTTCATATTTTATCTTAGTTTCATTATCAATTAATGGATATTTCTTAGCTTTGATTCACTGTGGAGAAAGTAGTATAGCGTCAAAGCTATGTTCCACAGATTGAGTCAATTACTTGTAATCTAAGAAATATGTTCAAAAAAGAAAAGAAAAACACCAACTATGTTAAGTGAACACACAGGGCCTTAAGAAAGATGTGAGCGAATTAAATACTGATGTTTTATTGTAAAACCTTGCAGTAAATCATAAAAAATGCAATTTATTCATGTAGAAAATATAACTATAATACAACAGGCCATATAAGATAAGAAATAGGCATTTAAAATTGTTCACTGGAATCAGGTACTTTTGTAAAACTATGTGCCTCATAGAAGGTCACTGCTTTTATAGGTACTTTGGGTCTCAACATCACACAAGTACATAGGAGATAAGCAAACTACAAGTGCTATCACAAAAAATAATAAATATAAAAATAAATAGTAAAGCATTATAGCATAGTATATGTTCAGCTGTCACATATGACCGATCCCAGTAGCTGTTTTGCAAACATTTGAATTAAGACATCAAATATGGAAAACAAGTACAAAAAAGTCACATGAATAAAATACGAAAAGGCAAATTGCTGTGGGGCAATAAAGTACAATGTTCAGAAAAAAGGAAAAAAAGTTTAGTTTTGTTAGAACAAAATATTAGAAGAAACTACGACCCCTAATTACAAACATTGTGGCCAAGCATCACTGATATAGACTTTTCACCAATTACCAATAAAATCTCACTATAAAAACCAAAATATGACAATTGTATTGTATACAACTACACAATTGTGTTGACAGTTGGTCAGGAATTTCACCAACAGCTGTCCATGCTCTTTCATTTGCCTACAGCTTTTGTAAAATAACACAATAAGCTACAACAAGCAATGTAAGAGAACACCTTTTAGGTATGATTAGTTCAATTTAGTTCAAATAGTTACAATAATTAAAATTTTGAATTACTATTTTCTAGGGAACTGTATATGTGACCCTGGACCACAAAACCAGTCTTAAGTAGCACGGTTACATTTGTAGCAATAGCCAAAAATACATTGGGTCAGAGTTATATATTTTTTATTTTACGCCAAAAATCATTAGGATATTAAAGTAAAGATCATGTTCCATAAAGCCATTTAGTAAATTTTCTATTGTAAATGTATTAAAACTTGGTTTTTGATTAGTAACATGCATTGCTAAGAACTTAATTTGGACAACTTTAAAGATGTTTTACTCAATATTTAGATTTTTTGCACCCTCAGATTCCAGATTTTCAAATAGTTGCATCTCTGCCAAATATTGTCCTTTCATAACAAACCACACATCAATGGAAAGCCTATATATTCAGATTTGATGATATATAAATCTCAATTCAAAGAGAAAAAAAATAAAAATAATAATCGACCCTTATGACTGGTTTTGGGTCCAGTGTCACATATTTGTACTAAATCAACACCTATATGGTCAAGACACACAATTTACACAAAATTCAGGGGGGAAAAAATGCTGCCTAAATTAGAATGAGAATTAACAGAAAACTCAATTTTATACATTGTTTTAACTAGAGCTGGGAATTAAAATTAATTTTAGTACTAAAAGTAATTTGTTTTCCATGAATGAAAATGAAAACATTACAACAGCATGAAAGCCAAGTTTCATTGACTGTCTTTAAAATGCCATGAGGCAGATTCCTAAACACACTGAGCCAAGTCAAGAACAAATGGCCAGTATAAAATACAAGAATTTTTTAAAAAAAGTAGACAATTCACATGTTCAGTTAGTCCAAGGCAAGGCTCATTATGTTTTAGGTAATATACTTAATTATTAAAAAAAAGGTATATAAAAATATTATAATAATAATAATAATAATAATAATAAAAACCCATACACCTTGCACACACACACACACACACACACACACACACACACACACACATCCACACAACTAAGGGCCCGTCCACACGGAGACACGTTTAGTTGTATATGGAAAATGTTCATATCGTATTGCGTTTCATCCAGATGGATCTGGTGTTTTGGGAGCCAGAAACCACTATTTTTTTAAACCGGGTACCAGAGTGGATAAATCTGAATTTTTTCTTGCATTTTCGTGTACAGCCAATCCATACATTTTGTGAAACGAGGATGTCATCACCCCACGTCTTGACCCTAGTCAGACAATGGTACATCATGTAACATCAACCACAACATGAACAAACAATGAATGACTGTATTTTTATAATTAACATTAACACATTGATAATGTAAAAAATGTATTGTTCCATCTTTGTCTTCTTACTGAGTTTGTATATAGGGCATGCGTAAAGTCGTCTTCCCTGTTTTTAGTGCTCTGTTGCCGAATTACAGCACCAGATACTGGTCTGGAATGTATACTACATTTTGAGTTGGTTTCAGTGGTTGTGAGTATGCAGAAGCCATGCTTACAAGATTTTTTTTTTTTTTTAGATCAAGGGAAAAAAAAAGCGATTGGATAGGGAAAGCTCTGGCTTCGTGTGGACGGGTGCTAAATTAAACTACTATTCCTTATAAATAGCAATTGAGTAAACATGAGTAGTCAGACACTGAAGCTGTATGATACAAGGTGAAATTAATAAATAACACAATGTATTTTTTTATTTAAAAACAAAAAACAGACAGCTTTTTACAGATGTGTCACTTTAAGGACAAACAGACTGAACATTGGCCATGTTCAAGGATTATATAGATCAATATGATCTTACACTACACTGTACAACAGAATTCATATTTGTAGAGAACTTCTTCAATGTGAAACAGTGTATTAGCATGCGCACAGACTTCTGTACACGCTGGAAATCGTATATAAAAAAACATGAAAATCAATGCAACAGCTTTAGCGAATCACACAATATAAACATTCAGCTCGACAAACTTTGTTATCTTCAAACAGGTTTCAAAGACAACATTGAGGAGGAGCATGAGGAAAGTTCCCTAAATGATTTCAAGACAAAGCAACTGCTGAGGAGTTTGAAAATGTGTGTAATGAGACAAGGAAATGAGGTGTTTTTACATACTGCTTTTGAAGATCCACTTGGTTCAGATCGATCGCTGCAAAACAAAACAAAAAGAGAGGTTAACTTCCAATTAATATAATATTTCCCCAACAATTACAGACTAATGACTTCAAAATGTAAACCACAAGACCACATTCAAACTGCTTAAATAAAACGAGGTGGAAAGTGGACAGTTGTGTGTGTGTGTTTTTTTTTATCTAAAGTTCAAATAAATTAATGTGTCAATTGAAAAATCATCATTTAAACCACAGACCTTTTTCTAGTGTTGCTGGTTCTAAATTTTTGTATGTCTTATCCATATACTAAAAACGCCCAAAATTGAACCCGATCTGAATTTTTTAAATGATGGGCAAAGGTTTCGGAGTCGGTGTGATATTTATATTTTATTGTCTTTCAATTCAAAGGAATAGCAGCACATTTAATACAATTATACAAGTTATTTTTTCCTTTGAAAACAGTATTTTTATTTTTTGCATGCATTTTTAATGTGCAAAAATTTCGGACTTTCGGTGCAAGGACCTTTACTCTTTTCTATACAATGAAAATAAGTTGTGACTGGTTTGACAACTCAAAATGTCATTGTTTCTCAGCCCACGTCCAGTCACAGCACATTAAGCTCGAACATCGAAGAAGTGCAAATAAGATGTGACAACTCAAGTAGAAGGGAACATTCTTAGTGAATGACGAAACATCTTACAATTTTGAATTAACATTGGTCAATGACAATTTTAGGTTCAGCGTTTTTTTTTTTTATCAGACCTAAAGGCTCTGCTTTGAGAACATACTTCAAACTCAACTAAACACAAACACACAGATGTTAACAGTAAATTAAAGTAAAAATGTACTTACATGACATATGTTTTGCTTGTCGACTTAAGCCCTCCAATAGGGATTCGTCTGATGATGACAGACGAGTTTTTGGGAATGAGGGCTCCATCATCAGTGTATTCTGTAAACACAAGCAAGATTGACAAGAATATTAATCAAAGTGGCACATTTTCCATTCATTTGTCTATATGCGTGCTTAAACTCAAGCACACATCGTAAGCACATACATACAAAATGGAGCCTTCACTAAACAAGTGTACAGGCAAAAAAAAAAAAACATTTACATTGAATTAATATGTAACAAATCCAGTCAACGGGGTCAATGTTAAAAAAATGAATAAATGAGCTTTCCATTGATGTATGGTTTATTAGAATAGAACCATATTTGGCTGAGATACAACTATTTTAAAAAAAATGAAATCCGAGGGTGCAAAAATATCAAAATATTGAGAAAATCACCTTTAAAATTGTCCAAATGAAGTTCTTAGCAACGCATATTACTAATCAAAAATTAAGTTTTGATATTTACGGTAGAAAATTTCCAAAATCTTCATGGAACATGATTTTTACTTAATAGCCTAATGATTTTTGGCATAAAAGAAAATTCGATCATTTTAACCCCTTACAATGTATTCTTGGCTATTGCTACAAACATTCCCATGCTACTTAAGACTGGTTTTGTGGTCCATGGTCACACGTTTACAAATTTTAATAACAAGTCATAATTGAACTCACTTAGCACACAAAACTCGACGTTTCGAGTGATATAACTGCAACGCTGGTAACTGTCAGGATTTGGCCTTAATACGTTAGCAAACATTAGCTTGGAGCTTAACTTTACTACATTGATAAACACATCTTGCTAAACAAATACATGTACTCTTTTTAGGTCACGTAAACATTTAAGTGTCAATTAACTCGTAACAAACCTCAAAATAGTGTATTAACAACTTATTCGTCCAGCTTACCTTCTTTAGTCTGAGCGTTGGTGATTTGCAGGTCGCAATCCGCGGCCTTCAGCTTTTCTCGCCCCATGATCTGGCGTTTCAAATCACTGAGCGTGATATGAAGGCCATCGAAGGTGACCGTGTCGTAGTTAAGTTTAGAAGAAAACTTGTAATGGACACAAGACATGTTTAAACAATCCTCGTGGTCAGACACCACCACCACCACACACAACCAAACTCAACTACAATTCGCACGATCGCGTGGGCTCTCCCAGCGATCACCCTTACTCAGTGTCAGTTTATCAGCTTAACAGTTTAAGAATAATAGCCATGTTTGCTCATCATCTCAACCCTCTTAAATTAAGAGTCACCACTAAGGAGGTCGTGTGGATTCTGCCTCAACTGCGGATTGAAAATATCAAGTGTTCAAAGAGTGTGATCAAGTGTAACACGCAATCTTAATGACGCAAGTGACTTTTAAAAGTCCACGGGATTTCCCGGCAGAAGCCAGAACATCTCCTGCTGTTTCTCAATGTCCCAGGGCCATATGGCGGTTAGCCGTGAGCTGTCCGTAAGGTCCAACTCTGATAAAGAAATAAGCAGTTCAAACAGTGTCCGTGTGGGTGAACGTGTAGAGTCCTGTCAAATATGTCGCCCCAAGTGTTCCCGTCAAAGTTCCTCCGAAATGTTTGATCGGCGTAGTCCAAATTTCAACAAAATACAAACCGACGTAGTTTGAAGCAAGGCCTGCAACAATGTGGCTAGCAGCTAGTGTGAGCAACCTAAAATGGCGTCCATCACACATACAAAAACAAAAGACTAACGTTACAGCAAAACCATTACAAAACGCTAAAACAAAACGAGCAAGCAAAACGGTTCTCCTTTTATCAAAATACTGCCGCGATAATCCAGTCGCCCCGTCCTCAACTCTGATGACCACAACGTTGTTTAAATCACAGTTTGAACGTACTGACTACATTCGGTTGCGAAAACAACCTAACGACTGCACGCACTCAAGGGGTTTCCGCAGAAAGCGCAGGGGCAAAGAATGAAGACGTTACTAGGAGGGGCCACGAGTGCGCATGCGCAAATGCTACCAATTGCGGGAGGTCAACACGGATCGTATTATGCTTATAATAATGTTTAAGGATGTTCATGTTAATAATATACACTACCAACCAAACGAATAGCAAGATTTGTAAAGGTTTTTTTTTTTTTTTTTTTTAAATTTTTTTAATTAATTAATTTATTTTTAAAGAAGTCTCTGCTCACCAAGTCTGCTTTTATTTGATCCAAGTACAGTACAAAAGTACAAAAACAGTACAGATTTGGAATATTTTTTTGACTATTTAAAATAACTGTTTTCTGTCTGAATATATGTTAAAATGTAATTTATTCTTGTGATTTAAAAGCTGATTTTTTAGCATTATTACTCAAGTCACAGAAATCATTCTAATATTCTGTTTTGCTGCTCAAAAAATGTTTATTATTATTAAGTAGATTAGATTTTTTTTGAGTATGAGTAGATTTTTTTCAGGTTTCTTTGATGAATAAAACGTTCAGATGAACAGCGTTTATCTGAAATAGAGTATGTAATGTAACAGTATAAATGTCATTATCATCACTTTGCATCCTTGCTAAATAAAAGCAATGGAGGATCATTTGACACTGAAGACTGAAGTAATGATTCTGAAAATTTAGATTTGTCCACAGGACTAAATTATATTTTAATATGTATTTTTAAATAGAAACATATATATCAAAATATTGAACACATTGCTTTTAAAAAAAGTCTTCAGTTTTTATTATTTCTAGAGGCCTACACTTTGTTTTAAGGACTTAAGGATTTATGACCACCAGATGGCGGGCTATATTTATAAATTCTCGTATTACTATTTGTACCAGAGAGCACTGCTAGCATTAAACTAGCAGATACGGATAGACTGCTGATGTGTTTGTCATCTTAATATGTTCGATCTGAAACCAACAAATTAAAAATGTTTCTATTATAACACTTAAGATTTTATTATAGTTCCTTTGTCAATCATCGTTTTGATAGACTGTTAGCAAAATATATTGGAACAGGCTGCTTAATTTTGTAGGCTATTTAGAGATTAAAAGAATTCATTTTTTTACTTTATCAAAAGTTGCAAAACTGTTGCACTTGGAGAAACAATAAGTCCCTAACTCTAATATTGTTTAGAGAACATTACAGTAATTTTAGCTCAACAATCCTTGTTTATATGTGGGACTGAATCACTGTCGTGAAAGCTAAGTCAACCAACGCCAGTAAATGTTTATTTTCAGAAAGCATCTGTGCACTATTTATTCTTCTGCATGGCTCTGCAGTATGGAGATTTACTCAGGCTTAGGCTTTGTGTTCTTGACGCATAAGTAAAATATAGAACGTAAATGAGAATAGTTTTATTCGCTCGCGTGCTGTGATCTGATAAATTACAAATGTGTTCGACTGATACACTAAAGAACCCTTGGGTAAATCAGTCCAAATTAGAGCTACTTATGCAACTAGTGTTTATGTGTTTGCAAATCCATTTGGAGAACACATTTAAAAGTGTAGTACTAGTACCATTATTAGCAAGTTTCTGTTGGATGCTTCCAATTAAGTGTCCTAATGCAGCCATTAAAGGCTACAAGCACAAGGACAATATTTTGCTAAACTATTGGAGCCGAACACCTCTGGCCACATTTGAATGTCATCAGCATTTATCCCATTACTGTCATTAGCACTTCATCTTGGTGTCATTCATTTCATTTGGTAAAGGGAGAATACTTCAGCCAGTTATATTTTCTGTCTACCTCCCTCTTTCTCCAAAGGTCGATATTATCTGCTTGGGGCAGTCTTGACCTCTGGTTTAACTCATGAATATATAATCTATCTGAGCCAACTGCATAATAGCACGCACACACATACAAAAAATTCTCCACCCACTCCCTGGGTTCAGTCAGGCATCTACAGTATTACACTCCATATGAACTTGTGAGATGTCTGTGCTGATGCGCCCTCTTCTGTTACCCCTGAGTATAGGAACATTTGGCTCTCTGCTATCACATCAAACTCTAATTTTCTCAGAAGGAAGGAGTGACTGATGGTCACCTACTTGTCTGCCATATATTATCTGCTCCCCAGCAGCCCCTAGCAGACTTTCAATCCTCAAAGTTTCACCTCAGACTGCTTTGCCCAGCCAATCACGGTAAATCCAGTTCATTTTGCTCAAACATTGGCTTTCAGGGGACACAGAGTGTAGATGTGCTGTGAGCTTCAACACATACATGAATTTGATTGTTTTGGCTTTGCAAGCCCTGGGAGGGGAAATTCAAATCATTCCATTTCAAAGAATGACATGGCACTTTTTTGGGGTACCCCATTTCTTTAAATGGGGGTAACTCGGTGAATCAGTTCCCTGTAGAAAAGGAAAAAAATATTTTTGTTTTACTGTAATATATCAGTCGTTTCTCCTATAGGCAGCAATTAGATTAAATGGAAAGCCATTTTCCGCTTCTCCTGAGAAAGAGACCTCAATGAAACTAAAGTTTGCGATCAAAAGGATTATTTCTCACAAAATTCTTCCAAAATCAAATTATCTGTGCTGTTACAATAATTTCATGGTTCCTTACTCATACTTTGTGCCAATAATTGGTATTTGATTTTAACTTTATTTACAGAATTTTAGGACAAATATCTGATGTGATGTACCTTTAAAAGTTGAATGAAAGATTTACATTATTTAAAAAAAAAAATCACAATCGCTTATATATACTTATTTTGGACTATGGGGGGCGCCATTATTTCAATGATGTGAATTGACTGCACACTGAGAGCTACCTGTTACTATTTTTACTGCAACTTAACTTTGAAAATAAAATACTGATACAATGACCACAGCCACTGAAAGAGCTTATACAGGTGGAAATGGATATAATCATAGGCTTAAACCAAATGCCGTACTATCAGTTTTTACCTGCAAGGAGTCAAAACACCAAGTGAAATCTGCTCAGAGAAACTCCTTCAGTGGCTGCAGCATCATGACAAGCGTCGACATGTTTACATCCTGCCAGGATGGCATCTAGCGTATCTCGTCTCTGCCGTTTGTACGATTTTTTTTCAGCAGCTGTGGTCTACTAAAAGCCTCAAAGGCATCAGGGCTAAAGTGGAGAGAACAAAGACACGGGGTATTAAGAAAGTTATATTCGTCCACAGGCATCTTCCCATTTTTTTTCTCATCTTCTTATTGCTGGAAAAGCTGTGAAGACTTCTCTTGTTGCCCTTTGACTAAAAGTTACAACCAAAAGCCACACAATGTGGCGTTGCATCAGTATTTTATTTTCCGTGTAGAGCTGTGGTAAAAATAGCAACAGGTAGCATACAGGTTTTCCACTGCATATTTCGGTAAGAGACATCATTCACCATATATTAAGCCATAAAAGTTTTAATACCCAGGGTTCCCTTTAAAGTTGAGTGTTTTCATTTGTGCGTCTCTTGCTTTGAAGACAGCAGCAGGGTTTGATGAGGTGAAGGGTCTCGAACGCATCCCCCAGAGGCTCTTGTGAAGGGCATCCATGTGGCATAATGTTCCAAGAAGGACCTCATCATGCCAGCTAATTTGTTTGAGCAGGTGTTTATACAATAAGGGAAGACAAAAAGGGAGAGACTTGTTATGTCTTATATAACACACTGGCAGATGACTGTAATTATCGCTATATGTATATAAATACCTTTGCAGTGTTAGTTTTAGTAGAACTCTTTTTGTATTACCGTTTCATTTCCTATTCAGACTTCAGAGGCATTAAGTATTGCTTAGAGGAGATGACCGAACACATCTGTCTAGGAGGGAGAGAGAGCAAAAGCAGTGCAGGTGTTTCCAGAGATAAATCCAAAAGATCCTCCCCGCTGCGTGTCAGGCAGCCACAACCTCGGCAGTCATGAGAGGTAATTAAAATCAGCGCTATCATTGCATGTTTGGAGAGGTGCACTTTGGGGAGGAAGGATGCTCTGGCACTTCAGCGGAGGAGGGAACAGAGCAAAATCATCAGCCATTGTGTACAGAGGCTGCCTCCCACTCAACTGCCGCACAAAGCTCTGCTTTACTCCCATGTCGATGAGAGTACCAATGCAAATGCAAACACAAACGCATGGAAGTGATCGTACACGACGTGGACATCTCCGACACGATGCGGGATAAGCGCAGTGTCTCTGTTGCACATCTTGCAGTATAATTTACTTGTTCTGATACGGACACGCAAAAAAAGGAGAGGAGAGACGAGGAGACTGTGCTCAAGGAGGGAGTTTTTGGGTCACTGACTCTCTCTTGGTTCCCCACTTGGTAGTGACAGCTGGCAGCTGGAAGCCAGCTTTGCCCCTTGGTGAACACCTGGGTAAAATCCCCCTCGGCCTGTCATAGAATCCCAGAAGCTCCTTCTCACCTCCTGAGGGAGGACAATTTTCTCTCCTCTGCTTTTGCCTGTGGGTTTTTATCTTAAGTGGAGATTTCAACTCACTCGTATTAAAAAAATGTATTCCCAACATGAAAATTGAGGAGGAAAGCAAAGCTTAGCATTATACAGAAAGTAAAGAATACAAAAAAGACTATTGAGATGTTCATTGTTAGATTTTTTTTTATATGCTACAAATTACATTTAACAGTTGAATTAAATTATGAGTATTTGAACTATTACCTTTAAAGGAAACTTAATATGACAACAATCTAAATGTAAAAATAGAGGAAACATTGACAATTAACTATTAAATACAGACCAATACCTATGCTTTAAAAAAAATGTTCAATTTATCTTCAATATATGTGACCCTGGTCCACAAAACCTTAAGTAGCACAGGTATATTTGAAGCAATAGCCAACAATATACTGTATAGGTCAAAATTATTGATTCTTCTTTTTTTGCCAAAAAGAAGACACTGAAAACTTAATGATGCTGAAAATACAACTTTGCCATTAAAGGAATAAATTCCATTATAAATATATTAAAATAAAAAACAAATATCTCACATTATTACTATACTTTTTTATCAAATAGATGCAACATTAGTGAAACTTCTTTCATAAACATCCAAAAATATGGACAAACCCTGCACAACTGGGTTGTTTTGACCTAGCGGGTGGGTTAAAGGTTGAACCCACACTGTAAAAAAAAAAAAAAAAAAAGTGTAAAATTTACGGTAGAAAACTGGCAGCTATGGTTGCTGGAATTTTACCGTAAAAATACAGTAGCAATGTTTTACAGTTTACTGTTTTCACTTAAATTTACAGGTGAATACCGTAATTTCATGAACTGATAAAATGGTAATGTACCAACCTTTTGAAGTACTGAAATCTGTTTTATACCTTTGTAATACACTGATAAACACCAAAAGCAGGTGGTCATGAGAAAGTCACATGACGAACCAACGCCCATCACAATCAGTGTTTAAATATTAACATATATAGAAGATGCACAGTGGCATTCACACAAACACTAAACAACATCATGCTAACACACATTAAAATGAAAAAATGCAAGAAATATTAATTTAACAACATTAGATGTAGCATACAACCCTAATGTACAAACCTGCTAAGAAAAAAAAAACTAAGAAAAAAAGTGTTATTTCAACAAGAAAAAATATCAACACAGGGAATTCTGGGAATGTCAATTTATGGTTATTCACTGTAAATTTTACAGTCTTTTATCGTTAACCATTTAACAGGTTTTTAATGTAGCATTTTTACAGCTTTTTACCGTTAAATTCACAGTAATTTTTTACAGTGCAACCTTCTGAGTAATTTTATTTAACTCAACTACTGTTTAAAAATTACAGTATGGGCTGGGTTAAAAATGAACCCAAAATAGGTTGTAAATTAAAAATCAGACACATAATTACTAGAGGCATCAGCAATATTCAAAAGGTGAACATTTATTAATAAGCTATTTAAAAAAAGTTCATTATTTAATTATTTATTCAACTTAATAATAAATTTTACATTTGCTGAACATATTATTAAATGTTCATTTCCAACATATTTTGGGTTTCTTTAAGCAATAAATATAGTAATCTTTAAGCAATAGTTGAGTTAAATAAAACTACCCAGAAGGTTGGATTAAACATTTAACAACCCAGTCGCTGGGTTTGTCCATATTTCACCCAGCGCTGTGTTGTTTTTAACCCAGCATTATTTAGAGTGTATATATATATTGTTATTACTCTCCTTTACTGAGAAGATATATTTAATGTATTTAATAGAAAAACAGACACCAATGCAATCATTTAGCATCAGACAGGCAGAAATAAATAGCTGAATCAATAGCTGATTCCTGAAAACTTGAGCATTTTATCACACAGACTCATATAGTCTGAAGGGTGGGGGTGCGGGATAACTCCCAGACATGATGTGCATTCCTCCACTTTATCACACCTTGATAAATATATCTGTGACAAACTTGACAAGAAGAGCCATGAGGGGTCTCATATATATTCATACGCAGCCCAGTGAGAGTGGAGATGCCTTCAAGCCCTTCATAGCTGAGTGGGATGAAATATAGCTCTGATTCATTGCAGTGTGCTATGTGTGTTGGCAGCTGACATTAACCCATACGGTGAATCATGTGTGTCAGTGTCACATTCCTCGGGGGGCTTCAGAGGCCCGTGAGAGAGGAGCAGGACTATGTGGAGGGGAGTGATTGAGGGGTCTGGCCTAGGGTCAGAATATGCGCTGAGAAAACAGAAAGCGACAGCGTTTTCAACAAACATCAGAAGTGATGGGGCAATACTTTGCCATGACCTGATTTACTGTGATCATTTGTTCACATACAGTACCTTTTCCTCTTTAAAGGTAAGTCCACGGTTAGCACTCATACGGTACTTGCAGAAGAAAATCCGCTGTTGGCATTGTGAAAGTTAATAATTTTTTTGGCTGATGTTCATTGGCATATTTAGAGCCCAGATCTTGTCATCTTGCTCTTGAGATTTCACTAACAGCCTTGGATAAGACGGCCGTCTCTTAAGACAGATGAATTTTAACTAGAACAACAAATTACTGTGTCTAACTCACCATGACACAGGCTGTTAAAGACTTGATTTAGTTTGTGTGGCAAACATATGATCCCTTGGTCTTGTTCTGTTTATCTTCATAGTACATAAGTCCAAAAACCTAGCCCTGTTCCATGTGGCTGTTTTGACTAAAAATGAAGTGTAAATTACCAATCAGTCCTCACAGAACGCATCCCACTGAGCTGTTTTAATTGTTTTCTATGTAAACACATGCTAGACGGATGTCACGCTCTCTTATCATATCTATTGCAGCATCTCAGTACTCAAGATAAAGTACGTTCTTTTTTTTTCCTTTAAATGCGTTTTAACACACCTTGGGTACGTTTCTCATCCATGCCCTACGTCTCACGCTTTTGATTTTGCTGCAAGGTACTTAAAAAAAAACAAGTGCAATGTAACAAGCATGTATGTACACAATAAGCATCAAATGATTAAAATGATCAAAAGATTTTACCCGTAAGAGTGGGTAAATTTTACGGGTCTAGCTTCCAGTCTCTTGCTCGTCCAGCTTTTTTTAGCTGTACAAAACAGCTTGATATTGCAAACTGGTGTGTCTTACCATACTATGTTAATGTATTATTGTAATTGAACACACTGGTTTGTAGTGCAAACAGTTTTACTATTTACTGCATATTGTTATTCTTCTCTTTATTTCCCTATAGCGAATAATGAACTGAAAATCTCGCCCATAGGTTTACTTTCATGTTGAGTAGTAAGAATGCATTTAGAGTTTATTACACACTTTGATTTTTAATACTTTGCAAACTTTTAAATATATGTTAAGTAGTCGCATGACTCGAGACTTGACTTGGACTCGAGTCACAAATTTGATGACTTTGACAGCAATGACTCAACACTTGACTTGGACTTGAACCCTGTGACTCGGCAAGTCTTTATAGCTATATCTTCTAAAAAAAACAACAGAGTTCTGATCGATAGCGTATGATTACAAGGGTATGATTAGCGCAGCTTTTGGCACTGAGCCAGAGGGGTTCACTAAGTGAGCGCTTTTATTGTTTTTGGACTTAAAAAATGCGTCCGGCCGGGATCCCTAAATCGCTCCAAAATGTCTGGGATTTGGCTTTTGCTTTCTACAGCCTCCATTCATTTTGTGCGTTTTTGTATTAAAGCCATGCGGGACTGTTTACTAAACATATTTAATATAATTTTACACATCACTGAGTCGCTATCAATGTGCGGAGTATTTAAATCACTTTGGATGCAGTTAATGTTGGATGTAGGGTTGCCAAATCCGCATTTTATCCACGGAATTGGGCTGATTTTAAACTGTTGTGTTTAACCCACGTGATACTGCATGAATTTCATTTGACTGAAATGCTTGTATTGAAACATTTTACATTCTACCTGTGATAAAACTTTTTGTGAAGGATGGCCGCTGTGGTAGGAAGCTTTTTAGCTGTGTTTATGATCCATCTGCATAGGGGTCACTGTAAATTATGTAGTTTTGGTATGGAAATGACATATTTTGATACCAAAACTAGGACCCCAACTGATTCAATTGATTCATTCAAATCACTGAATCATAAACAAATGAAACAGTGGACTTAAAATAAATTATGCATTCAATTATCCTATATTTGTTCACAAACAATGATTAATTCCTCAATGAAACACCACTAATTATTGTATCTTTGCAATTATTCTTACTACAGACTATTATTGATTTTAAATTTACTGTAGTAATTAATACACAGAGACTCATTTGGGCAAACGGCACTAATGACTTGTTTAGGACTTGAAGCTTAAAGTTGAGGACTTGCAACTCAACTTGGACTTGCCCGTCTTGACTCGGGACTTGACTTGTGACTTGTCTGTCTTGTCGGGACTTGAATGCAAATACCTGAGACTTACTTGTGACTTGCAAAACAATGACTTGGTCCCACCTCTGCAATTTAGTAATTGTGATGCTTCTTGTTAAGTGATGCGTACTTTGGCATCTTGCTCAAGAGTACTGCGTTTTGAAGACACCATGTCAGTTTAAAAGTTTCGAAACCCTTTGTTCTTTCCATCCCACTGCGCGGCATCTCTCATTTTTATTCACATGTTCCGTGTGAAATAATTGCCATCAAATTGTTTTCTCAGTTTGTTTTTAGTCTTTAGGGATCCAAGTCTTCTGGGTAACCTCCCAGTGGTTTTGTGGATTTTTGTATTGAAACTTATTAGTTGTTTGCTATGGCTCTCTGACGCTAGTTGAATATTCAGTTTGGAAGTGAGCAGTTTGACAGCATTTCACTCGGTTCAGGGAACTTAAAAAGGGCTTGAAAAGATGCTAATTGGGATATCAAAGTGAATGGGCTGTCCCCTGGCGTTTGGGAAAGAGCCAGCCAGATGTTAGGCTAGTCTTTTTTTTCCAGTGAGAGAGACCTTCACTTGTTTATGTAGCCCAATAAACCTTGTTAAATGGGATCACTGATTGCAGTGGGGAGTAGGATGAGTAAGTGTGCGTGTCTTTTCGAGGCTGGAAGAGTCAGACACCAATAATGTATGCATCCACATCTATGCATTTGTTCTCAACTTAACAATCCACTCACACACTCTGTTTAACCTCAGAGGTATATGAGCCTTGCGCACGCAGCGGGGTAACAGGCCCAGGTGTCTCTGTCATCTGTCATGGTATGGTGACAGCTTGCTTGAGACTACTGGGTGGAGACAGATGCGAACCCCACCTTGTTTTCCCTCATCCAGATGCTCTGTCAACCTCTCTAATTCTCACTGACTTGGAAATACTATGAAGTTTTGGGGTCATGCAGTTTATGTACCTGAGTGATCTGCTCATCTAATTAGAATTTTAGATGACATCTGTAGAATTAATTACTTGGTGTAGCAGTTTCAAAGGTTTCAGTCAACTTACACCTAACAGATATGATAGAAGTAACATTTAAAGGCAATAAGTGAGCACTAAACATTACAAACAGAAGAAGACGCACGCTGTGCATTAAACAGTCTTCGTAAACATGATTGACAAGATTTCTGAGACAAGATTTCATCAGAGAGGATGACTTGCAGTTTTTTGCCCAGCCTAAGAGAGACAGATGTTCTACGTCAGAACGCAAGCTTCTGCGTCAGCAGCACCACGTTCATGCATTGTAATTGTTGAATAAAGTTTCCTTTGTGCATAACGAGTATTCTCACAGCTTCATAACATTACGGTTGAACCACTGATGTCACATGGACTATTTTAACGATGTTCTTACTAACTTTCTGGGCCTTGAACAAGTCAGTTGTATAGCTGTTTATGCAGGGCCAAAAGGTTCTCAGATTTAATCAAAATGATCTTAATTTGCGATCCGAAGATGAAGGAAGGTCTTAAGAGTTTAGACATGAAGGTGAGTAATTAATGACAAAATTTTCATTTTTGGGTGAACTATCCCTTTAAAATTGTGACCACACATTATCTTTTTTATTGCCTAAAATGTCTGGGTTTTGACTTTGATAAATCTTTTGTTTTTAATACTTGCTAAAGGTAATGACTGAAAGTAGTTTGGCCAGTAGCATGCAGGCATTGTACATAACTGACTAATCGTGGTGCATGTGATGGTGGGATCTACAGAGAATAGTCAAAGCAATGCAAATGCCCGTAGACTACATTTAAAGGGATAGTTCACCCAAAAATTAAAATTCTGTCATTAAATATACTCACCCTCATGTTATTCCAAATCATAAGACCTTCGTTCATCTTGAGAACACAGTTTAAGATATTTTTGATGAATTCCAGAGAGGCCTCTGACCCTCCTATAAACAGCAAGGCCACATGCAAGGCACAGAAAAGTACCAAGATGATCGACAAAGTTGTCCATGTGACATCAGTGGTTCAACCATAATTGTACGGAAATACTTTTTGCACAAAGAAAACAAAAATAACAACTTTATTCCACATTTTCATCTCTACTGCGTCACTTGTGGATGTGCTTTCACGAGAGTACCACAACACATGCGTGTGGCGGCACCGGCGCTAAACCAGATTTGGCACTATGACGTTGAAAACATGCGCAGGGCCTTGTTTACACATGGAGAATGACACACGCTGTCTGTCACATGTATGCGTCAGTGTACTCTTGTGAACACGTATCTACAAGTGACGCAGTAGAGACAATAATGTGGAATAAAAAGTTGTTGTTTTTTGTGTGCAAAAAAGTTTTCTTGCAGCTTCGTAAAAGCTGAACTACTTACAGCTGAACCACTGATGTCATAAGCTATGTTTCCATCACCCTGTTTTTATGCACATTTTGAAGTATCGCATCAGAAATTTCGTTCCACAGCCTCTGAAATGTTGCTACGGTCATTCTGAAATGCCCGAGCATAAAATAATTGCCTCCAGGAACTTACACAACTGCATTCCCAAACAGCAGGCATCCACCTCCAAAAGCAACGGCCGCATTTACTGCGCTTCGTCTGCTCATTTCGAGGTGCAAGTAATTTATTACACATAAAAATTATTATATCCAGTGGCTTCTCCTACTTTATTAGTGATATATAGTGCCGGTTTATCAGGAAGTGCTGGTTTTGTTCGCTTTGACTTGCTGGTTGGAAACGGAGCTTACTTGCAAATGTTTTATGCGATATTACAATTTTGCGCATAAGTTAAATTTGCAACTTTGAATGGAAACACAGCTATAGACTGCTTTGTCGATCATCTTGGTACTTTTCTGGGCCTTCAATGTGGTAGTACCCTTGTTGTCTACAGGAGGGAATTCATCAAAACATCTTCATCTTCAATTGTGTTCCGAAGATGAAAGAAGTTTGTAAGGTTTTGGAACAACAGTGAGTAATTAATGACAGAATTTAAATTTTTGGGTAAACTAACCCTTTAATATATAAGGACTCTAGACAGCATGTCAGATGGAAAACAGGGCCAAAACCCAGACATTTTAAGCAATTTAGAAATTTCGGCTAGGGCTTGTCTAGAATAAGGAGGTCATTCAGTCACCTTATTAAAATGCAACACTCAGTTTTATAAAGTATTTAATTTTCTACAGTATGCACCAAGGGATCTTTGGTCTGAAAAAGGTTGAAGACCCCTGATGGACTTTGGTGAAAGATAAGTAGATACAAAAAGCAAAGTAAAAGCCTTTTTCGGAAAATGAAACGTGGGTCTTTGCCCTTTCACATGGGACTGCTTTTAGTGCTTTATATCTGCCACACAAAATACAGCAGATGTACTGCACCAACAAAATTAGTTCAGTTTGTCCCTACTGGTAAGTCACTCCCTCGTTTTTTATTCTGCCTTTAACCATGAACACATGCTTAAGGAGGTCTTTACGCTCAATCACTTTTATCTCTAGCAGGGACCATTACGAGGAAGAACAATTTCACCCTGATTAAACACTTACACTCTAAATTAACTGCTGCTAACCATCGAGCACTTGTGCTAGGAAGCATAAAGAGTGAAAGCTTTCATAGAAAACTGTACAGAGAGACATGTAGATGTTTCCGAGTACATCCAGAGGGCCCCAAAATCGAAAATCAAAAAGGCTGCTGTTCTACACAAGCACTTCAAACATTTTACATTTCTAATGAGACAATTAAGAAACTGCGATCTGATTGTACAATTAGCATGCCCACAAAACGGTGTAAATAATTAGATCTAAACGGTATAGTGTGCACTAGTGAGAAAGAATGGAATTAGACCTAAACTAATTGGACAAATTAGTCATTCACAAGGAGAATCATGCATTTCAAATTGACCACCCAGTGAGAGCTTCTGTAATTTGGTGTTTTGTTCCTACGTCACCGTTTATAAATATGTATACACTTTTCTCAACGCTTCGCCCAGCTCTCGGCAATTAGCTTTGTTTTCTTTGAATGCCGCGTGATTGTGTGTCCTACATGCGTGTCTTTGTTCTTTGCAGAGTGTTTGCGAAAGCACACACTTCGCCATTAGGCTTCAAACACGAGTGAGTTCTTGTCTCTTTGCGCGATAAATTTGACGACGCAGTTGTTGGCAACATGTGGGTGATTAATCTGAGTGCCGCATCTCGTCTGTTATTTTTTTATTATCCCTGTAAGTGTGCTGTCAGTGCACGCGCTACATCGCTCCTACGTCTATACGGTAAGCGGCTCTCGAGCCAGTGGCTCAGTCATTATCTGTTTACACCAATTGACTCTGCCATTTCCTCAGCCCTTATCTCCCTCCGTAGCAATTCAAGCCGAGTGTGAATAAAATTATTCTGGTAGTTATGAATAGCTGCTCTGAATGTTGCCTTCGTACTAGAGGAAGCCTATTTAAATGAAGTCGTGTTCAGCTGTTCCCCGCATTGCTGTCGCTGACGAAAATGAATAAATAAATACAAGTCTAGAAATGAGAAAATAAAACATGTGGAACTGCAGTGTTACTCAACAAAAAAGGAGAAGAGAGGGATGGATGCTCAGCACACCCACCGAAAGCGAACATCGGGTGAAATGAAGAGTCACGGTAAAGTCAACAAAGAGTCAAAGCTTTAGCCGACGGCCATGATGAGATCAATCTGAAATAATGGGTTTCCACCACAAAAAAAATCATTCCTAAGCCGTTTCCCCATTTCCTGTTAAGACAGCATCACACGGGGTGGCTTTTATTCATAGATTGACTGCTGTCACGATGAGGGAGTTCATTGGCCTCCGCCGGTGTGCGCTGGCCTGTCTTACAGGAGGAAGTTGAAGATGTGATTGAGAAGGTCACGCTAAATCTGATCCTTCCGCTCCTGTCTGGGCCCGTGTGAAATAGTCTGGGAGGATTTGAGTCTGGGCCGGGGCTCAGTCCCTGCACGTTAATATATTTGGGCAGGGCGGGGAGATAAGGCGTGTTTTATCGCTGGAAGAGGTTATTTTAAAAATGTTGACACAGCAGCTCAGATTATGATCTTGCTGGATGAGGCCTGCATTGTCTCTGGTCTGTGATAAAAGGTGCTCTAATTTGTTGTATAATAAAGACTTCAGAAATAGCTGAATTATGGGCACACACCTAAATGCTATGATTGCTTAAGTGGGACGTATTGGAATTTCTGTTTCGTGTGCATGGCTGTAAAAATTCAGCGGTCAGTGTTGGGGTTAATATGATTTTTCTAAGTAACTAGTAAAGTAACACATTACTTTTTAATTTTCAAGAAAATATGAGTTACTTTTTCAAAAAAGTAATGCCAGTTACTCTGTTTTACCATTTATTGATTGACAGCTTTCCTGTACCTGTTGAGAGAAATCAGGAGTAAGTGCAGAGGTGTTGTGTGCACTGTGTAGACATGATGTTTTTGCAGTTGTAGACTAGATTAATTCATCTCATTTGCACAAAAACAAATTCAGTATTCTTCCAAATTAATAAAAACTGAAAACTTGTATATGCCACAAACCTGCAATAATTAAATATGCTAAATAACACAACTGTTCTTTGTGCATTTAATTCTGTTATTAACCAATGTCTTTACTTCTGACCTTTGTTTATCCAATTCAAACATACTAATAAGCAAAAATTACTTTAGAACATTTGTGTTTTTTTTTCTTTTGCTGAGGAGTGTTGAACTTTCTTCTCCTGTGTTCTATACAAATGTTAATTTACTTTTCCTTCACCCAGGCTTTTACGTTTGCCGAAAACAGAACGTATTCATTTTAAAGGGGGTTTACAATGGTGTTTCATGTATTCAGAGTTGTTTACAGTGTTAAAGAGTTGAATTCTCATGCTAAACATGGCCAAAGTTTTAAAAAAATTCTGTGCCAAAAATTGTACTTCTGGGTTGGTACAAGTTTCGGCTGTTTTTTTTTTTTCTCAGTCGTGGCTTTAATGACGTAGACGATGGTGGTATTCCTTATATGATCATTTCTCCCGGAAAAGTGCACCCGTGTACACGACTAGAGCGAGAGAAAGAGCTCACCCATCAACAAGCTTCATTCCAACATGTCCTCCAATTTATACGACCGACTAAAGTCGTTTTCACAAATCCTCAAATACGTCTCTGTAAAGCGTATTCAACATTTGCTCCCTTATCAGTAACAGGTATCTAACTCAACCTTAGCATTATGTGTAGGTCAATTAGTAGCGCGTTGCACTGCGGAGTGATATAATCATATGAACACAGGTTCGATTCCAGAGAACGCATATGTTTTCATTGTATGTTTTTTTTTTTTTTAAATATGCACTAGAAATCATGATTTCTGTAAGGGGTAGGTTTATGGTAGGGTTAGGTGTGGTCATATATACGAATTACACCTAGTAAAACACGTTTAAATTACCCTGAAATCGTATAAAAACTCATACGTCATTCGATGACGTCAGATCCAACGCGACACTGTCATTATTTTTACGACCGCTAGAGGGCGCTTAACTTTAAAACGTAAGAATGGATCGTATTTGGTCGATTCAAAAACGTACAATTGGGTCGTATTTTCTTTGAGGACAGTCTCGCTTTTTCCGGAGAGAATCGGATAGCTGTATTTTTCTTTTATAAATATGATAAAACTAAAGACTTTTTGGAGATATTAAGGATACAGTACTACTCTATAGGTACTCAAGATTGACATATTAGGTGAAACTGTTCCGTACCCTTTAATAACAAACAAGCAAGCCCTGCATAGATTTGAAAAGTAATGCAAAAGTAATGTAACACATTACTTTCCACAAAAAATAACAACAGTAACGTGATTACTATTTAGGGAGTAACACAATATTAAAATGCATTACTTTTAAAAGAATATGCATAATGTCACACTTGTTTCATTGCATTAGATAGAACATGCCAAACAGAGTAGCATTAGCAAACACTCAAAGCTAACCTAACTTTCCTAAGACACTTTTAGAATTTTTTTTAACCAGACGATCTTGAGGTCATTTTTGTGGATAAGTTTACATTTTATCATATTAACATATTCCACAAAGCTTGTCAACCAGAACATGTCTAAGAGTTTTCCCTTCATTTTGAACAATCTATCTATTGCTTAATATTTTGAAATAGCAAACAAAAATGTGTGTTAAACTTAAAAGCGTGTCTGTGTTAAAAGATTTATTGATGGTAATTTATACATTTAATAACTAAAATGAATTCAAAATGATTAAAATTTTGGATAGAATGAAATAATTATGATTTCACTTATGATATAGAATATGAATTTTATAAATATTATAAATAGGCCTATATATAGTCCTATGCTTGGCTACTCAAGTTTTTAAAAATATATTTTTATCCACCTTATTTTTTCTGTAAGAGCGGGCACAGGCATTTTATTGATCTGGCTTTTGGCCTCATTCGCGTCCACCTTTTTATAGCTGTATAAAACAAGCTCATTTTGCTGCTTGATATTGCAAATTGGTGTCTTACCATGTTATTTAATGTATTATCCTAATTATGAACACACTGGTTTGTAGTGCCAACAGTTTTACAGTTCACTGCACGTTGTTATTCTTTTTGTTATTTCCCTATAGCGGCTAATGAACCAGAAGTCTAACCCATAGTCTTACTTCCGCATTAAAGACTAAGGTGGATAGATTATATATGTAGATAATTCCTTGATAAGATTATCAGTATTATGATTATCAGTATTATGATTTGTAACTTAATTACTCTTCTACAGCAGCTATTGTAATGTATTGCTATCTGTAGACTGCCTGTAATGGTTCACTTATACACAACTTCAGTCTTGAGCTGAAACCTCGCCTGTAGAGTTAGTGAGAGTTAAGATGGAGGAAGTGGAATTGACAGACAGAGATTAAAACATTGTTATGGTGAGGATGGCTGACTATCTCCAGACTCAGGCAGAGAGGAGCCAATCTGCAGCCTGCACTTGCTCCTGTAGATAACTCACCCAGTGAATCATCAAAGCCTGTTTAGAAAGCACACATCCAAAATTCCCTTCATCCTTTTCAGCACAGAAATGAGGTTTTCATAAATCCTCTTGTTTTAATTTTCATCCATCAGTCTTGCCGCTGCTTAACAGACATGCTCAGGGAGCAAAACACTCGCTTTTTTTCAGACAACACGAAATTATGGTGTTTCTCAAAGTTTCCAAGCCTTTTCTTTTCTTCAATCGACCTAGGCTCTTTGGAAAAATGCGCCTCTACCTACATTTTTGCTCAACTCTGAGACCTATACATAATTCACTGCAGTTACAACTAAAATAAACATTAGTAGCCGTGTTTGCATGTTTGTCGCACAATACAGACCTCAAAACATGTACTATAGAGGGTTTGCACTTACTTCACAGTTTGGTCAGTATCTTGCATGCACGGCTATATTGTCGATACTCGGATGTAAACAACAGCATGGATTACTACTGAATATGTTGTTCTGCTAATTTATGATGTCTAAACCATGGAAAAAACATATGGAAGCTACTAAATCATATAGAGAAGGATTTAGTAAGCAGGAAAGGGTGCACTATTTTAACAAACAAAAGTCATTAGGTGGTAAAGATATGTACAAGCAGTATTAATTAAGATATCAGCCTACCTAACCGGAAATGATAAGAACAAACATGAATGTTGTCAAGATTCTTGCACTGGAAATTCTGTTTCAGTTTGGCCAAAAACAAATGCCTTTTGTTCCTCAAGACAAGTTCCTCCTTGATTAGTTATAACTTTTGGCAGTCTATAGTACTCAAAATTTTGTCCCGGTCTTTTGAATTAGTCAAAAAAATCAACAAAACAGCCGTTAAATTATTAGTTCACTCCTGAGTTATAATTTCCAGAGTATTTACTCACTCCCCATGTCATCCAAGTTGTTCATGTCTTTCTTTCTTCAGTTGAAAAGAAATCAAGTTTTTTGAGGTTTTTGATGCTAAAATAATTTAATTATTGTCATGTTTTACTAATCGATCTGACCGGGAAAACATTTTGAGTATTTACATCCAAGTGTTGACAATATGGCTGTGCATACAAGTAACTGACCAAACCGTGAAGTAAGTGCAAATCCTCTATAGTACATTGTTTTTAGGTCTGTATTGTGTGGCGAAACATGCAAAAACGGCTGCCATTAACGTTTATTTCAATTGTAATTGTAGAGGCCCATTTTTCCAAAAGAGCCTAGGCCGACTGAAGAAAAGAAAAGGCTTGGAAAATTTGAGAAACACCAAACTATCATTTAAGTTTAGAGTAGGATTTATTGTTGGTGGTACATTATTTTCAGACATTACCGTTTTAGCGCCACTCCATTTTTTTACTTAATGCTGTGTTCCTCCTGGGACATTCGTACTTACGAATTGTCAAGTTGTCATCATGACATCAGGTGTGTTCAAGTCACTTTGGTCAGAACAACAGAACAACCCCCTGGTGGCTGGCTGTCATAAACCCCGGCCTCTCCATGTAATCTAATGGGACATGAGGCAAACTAAATAATCAAATGACACTGTGATATTTATATTTTTTCAAAGATGGTTTCTATCATTTGAGGTAGTTCTTATAATGCTGATTTATGTTCAAGTGTTTGTTTTTGTAATAGGTTTGCTTTTAGTTATTTGATGCTATAAAAGGGGTGTGGTGTCATGATTGCGATCTTGTGATTGGCTCTGCGGGAATTTGGGAGGGACTTTGATACTGCGACTCCACCTCACGACACTACTGTGCAGACTCGAGCTCCACACGAAACTCTACTGCGCAGACTGTGGCTCCAAATGACGTAATTTCCCCCAAGATGGCAGCTGTCATACTAAGATGCTTTGGCTTCACTTTTCTATAGTGGAA
The DNA here is from genome assembly GCA_033026305.1 of Cirrhinus molitorella. Lineage (NCBI taxonomy): Eukaryota > Metazoa > Chordata > Actinopteri > Cypriniformes > Cyprinidae > Cirrhinus > Cirrhinus molitorella. Next base: position 36,128,688 of record CM065117.1, on the reverse strand, counting down.
TGAATAGGAGACGCGCTGCCCATCTTTTTTACAGTCTATGCATCCGACACGTCTTCTCAGATTCACGTTCACCTGTTTTACATAAAAATGAACAGGCTTTTAGCGCCACTTACTGGCCATTTCACTTTTACTACAAATACAACAAAAACATGGTTATGGTAGGTAAATGGTAATCAGTAATTAACCAAGTTTACCCTGCTGAACAAAAACAATAAAACCCATCACAAAATCTGTAGTGGTTTCTACTACAAATACCATTACAAACCATCGATTTTTTACCATTAAAACCTAAAAAATGGTTTCCTGTTGTGTGTTTTGGGACATATTTTATTATTAGCCACCAATAGAAGGCGACCAATTACCAATAGAAACCCACAGGGTCCATTACCAGTAAAACCATTACAAATTTTGTATCTTTTGTTTTTTTTCAGCAGGATAACCATATTTGTTTTAAAACTGCGGTTATTAAACTGGTTAATTAAGGGAATGTACAAGATAAAACGTACTGTAATATAATTTTGCAGAAACGTCGCTACAGGCAAATTTTTCCATTGTGGGTTGCATGAGAATGTAGATGGTGTCAGGTTAAAGGGCTCAAAAGGGGCAAACAGGTGAAGAGGGAGGCAAAAGGGAAGGACTGTCTGAAAAACATGACCTTTGTGTGATAGTTATCTGGCTACTGCTAGGTGGGAGTGAGCTGGTGGGCGCCCATGAGGAATAGCAATGCTTTTGTTGGTAATCTTTGCACGATCAACCTGTCCTGTTTTGTGTCTGACTCAGATCTCCCTGATCTCCAAAAGACACTCACTCAATACCGCCTGCATGGATGCCCTCGCTCACCTCTGCGAGGGACCAACCTCAGGGCCACAGACCCTCGTCCCTCCGTATCCAGCAAAACAGCCTCTTGAGAGACTTGCCTCAGGTAATGTCAGTGACAAAAAAGCCCACCTGCATATTCGTATTCAGCCAGTCACACACCTGAGATCCTCTGCGGTTTTATTCGGTGCCGTGGGATGAGTTTTTCCACAGATGTGCAGCTGTCTGGAGGTCCAATGTGCTCCTCTGACTCTCAACCTTCAGTCTGACGGCTCAGCTCTCACTCACACTGGCCTAAATCAAGCGGCGCTGCTCTATTGAAGATGAAGAGGTGCAGCCTGGAGCTCATACGCCACAGACAGGGCTCCTATTGATTTTATAGCACAAGCTGCTGGTAAGCTGTGCTCTCTCTGGCATACTAAATTCCCTGCCCTTCTAGGAGGGCTTGATGAACTGCCCAGATAGCTCTCACTCATTCCTCTTGTCAGAAGCACTTGAGCTAGATGAATGTCTTACCTGTGCCTTGTGTGCATGCGACTCACTTAAATGTTTCCCGGTGACTCTTGAAGCTTTTTACCGCAGTCTCTGATGATGAATGGCCTTTTTTGTGAGAAAGTGTTTTAAATGCTTTTCCAGTTTTCACTGTGGAGGATTTATCTTCTGATGTATGAAGACAGGGCATTTTTAACTGGCAAACATACCTGTCACTGACCTCTCAGTCAAGATAATAGTTAGACATCATGATGTAGGTTGCCATTGTTTTGTCACACTAAATGGGTGTACCTTAATTGTTAAAATCAACATGAAATGGCATTCAGAACCCATTTTACATAACATATTTATGAAACATTGTGAACTGTGAAAAGTATATATTTTCTAAGGAAAACAACAGATTTTTCTCCATCCAAATGTCTAAATTGATATTTCAATGTAAATTCAAAGGGCTCTAATCTGGCGAAATGATCTGTTGATCTGTCATTTTCATAAAAAACAAAACAAAACAAAACAAAAAAACTACTTTTTAACCACAAACGCTCTTTTGCACAAGTTCTGCAATGCGCGTCTACAACTTTGTACAACTTCTAATCACATTGTAAAGGTCATGCGTGGTTAGTTCTTCGTCTGTATGCGTATGTATTTTATGTCATGTTTTCAGTTGCATTATTACATTTTTACTTGTTTGTAGTTAATATGAAATTTTAACATTTCGTTCTCTTCTGTGGGATTTTTGCTACCAGCTTGTTTAGAAGAATAGACCTACATAATGTTAAACAGGATTACAATTGAAACTCTTAAAATGAATAATATTTGTGCAATCGTTTAATTATTACTTCGTTTGCGATGGGCCACAAAAGGCGTTTTCTCCGACATGCTGTGACTGAAAATAGAACCATAAAATACACCAAAAATGCAACATAATTACAAACGGAATCAATTTCATTTGTGCGACGCAATCCAAATGTTTAGAATCCATATGATTGCGAGGAACAGTCCCAAACTCAAGCCTTTATTCTGCGATCAGTTTTGATCCCCGGCGATCAAAACTGACTGGCTGAGGTCAGTAGTGATAGGAAGTTCGGATAATTTTACCGACTCGGACCTTTGAGTCTCGTTCAACAAAATGAACGAATCTTTTGAGTCATTTCGTTCATTTTAGCAAAATGTAATTACGCAAAATAAATAAATGTTAGGTGTTACTTCCCTAACACATCTACTGCTTACACAAATGCTGATCACACTACAAACAAGAAAACTATAATGCTGAAACAGAAAAGATTAATTTATTGTATACCTGGGTATTTTTTTAGCTCACCTCACCTCTTATCTGACAAGTTTTCGGTTTTGAGTCGTTTGTTTATCACGTGACAGCCCCATAAATCTAACCTATGCAGTCTGAGCCGGAAAGAGAATAGCTTATCATTCGCACGTGTTTTAAGCCTTGCCAGTTTCAACATTCAAAACAGTTTAAGTCATTCAAACACAAGATGCGGAAAAACTCAACTGAGCTCTCCTTTGCGTCCTCCTGCACCTAAACGAACAAATACAAATCTCCAGTTTAAACATGCAAACACAAAAAAATGTGAAAGCGCGGCGCTCAGGACGCACGCAGAGAGATGCATCTCAAAGCTCTTGAGCATCGAATTTGCCTCTTCAGGGTTGCCAAGTTTTCACACCGAAACCCGGTAAAAACTAGCCCAAAACTAGCTCAATCCTGTATTGATGGGGGTCCGCCATTAAAAATTCTGTGGGATAAAATACATGTTTTTGTCAGGCTTCCCCTGGAAAATTCGTATTTTAGGGGCTAAATATGATGTTACATCAAAAACTACAACATTGTAAAAGTAGCCCACGGACTTGGCAACATTGCTCTTCTTGCTCTTGAACTGACAAATACATACAAAATTATGTCGAAATACCCATTTTGGAGAGTATCCTCTGAAAAATTGTTGGTTATGTTTTAAGTGCAAGTAAACAGCTGAGAAAGAAATTGCATGTGTATTATTATATTGGATGCACTGTCTCTTAAAGTGACCGTGTCTAATTTACTAGCTGCTGTCAGTGTCCTTAATGTTGATCCAAGAAAATGAATGAAAGAAAAATTAATGACTGCGCTTGACTCAATTATTTTGTAGTTTTAACAAGAATTAATCTATATTTAATTTATACAGTAAAGACTATGCAGTGCAAATTTAACATTTGATTATACTGTTTCTGTATCTGGGCACTTACAAACTTGAAAAACTTATTCATTGTGTAAATAGCGCAAATAAATAAATAGAATAAACATACAAATTAAAACATTTCAAACAGGGCCCACAGGTACAACCTGCACCGGGGCCCCGCGAACCCCAGCTATGGCCCTGTTAGCAACTATAAAAATATCTTTTTAATGCTATATTGTTACTAAGATGGTAATTTTCCTGTATATGTTTGCTATTAAAGGGTAGGTTTAGGTTTGGGGGTAGTTGAAGGGGTATAAAAATCTAAATCGCTTACTGATAAAATTATAGAAATGCATATTTGCTATAAAATGTGTAGGTGTAGGTTTGGGGGTAGGTAGAGGGGCTCTAAAAATCTTAATCGCTTATCGATAAAATTATAAAAATGCATTGATATAAATATCTTAATGATAGAAAAGATCCATAAATATTTTACTTTTTTTTTAGCTAAAAATACATAGCGATTTGTAAGTTTAAACGTTGAAATAGTTTTTTTTTTTTTTTGTAAATGGCGTTTGAATTTCTTTGCACGTTCGCTTTGTAAATGGTATTTCCAACGTGACCTTTTCAACGCGATGCAATGCATGAGGTCGAGCTAGTGCTACACAAGCAATCTGAAGCTGCATTGAAACCCCATTGAAGTCCACTATATGGAGAAAAATCCTGGAATGTTTTCCTCAAAACCTTTAACTCGTTGCCTTACTGAACCACGAGTCATTTAAAAAAAAAGTATATTGGGTCAATTTTGACTTCATGTTGACTTTAATATTCTCCCATCCCTGATTCTGAACCAAAACACTGTATTTGTGATACATCATTGCTTTAGTTCCTGCATTATTTCAAATCCGAAGGTCAGTTTGGACGCATTTTGTGAAGAAGACAAAGAGTGCATTGTTGGCATTCTTAAAACTGACTTTATTTTTTCTAAATCTTTAAATATCTCTCTGACTATTAACTTTATTGATGTAAACTACTGTATTTAAAAGGTGTGCTTTTTTTTCTACAGCATGTTTCAAGCTGAGACTGCTGTTTTCATTGAGAGGTCACATACACAATGTTGCAGGCCTAAGTGGTGAGTGACAGGGCCTAAGACTCTATGGGATGTGATCGGCTGAGCAATAACAGTCCTGGTAAGAGGAGCTGATGCGAGGCTGTGATGGAGATGAAGGAGCAAGCGAGCGAAAGTGAGAGACCCGACGACGGGCGCTCGGAGTAGGCAGAAGAGACAGGCACTAGGTGCTCTGAGAGAGACTTGAAGGGCTGAACTGTTCAACTGTGCCGAATGCACTCCGGTGGACACCTTCAAATATGAAACACTTACGTTTTGGACCCAGAACAGCACGATTTCACAACATAAAGTGGATCCAAACAAAAGGCAACATTTACAGATATATTCCCAGTGAGGCGGCAGATCGCTAGCATGACTTCGGTAAGCTGAATGAAATCAAACTGGAGATGAGCGACGGGCTTGCATGAATCTGGAGGCTAAAAAGTACATGCACGTCAGCTCTCGGGGGTCTGAAATGAGGTGGATTTCTGAAAAAACTACATTACTCTAGATGTCTGAGGACTCACTTCCGTTTCTACCTAACTGACTCAGGGATTAATAATTGCGACAGATGTGAAGAAAAACTTACGGTATACACTATATCTTTATATCTGGATGTGTTTTGCATACATGAACACAATTGTTTTTTAATGTAACTATTTTAAGGGCAAATCTGTTGTTGGTTGAACTTCTACAAAGCCCTTGTATGCTTGTTATTTGAAAACCAAAAGCCCTTGGAGTTTATATTCATCAGTATGATATTGATAACATTAACTAAGCAACTAAATTACAGTATACATTTATATTTTGTAGTTAAGTTCAGTACAGCACTGATGTAGCATTAATGTAGATAGAATGAGCAGTATATATTTTCAAAGAAGTGTTGTATGCATGTTCATAAGCATAGCGTTTGTTTTTGTGTATAGACTTCCATCAGTCCCTTTAGAGGCTTGTCTATTCATGATATGTGAATGGTCCAAGTACACAGGGCAGTTCCTTTTGTTTTTATAACGCTCAGATTTGTATAAACTCTTGATGCCCAGCTTTTGGTAAATGTATGAACAATATTTTCTCCAAAAATATTTGAACTATAGACATTTAAGAAATCTACATTTGGCAGCCAACTGCTTTTCTTTCACTAACAGATGAAAAAAACTACTTTATGGTATAATAATGACCACAATATTCATAAGCACTCCTATGAAAGCAAATCACAGAAAACCTTTCTCTGTGTATTTTCTAAAATCTCAATGAAAACAATGTAATACCAAAGCAACTTTGGGTGGGCTAAAAGATCATATTTAATAACAAGCATTTTAACCCTGTTATAAAAGTTTATGCAGGGGATTCGCAATGGAAGTAATGGGAATCAACGTAAAAAATAACAGAACTGTGTGGATGGCATGCAGAGCCCGGCCAAGTAGCTTGTGGGCAGCGTGTAGGTGGGATGAGTGGGGGTGATAAGCATGAGACAGTGGCACTAGTTGCGGGCTCAATTTCCGACCCAGGAGAGAAACCAACTATGTATACAATCTTGTGAGTGTGAGGCAGCACTCACCAGCTATGGGCTACTGAGCTGTGCATAAGGCGAGTTTCGGGACAGCCTTTCGGTTTGTCTGTCAGAAGCGTTACAATCCTCCCCCTCAGAGGGCTTCACAGTTTCGCTGGGCTAACTCCAATCGCAGAACAAATGACATTGAGGAGAGGACTAGCGTTCTACTCAAGTAGCCCTTAGGGGGAGGGATGTGTGAGTCAGGTGAAACGACAGAAACAGTGACTGAAAAATGAGGATTAAAAGGAAGCACCAATGATCTAACAATTACCATCTATATTTATATATAATGTTATAGAAAGAGGGTTATAGCCCTGCAGGCCTCGAGTGAATTCTTCTTCCTGCTGGGCTCCAGCTCAAGTCTGTGGTTGTAACGTCTTGGCCGTGGCACTTCCTCTGTGCTTATACTCTCTCAGACTGGAGTGGTCCTCCTGCTGGCCGCATCTTTGAAGTCCTTCGCGTTGGAGTTGTGCGCCTGCAAAAACTCCCTCTCGGAGTTGAGCAAGGCACCCATCGCCGCCTTGGAGGGATCCCTGGACAGGGTGTACATGGAGATGTCTGCCGCGGCGGGGCCCGTGTAGCCGCTCTTGCCCATGGGCGAAGCGTCACGAGAGGCCGGCTCGCTGGAGCGGCAGCTGGAGCGCCGGCGGAATCGGTAGCGGTAGCTGGGGATGCGACTGAAGGCTGACTTCTTGATCAGCTCGGTGCGGGACTTGGCGCGCTGCTTCCGGTGTTTCTCAATGAACATGTGCACGGCGAGCACGCCCACCATCTCGGCCATAATGAAGGAGAGCGCGCCGAAGTAGAAGGACCAGCCGTACGAGTAGCTCTTCTTCGAGTCGCTCTGGCCAGGGTCGCCCGAGTTGGCGGATATGTACACGATAATGCCGATGATGTTACTTAGGCCTAAAAGCAGAAGAGAGGGCAAGAGAGGAAAGAGAAAGGGAGAAAGTTACGGCTCAGCACGCAGCTGTGGCTCATCATTCCGTATCATTACACAAGAATGCATCGCTTATCAGCCATGCGGAACGCAGAAAAAAGAACAATTGAAACATTTTAATTAGCTTTTTATCATCGCCATCATATTGAAGGGTAAATAATTAGCAGTTTGCCGTCGAACGTTTAGATCACAACCAATAGGACGAGGCGATTCCAGGCGCATTGTTGTGTACAAAGCGAGGCTCTGTCATTGTCAGCGCGTTGGCTGCAATCACGAGGATTGATTCATCATAATTCAATTGTAACGGAGGGTGTCGGGCTCATTTGTGTGCTCATGAGGTCCTAATGGGGTCTTCTCTAAATATTTGACCAACATGCGGTTCTGTTTGAGGATCCCCGTCTGTCACCCTTTTCCAGGCCAGGACTACAGCAGTGGGTCAATATGCTGGCCTGCTGTTTGTTTACACTGCTCGAGCCGGCCCATCCATTTCCTTTGTCAATAATCAGAGTTAATCTGGGAAGTCAACACGGATCTGCCGAGTCTAAGGGGAGGACGACATCCTAACCTGTCTGTGAACTAATCCATTCTCGACGCGCCGTATTCTGAAGCCAGCGATACTCTGTGTCCTGTGGGGAATCCCTGGTTTTGGACAATTGACTAATATGCTAGAGCTAAAAATATAAACAGGCTGAGCGTGCTAGCACTGATGCAGTGGGTTTAATCTCTTACCAGCGGAGACAAAGAAGATTCCAGCACTGAGGATGACATTGTGTCTGCTCCTGTAAAACTCACTGGCAGCTACACACAAACCTCCCATGAATAGAAGCCCAACGCTCATGATGGGGAAGATGCTGGACGCTCTCACTGCTCCTGAGGGACATACAAGCAAACCCAACAACATTAGTGACACTGTAAATAGTACAGAGGGAATATATACAGAGTCAGATTTTTTTTTTTTTTTTGTGGTTCATATTCAAATGTACATTTATGCTTAAATGACTCTTTAGAAAATGGATGCTGGATGCTGATTGGAAACAAACTGCAATAAAATAACCTACTGCATCTATGATGCAAACATTGTTTATCACTGGACAGCACACATAGAGGCCAAATATTATCCTTACATTAAAAATAAATACTTCATGCAGGCTGAATCTTTAAATGGTAACATCTTAATTAATTGATTTTATTCAAGGAAAAATTACTGAAGGAACCTAGAGATTAACAAAAATAAATAGAATGGTTAGATTGGTTAGAATTACCTTTTAATGAAATAAGAACATATTTTAAGCAGTATAATTTAGTAAACATGTTAGGAAGTATATTTTATAACTAACACAAGGATGTCAAATGTTTGGGGTCAGTTTTTTTAAGTTTCATATGCTCAACAACACTGCATTTACAGTTGAAGTCAAAAGTTTACATACACTCTGCAGAATCTGCAAATTTTAATTATTTCACCAAAGTAAGTGGGATCCTGCAAAATGCTATGTTATTTTTTATTCAGTACTGACCTGAATAAGATATTTCACATAAAAGATGTTTACATATAGTCCACAAGGGAAAATAATAGTAGAATTTATAAAAAAAAAAAAAACCTTGTTCAAAAGTTTACATACATTTGATTCTTACTACTCTATTCTTACCTGAATGATCCACAGCTATGATTTTTTTTTTATTTAGTGATAGTTGTTCATGACTCGCTTTTTTGTCCTCAACAGTTAAACTCGTAACAGAAAAATCGTTCAGGTCCCACAAATTCTCTGGTTTTCCAGCATGTTTATGTATTTGAACTCTGTCCAACAAATTCTCACTGATGCTCCAGAAGGAAACAATATGTGGATGAAAACTTCTGAACAGAATGAAGATGTGTACATTTTCTTATTTTGCATTAATATCATATTTTATCATTTAGTACTGCCCTGCAAAAGCTACAGAAGATACTTACATGTTCCCCAGAAGACAAAATAAATGTACCCTGATCTTTAAATTCAAAAAGTTTTCACCCTCCGGCTCTTAATGCATTGTTTTTCCTTCTAAAGCATCAGTGAGTGTTTGAACCTTCTGTAATAGCTGCATATGAATTTGTGGGACCTGAAGGATTTTTCTAAAGAACAGTGGGCAGATTAACTGTTCAGGACAAATAAGGAACTCATGAACAACTATCAAAAAACAAACAAAAAAAGAATCAAACATATGTAAACTTGGGAACAGGGTCATTTTTATAAATTCTACTATTATTTTCTCCTTTGGGCTACATGTAAACTTCTTTTATGTGACATATCTTATTTAGGTCAGTACTAAATAAAAAAATAACATGCATTTATTTTATACACATAAATATACATGTCTGTTATAGATGTATTAAAAAATGCAACTTAACTTCACTGGAAAGAAATTACATTTTTAGTGAACTATGCCTTTGGGATTTACTGATACAATGACATTTATTGCACACATGTGTTGGTATTTTTTGGATTTATGGTATAAATCAGTCTGTCTCATCCAAGCTATTTGGTCTAATAACCCGGCATTTGTACACTCCATCCCGAGCGAGCCATCTGATGGTGCTCTGCAGAAAGAATGTCTCCTCAAAGCGTTGTGTTTAGTTAAGTCTTCACAGATTTGAGCACTGCAACAGACAGCATCTGTCCAAAATGCCTCGTACTTCCTTCCAATTATTTGCGGACAGTTCTGGATCAGAAAACGCAGCACACATGGGGCCTCGCAGACTGGTTGAACTCGTCACGCCTTTGCTCTGCCTCAGATCAAGCTTGATCAGCCTCTTCAGAAATAGGATAAAAGCTAAAGGAGGGGCTTCTGAGAGTGTCAGGATCAATGTCAATAGCCTAGTTGACTGCCCTTATCAGTACGCTATTGCTATGCATACCGCAGCGCTGCAGCATTTGCCCTTCTGAGCGCTTCTCCTCCAAGAAATAAATATTTTGGCACAAGAGGGGCAATCATGTCTACAGATAAAATAACCAGCGGCCATTTAGCTTTTTCTGAAATTTAGCCTTTACACTATCCTTTATCCCAATGCATGTAAAACTAACAGATGAAAGAATAAATGACTTTAAATGATGTTTGATCATTTCAGTTCAACACGATCAGCTAGTAAGTTGTTTGAAACTATGGCTTCATTGTCTTTCTCTAACAAATGTCACTCTCCTTCCCTCTCCTTCATTTCTCTCTCTCCTCAGTGGATCAGCAGTCTCCCATGGCACACCTCATTAATATATTCGTGCCCAGGGGAAGACAAAATACTCCTCCATCATCCAATTTTCCTGCCATCCTTGAAAAATGGATCAGTGGCCGAGCCATGCTTAATTACAGCTGGAAACGGGAGATATTTATTGAAGAGGATTGTACCGAGCATTAGCATGCAACAAAAAGGATGACATCTGCGTCCTTGATGGGTCCATCGTCTCGCTGACAGGTAAGATCTACCCGGGGTAAGACCTCTTTGGGATGACTGAAGCATTTGTTTGTGCTTGGCTGAGACATTTCAGTTTGAAAACTGGGCCTCTCTGGTTAACAAGTCGAGGTTATACGCCTCGTGAATCCCCTAAAGTCTGTGCGGTGGGCATTTTGTACACAAAGATGTGCAGGGCAGAATGTGAAATGCCCGCCTGAACTTGCATGCAGAGCATGTTAGGCCAGAGGACACAGCCCTCTGCTTCAAACGAATAACACAGAAATTAGAACAATGCTCATAGCGAGAGACAGCCATCTCAAGGGTAACTAAAGTACGCAATGAGAGAGACAGATAAAGATCGAGGGAATCAAAGGCAGAGAAAAAAACAGAGGAGGGAAATGCATTTCGACTGCATTTCGCTTCAGAAATCAGCTCTTTTTTTTGCTCAGAAGTGTATATTTGTAGTGCTCATGAATGTATTTCAATGCATTGTTTATTCTGAATGAACACTATAAACAAGGCAGGAAAGGGAGTTCCGGTATCCCATTTTCTCTTTTTCTTGGCCTCAATGTCTGGGTGGGATGTCTGTATTTGTGTCGATTGCACAAACAGTCGACATGCTGACACCGATCACGTTAGGCTCGCCTCCTGTGAAACTTCAGACGTCTAGTGTAAATAGTTATTGGCAGAAACCCCGCTTGCTGTGGTTTGTTGTTTACATGCAGGAAGATCTCACATCACATCAGTCTCTCCATAAAGCTCCAGTGTGAAAATCTGCACTTGGACTCTTTTTTAATAGGATAGTAGTATTTCAACTCTCTCCACCTCTTCATATAACAGTGCATAGCCAACCAACTGATAAACAAAAAAAGTGCCTTAAAGTTTGAATGAAAATATAAATTCCTATCTATTTTCCAAATGCAATTAGAGACTGATGGATGTCAGTCACACCACCGACAACATCACTAAAGCTTGCCCCAATCGGCGATCAAAAGTACAAAATCGTTCATAACTCATAAGCTGTCAGTCAAGTCAAGGGTCTTATGTCTTTGGAATCCTTAGCTCACGCTGGACACAATTCTCGGGTATTTTGGATTTTTTTGCAAAACCTACTTTTGAAAACTAGTCCTAGGTTTTTCGTCCGATCGCAACCAAACCAGTGCAGAAAAACTCTCTGCAGAGCGAATATCAACTGTCGCAAAGGCACACCAAAACAGTCAAAAATGGCAGGGCCACTTTTAGTAAAATGCCTAAACTCCGCCAAACTCTGAATGCATCCCTGCTTCTGTTGAATTATTGTTTATCCCTCGTGAACCCGCTTCTAAGTCCTCTAAATCAAATGATTTGCGATACTGGCTTTAAAGTCCCGTTCTGAATCAAATAATTCACATACATCCCGTTCTGATTTAAATGATTCGTGATCCGTGATCGTGATGTGTTCTTTGCTCACTTTCTCTAGGCTATATAATTGATTTGTTGTTCAAAATGAAATCATTACAGTTAATAGGTCTAACTTACAGTGTTTTTATTAAATTGTGATCACGTTAGTATTAAAAACATTTCATGACATGACACACATTATCTGGTTCTTGCTAAAAAAGACGGGTATATAATGTGCATTGTTAATAGATTACACTATTAACATTAGGTTACTTAGGCTGAGTTTGGTCAACCTCCGCCTATGGAGAGAGTTTTCAAAAGCATCCCTCCTCTGCTTTTTTCACAAATCGCACCCTGTGTATTTGTGTATCTCAAAAAAACATGGCTGCCATTGGCTGATGAAGTTTGAGCGCCTACTGGATATGGTTAACAGAGGCCAATTAGAACGAAACTCGGTGGGCCTGTTTGACTCACGGCCCCAAAGGTTTGTAAAAAAATGTAAAGTAATCGGTTGGCGATATCACGTTTTTTCATGTGTGTAAACGATTGTAATAATACGTGTTTTTTTGCACATACTCACACTATTCGTATCATATGACAGAACTACTCATTCCGGACAGCTTTGCCTCTAGAACCACTGCTGTCAAACAAATAATTTGTTAAATGACTGAGAAGATCAAAACTTCACGAAACATGGTGAGCACATGCGGCAGGTGATTCTAAACATGCAAAGTTTTAAAGAGAGGACCACAGCTGGCGATATAACAGTTATAAATGTTACAAAGCATAATATTTCTGTGGTAAATTACCTGTATTTGCAAAAAAAGGCTTGCTGCATTATTTTTTTTTATATGTGCTTAAATACCTTAAAGTGTTTGAATCCCGGTAACTCCTGCTTGCAGCTATATTTCTTTTTGTAATTTCTAATTAAAATCAATGTTCACTCAAACACCCCAAATGATCTCAGAGCCTCCTGAACAGACGCAAAAACGGATCGTATACAGAGGTCTGAGTCTGTTTCATTTTGGGTCCTTTTGTGGTTCCATTGCATCTTTTTTGAACATCAACAGCACTGAAGTCATTTGCAGATTAATCTCTTTTTGGTTCACTTTAAAGGGCTAGTTCACCAATTATTATATTTTTTTTTATTTTGTCATTAATTACTCACTCTCATGTCTTTCCAAACTTGTAAGACCTTCTTTCATCATTGGAAAAATAAATAAATAAATAAATAAATAAAAATCTGAGCTTTATGATTCTGCATAGATAGCAATGCAACTGACAAGTTCAAGGCATAGAAAGGCAGTAAGAACATCGTTAAAATAGTCACATGTGACACAGTGACATCAGTGGAACAAAAATAAGGACTTAATTCAACAATTTCTTCTCGTGGTAGTTGTGTTGCTGTCTATGCAGGGTCAGAAAGCTGTCAACATTTCATCAGAAATATCTTAATTTGTTTTCTGAAGATAAACAAAGGTATTATGTATTTGAAATGACATGAGTGTGAGTAATTAATGGCAGATTTTTCATTTTTGGGTGAACTAACCCTTAAACTGAACCTGTATATTTTAAAACACCATTAATAAAACCCCATCCATCCAATATTAACTGCAAGCTTGCATACATCTTTTGAGTAAAAGCCCACATCTCAATATCACATGAACAATTCAAGAATAGTTTTTTTTTTAAATAATCCATTAAACTCATTTGTACAGTGTAATATTAAGGAAAATCTAAAAAAAAAAATCTATACAAGAAAAAATCCCTACATTCTATGCTAATTTCAGTGATTAGCCCATTATACATTTTACATTTCAGAAATAACATGTTTCCAACCCTGCTGAATGCATCTCAACTCCTAAGCATGTCCAGGTATGGTTATCATTTGCCCACACTTGACTGGTATAATGGTTAAAAGTGTATATAATTCAAAAAGGTTATCATTAAATCATTATTATGCAAATAACATCATAATTTATAATTGTACCTATAATTGCCTGTTAATGTAAAAGGTCTAATTACTGATGTCCAGAGTGTATTTATGGGTCATTAGCAGCACTGTGATCATTCCCTCTACACTCATATTTATTTAAATTACACATGATTGGCTGCTTTTGATGAATGGACATAACTGAGAAACTACTTCTACTTCAACTTTGCTCTTTTTCATCACGTGTAATTGAACAGAGAGAAAATAAATAAATGTGGGTGGGTGAGTGGGTGGCGGGGGATGAATGTAATTGAAATCATGAAATTGATACAAATAAAAAGTTAAAAGACTGCACCATCACAGTAGTTTTCTCATCAGTGATGTTAATTCATGCACAACAATTCCTAAAAATGCTCTACTACAATTAACAGCGTACAGGTTTGAAACATGAGGTTGAGTAAATAATGACAGAATGTTGAATGCATGGTCCCTCGTCGTAAATTTAACTATGTAATTGACACACAAATGACAGAACAAACATATTCCAAGAATATGTACAAATTCACAAAGGGGAGCCAGTTAAAGAAGATGTCACTTAAATAGTACAACCAAATGGCCATGACAGTGTAAAGGCTTGTGGGTAAGCATGATTTATCACTAAGCATAAACCATGACATGCTTGAATGCGTGCATCTACTTTGTTCGGCTTCAGTCACCAAGCAATTTCAAGACACGCTGCACCTAATCTATAAGATGGTAAAAAGTGTGGAGGTCATTGCAAAAACTGAAGAAACCCAGCAGGGCTAAACGAGAAAAATCCATCTGACCAATATGACCCTTCTCTGTGCATATCATCAGTCTGGGTGATTGTGAGATGGTTAAGATGTGTGGGGGAGATCGTATAGCAGTCGGGGAGCTGTGATTGTGCGTGTGGTGGACTTTTAAGATTTTAGTTCAGTGTTAAATTTGCGTTTTAATTTGAGGTTTATATGTTATTACTGTACACTTGCACTACCATTCAAAAGTTTAGGGTTTGTAATATTTCTTAATGTTTTTAAAAGAAGTCTCTAATGCTCACCAAGGCTCTATTTATTTGATCAAAAATACAGGAAAATTTAAATATTGTGATATATTATTACATTTTTAAAAAGCCATTTTCTGCTTAAATATTTTTAACAATGTAATTTATTTCTGTGATGCAAAGCTGAATTTTCAGCAGCCATTATTGAGTCTTCAGTGCCAAATGATCCTTCAGGAATCATTTTCATGTGCTGATTTGCTGCTCAAGAAACATTTATTATTATCAATGATGAAAACAGTTAATATTTTTGTGGAAACCATGACATTTTAACAATATTTTCAGGATTTGTGATGGATAGAAATTTCAAAGGAGCAGCATGGTTCTTTTGATCAATTTAATGTGCTCTTGTGGAATAAAAGTATAATTTCAGAGTGCATGGTAAAAAAAAATTGCTCACAGACCATTTTGTGTTTAAAGACATTTTAAATTTGTTTTGCTTTATACAAAACTGACAGTGATGATGTCTGAGCGGTTGTTGTTTGTAATTAGACAATTTCCACAATTTGGATCCATTACAGGAGAAGTTCGCTTCCAGAATAAAACTTTCCTTATAATTTACTCACCCCAGTGCCTTCCTTTCTTTGAGGAAAACATTCCAGAATTTTTCTCCATGTAGTGGACTTCAATGGGGATCAATGAGTTGCAGCTTCAAAGGGCTCTACACAATCCCAGTCAAGGAATAAGGGTCTTATCTAGCGAAATGATAGGTCATTTTCTAAAAGATCAAAATGTATGTACTTTTTAACCACAAATGCTCATCTTGCACTTATTGGAAAGATCACATGTGGTTAGTTCTTTGTCTGTCTAAAAAGTAGGGTAAGGTGAAAAACTCATTTTCTCCTCCAACTTCAAATTTTTCAGACAATGTTTTACCTTTTTTTGTAAAGGGTGTTCGATTTTCTTTGCATGTTTGCTTTGTAAACACTGGGTCGGTACTTCTGCCTACGTCACACACAGGGCTTGATGCTTAGTGAGAGCTTTTTTCCTCACCAGCCATTGTGGCTAGTGGTTTTCCAAAATTACTAGCTACTGAGCATTTCCACTGGCCACTATTTTGTTATGTATTTATTTTTTATATGACTTAAGATACTGCATACTAAAATGTATTTAAATTGATTTCCAGGTCTTATGACCTTGGTGTTTAAAATTAGTTTTTTTATATATTAAAATATGAAATGCTGGAAAAAAAATGCAAAGATAAGCTACTTTTAAATATGAAAGTAAACCGCCAATAGGTGGCAGTAATGAATGAGTCATTGAGTAATGCCTTCAAATAATTGGTTCAATCGGCTGATTCATTCAAGAATGAAGCAAGTGCCTGTCTTTATGAATGGACCACTGAATCATTCAGAAATGCTGAAGCATTGAGTAATGAAACACTGCTGTATGTTGCTCAGAGATGCGCGACTGTTCTGCTGTGATCTATGTTTTGAACTATTTTCGTTAACCAAATCAAACAAAAACAGTCAACACCGATAATATTGCACTAAAATGTATATTAACCACTCGTTTGAACTCTTGTATAAAATCAATGTCAAATTTACATTTAAGTAGGTAGTTCAGGGTTCACTTGAGGAAACTTACTGAACTGGACAAGCATGATCACCCAAGTGGGGGAAATACGCTGTAGCAAGCTTCTACACCAAACCAGTTCCCGGAGTTGCACAGGACTCTGAGGAACCTGGTTCCATTCAAGGCTTGCAGAACCTAATGAATGTGATAGGTGTAGCCCAACCTGCAGCTCTATAGATGTCTGTTAAGAGGTCCCAATCGCCAGGGCCATTCCCCCGGTCAAGTGGCTCTCACTTCCGATGAGAGACAAGAGCTGATTAGAATGTCTAATTCCCGAGAGAGTTCCATCTTAATAAGAGTAGGTACGGACTGAGCAAAACATGGACAGGTTGGGATCCCCTTCCTGGGAAGGGATGGCTTGAAAGGTGACCACCTGGTGGGTGATGGGCACCTTGGGCACTTATCGGGGCAGGGGTCTCAAGACAACGTGAGAGTTTGCCGGCCCAAATTCTAGGCACGATTCATAGGCGGAGAAGGCTGTGAGTATAGTCAGGAAGGCCGTCTTCGTAGAGCACTGAGGTCAACTGACTGAAGGGCTCAGAGGATCTTGTCGTAGGCCCCAGAGGACCACAGACATATCCAAGAGGGGACGAGGTGTGGCCTAATAGAGTTCAGCCTCCGGGCACCTCAGGTAAATCAAACAACCAAAACAAGCTTCTCCTCCGATCTGCCCTATCTGAACCTTGAGAGAGAAGCTGAAGGAAGAATAGCATTGAATTGATGCCCCATCTCCATGGGGTTATTCCGCTGGGAAGAACACCAGCTTGGGGGGCCTCGGACAGGTCCCAAGAGGCCTTACTTGAGAGGCCTATGCATCAGCTGTGTGCCAGTGTATCTGTACAGAGGGGGGCATCGGACAGGCCGTACCACACACGGCAGTGAGTGGATTTCGACGAGGTAACAGGTTGTACCTTAGCCTGGCCGAATCAACTCCAAAACAGCTGCGCCGTGAAGTCTCCACTCACCCCAAAGCAAAGTCCATCGTAAGAGCACACCGGCCACATGATTGAGTTTGCCTGGAATGTAAGTAGAGACTTGAGCCTGTGTTGACTTCAGATTAGGAGATGGCGGGCTAGTTGTAATGTGCAAAGGGAGCGAACTCCGCCCTGGTGGTAGAAGAACGCTACAGTCGCTGTGTTGTCTTAACCGGAGCAACACACGTTTCCCCTGAACCAGAGGTCGGAACCTCTTCAGGGCCAAGAGAAGTGTCAACAACTCGAGACAGTTGATGTGCCACTGCAGCCAAGGGCTTGTTCAGACCCAAGATTGCCTACCCAGAGCCTTTCAACCCACTTAAAGGTTTTGAACAGAAATCAAGCCGTACTAAGACAAACTATCAATCTGTCCGGAAACCTGACCGGGGACACGAGGAATGAGTGATCTGCGGGGTTTCACTCGGCGGAACTAAAACTTGTTTCCTTTGCTCGCCATCGACGCGCTTTGCAGCAGCCCTTATACCCGGAAGAAGAAGGACTGAAACGGGAAGCAGTCGAGGTGAGCCGTTGCTTCTTCAAAAAGAACGCGACTCATGAGCAGAGCGTACCCATAGTCATGTTCTTGCAAGCAGGCTAACTATGCAAATTCTGCCCACCCAATTTTATTGGCCTTTTCTCAAAGCTGTCAGAGGTGTTTGGGCTCCCTAGAGTGACCCCTAGTGTCCTTCATTCAACACAACACCGAAGTGAACGTCAAGAAGGGGAACTAAAGACTTTTTGGATATATGAAGGATGCAGTACTACTCTATAGGTACTCGAGATTAACATGAGATTGGGTAAAACTGTGTGTGTCATGCCCCCTTTAAGAAAATGACAGTTCGTTTCTCTAGATAAGACCCTTATTCCTTGGCTGGAATCATGTAGTCCTTTGAAGCTGCATTGAAACTGCAATTTGGACCGTCAACCCGCTGGCCACCACTGAAGTCCACTACGTGGAGAAAAATCCTGGAATGTTTTCCTCAAAACCCTTAATTTCTTTTTGACTGAATAAAGAAAGTCATGAACTCCTTGGGTGACATGGAGGTGGGTAAATTATCAGGAAATTTTTATTCTGGAAGTGAACTAATCCTTTAAGGCAATTTGTGGGATCTCTGTGTGAACCAAAGGGAGGCAAAAGAGACACTGTCTCACTCTTTATCTGCTATTATCACTGTTGGACAGTGTTATTTCATAACAATGAATGATTTACACAATCTTTCTGCTCAAATTCTGAAATATTTGTTTTGCTTTTTTTTATATTAGATTATTTTCTCATCCAATTTATTTCGAAGAGGTGCCTTGCCTCCTCAGAGAAAACGCCCCTGATGTGTGTTGTTCTGCCAGACTTACGTAGTAAATACTCTGCTGCATCCTGCTCATAATCTGCATCCTCCGGAAAGTGGTCAATCTTCTTACAGACACCTCGAAATGTTCCTGCAGCCATGAAGAACAGAGAGCAGAGAAGAGAGAGAGAGTCAAATACCATTAGTCTATTTTTGTGCACGTGTTGGAGCGCATACAAACACACACACACACACACACACACACACACACACACACACACACACACACACACACACACACACACACACACTACAGGAGTCCATTTCATGTGTAAATACAAAAGTAAACGTGTCTTGGTGTGTTTATTCTGCTACATTTTCTTATGCATTTATCAGGTCAATGAGCACAGTCCTAGTAAGCCGCTTGCTATGTGTGTATATGTGTGTGCGTATGTGCACGTATGCATTCCGTCTTGCGCATTCACTGACAACCCCTGTTCACTCGGCTGTGCGCTCAAGATGACAAATGAACAAAAATAACGCTTCTGCCCTCGAGCGGAACATGTGACCGGCTAATGAAGAGGTTTATCGTACCAAATACATGCGCCCTATGTAGGGGGAAACCATTCTGACACATACTGTCACATTCTCTGCTGCATTAAAGGAGGAGTACACAGCTAAAACGTTTGTGTTTGAAATGTTTCCATTTTAAGCAATACTCATGTATCAACTTCTCCGTAGCTAGTATCAGTGAACAGTACTGTTAAAATACAAAGTAAATGGTAAAATGGATGAATTCCAAACTAAATATTTAACCCATTTTCTGGTTAGATATTTTTGTGGTACCAGAGATCTGTGTCATTTACATAATTTAAAATGAAATCAACCTCTTATTGTCACTTCAAATTCTTTTGATATGCTTCTTGGACTAAATCAAAACCCATCTGACAGATATTATTGAATCATTAAACCTGTTTTATCATATAATTATCATTTATATTCTCAAATATGAGACTGGTATCCATTTAGGCTCAGTTTGATCATAGCAAAACACTGTGGGAAAATATAATAATACATGTAAAAATCAAAATGAAAATGACAGAACAAAAATAATATTTAGTACAATAAAAAATAATGAACAGACTAGGGCTGGTAAGCAATTAATTTTTTTTTATCTAATTAATTACATGATGTGGCGATTAATTAATCTAATTAATTGCAAATTAATCTCACATTAAATTTGGCTGAGAAATTACTCCCAAAAGATAAAGTCGTTGTGTAAAGCATCAAACAGACATTACAAAAAGTAGCTTCAGCAAGAAATATTTAGTTTGATACAATTTATACTCTTTTGGACCCTGAGGGTGAGTAAATTATGACACAGTTGTTATGTTTGGGTGGGTGAACTATACCTCTAATAATTTATTTCATTAATTTTATTATTATTACTATAGAAATATAATAAATTAAAACTGCCAGTAGGTGGTGGTAAATGTCTTAATGATTAAGTCAACACTGATTCATTCAGGAGTGAAGTAAATGGTTCTTTATGAATCATTTGGCTTGTTCGACTTGAAGCTGATCATCGCCATTGGACTGTTTGGTGTGTGACATCAAAGTACCACACCGATATAGAGAGCAGGCTCAGAGCTCAGTTTTATAAGATCGGCATCACATTTGCACTCCTGTGATATTGCACTTAGCCTATTGTTCGTGTGATATTGCTTAACTGCATTTTTGGGACAGGCTCTATCATGCAGTGAGTTGTTGCGTTAATAATTTTAACACGTTATTTTTCACAGTAATTAATTAATCTAATTACGTTAAATTACCAGCCCTAGAACAAATATATATAAAAAATATATAAAATTGCATAAATAAATTTAACAAATAAAAATAATTAAACATAAATTGCGTAAATAAACAAATAATCTTAATGTGAAAATGAAATGAATGTTTAATATATTAAATTAAAAATTATTTAAAAAAAAAATAATTAAAATATAAAATTATGTAAATAAATAAATTATAACAAAATTAATATTTAACATATTAAGTAATAATTAGCAAATATAAAAAAATAAATATAAAATTGCATAAATAAATAAATAATCTGAATCTAAAAATTACATACCAAAAATAATATTTAGTACAGTAAATAATAATTATCAAACATAAAAAATAAGTATAAAAGTGCATAAATAAACAAACAAACAAATAATCTGAAGATGACATGAAAAAACGAATATTTAAATATAAATAAAATACTCACAAATATTTTTTAAAAGAATATTTAAATATATTAAAAATAGTTTAAACACTCGATAATTATAATATAAAATTACATAAATAGATAATCTGAATCTGAAAATGGCATGACAAAATGAATATTTAATAAATTAAGCAATTGAAAAATATTTGAAAAACAATTATTAAAATATAAAATTATATAAAGAAACAAATAATCTGATAATAATCTGAAAATAATTAATCTGAAAATGACATGACAAAATGAATATTTAATATATTAAATAATAATTAACAAATATAAAAAATAATTAAAATATAACATTTCATAAATAAAAAAATTATCTGAATCTTAAAATGATATGACAAAAATAATATTTAATATAATGAATAATAATGAACAAATACTTAAAAAAATATATATATGATATATATATATATATATATATATATATCAGAACGACATTTAAACCGGATCAACCAAATGTTATATTTTACAACTATTAACATGGCACTGACGTCAGACCACAAACGGAACATGAGGGTTAAGAATCAGTCATTGAAAAACTCATAACATAACATTTTGAATAAGAACATGTGGTCATGACTCTGAATTAATACTGAACAAACAGCCCCCAAAGTGGCCACATAGACACATAGACAACATCATATTTTTTTATAGGTTTGTGTGCTTGTTTGTGTTTCTGTGAAATCCTTTTAGCCATTTTGTTTAAGCAAGAGACAGAACAGGTCTCTGCGGTGCATGGCGAGGGCTTTCAATGATTCAGAGTGAATCAGGGGCACTCGGGCTTCTTCAGAAATCCCCTCTGGCTCAGCCTGCAGCCCTCTCCCACCATCACTGTCTACAGGTGACCTGACAGACTGGCCACTCAAAGCCATTCAGCTCTATTCACTTCCTCAAACACACACACACACACACACACACACACGCAAACATTGGCTGCTCATAACACAGAGATGGAGGGAGATCAGAAAACGAGTAGGCGATGAAGGCTCGGAGAGGGACGGTTATTGTCATGGTGACTGTGACTGCTGTGACGTATTTATGCTTTGAGTGGGAAGGGTTTTAACGTGATGCGAGTCCTCAGATATAAAATAATTAGAATTTTGATATGAACGAAAAATTGCGCTATATCCCCATGAATCAATTATTCACCTTGCAGCATACAATGATAAAAGAATTACGAAATGTACGAAATTGGGTTTTTATGGCACTTTATGAACACATCCTGAAACAAAACAGCACATTTGCAGGTAGGGTGGGTGGTTTTATTTCACAATGTGAGTCATTTTAACATTAATGATAACATTATGTATTATTACATAATTTTTTGCTACAAATTCATTATTACAATATTATATGATGCATAACTGAATAATAATTTAATAAATATGTGACCCTGGACCACAAAACTAGTCTTAAGTAGCACATTTTATGTTTGTAGCCATAACCAAAAGTACAGTATATGGGTCAAAATTTGTGATTTTTCGTAAAGATCATGTTCCATTAAGATATTCTGTACATTTCCTAGTGTAAATATATCAAAAACTAAAAAAGGTTTTGTGAATTTAGTATTTTTTACATGTCATTTCATTGTTTAGAGCATAAGATAAAAAATAGAAAATTTATATTTTTAAAAAATGATATTTTATTCCGTGTCCTCTGTAGAGGACACTAGGACTAAGTTTTCCAAAAATTAAATGGTATAAATAGATATCAAAAAGGAAAAACAATGGGATTTTTTTTTTAAATCACCAATCAATTTTTAGGTTTCAGGATTTTTTATACCAAACTTTGTTTAAGGATGATTCTCAACTATGTAATAAAATATATAACAAAATGATTTGATATACCATTTTGTTTATGCAATGTGTGTGTAAAAATGTCCATAAACTTGTTTTCCCATTAAACACAGTATATCTATACACTGTATCTAATTTGAATATTAATGTGTTGCTGTTGGGACAGCATGTTGAAAAAAGAATTGTCATAATGGGAGTTAAAATTGGTCAGATTTTCATAATAATATCTAATAATTCATAAGAATATTGATATACTTTCATAACACAAAGTCATATTTGGATTTGAAAACTCATAACATTTTCCTGAGATGTTGCTTTATGATAAACAATTACAAAATTATTCAGATTTCAATAACCATTTCCATAAGGATGTACAATTTTTCTCTCACATACATTTTGTCCAATCCATTGCATAGTTATCACTGTGTCAGCCACTACTATATTGAGAATGAATCCCACACAAACATGCAGATGTCATTCCCGAAACATTGCAGCGTGTATGTGTCCGAAAAATGAAAGTTTCATACAAATTTTTTAATGGATTATAGTCTAGAAAGTGTGCAAAGGACACTCCCTTATCACTACAAAGCGCACTAATCTTAGTTCATTGCGATCTCACAAAATTACGTTAAAAATTCATGAACCTCTCTAAACTACACAATGAATATCCATTGCGTCTACACTTAGTTAGTCATGAGATGATTCACAAGCGCGCAAAACTGCACTTAATAAAATCCTATCTGGCAGAGGTGAGTGAATTCTGACAAACTAAAACGTTTCTAATAGACCATTGCATTCAAGAAATCAACAGATATGTCTGTGATTGGCTACATTGCTCAACAGTGCAAAAACACATAGGAAAGTTTGCCAGATCTTCAGTTGCTTTTGCTTTGAGGGTATTTCGCACCTTCTAGTACCTCCGTACAACCAGGCCTGGGCTTGGCTAACCGCTCTAATTGCAGCTGGGCTGACATCAGGGATTTCATGACTAACCATTTGGGGGTTGATGATGTTGCCTATCAGATTTTAGGGTAGATTTTTATTATTTCAAATTTCTAACTTTTGATAGGTTCACTGACCCAGCACTATGTCAAAAAGGGTTAAAAATGGGCAAAAAAATGGGTTGATGCATAAAACCCAACAAGCTGGGTCAAAATAACACTGCAAATGTTTTGTCCAAGCACTGGGTTGCCAAATAACCCGAAAATAATTGTTTTTAACCCAGCATTTTTTTAGAGTATAGACATTTCTTTGTAAGATTCACCCACTAACATTATAAAACAAATAGTTTTAGCTAATTAGATAAGCCACAAAGTTGTTTTAGAATAGCCTGCCCACACATACACATACGTTTAATTAGCTAAAGGAGAACATTATTTAGATTTAGGCTATTTTTGTACAGCTAATTATAAATACTATAACCTAATTCTAACCCATAACCCTAACAGAACAGACAGCCTTCCGAATTTGTACAAAAAAAACAAAAAAAAAAAACAAACAACAGCAAATTAATATTTACAAAATTACCTCTCTTCTGGGTATGAATTTGTCCCCAAAATATCATTAAGTCAGTACACACACATGAACTGTAGTTTGTAGCACTCCTGCCTATTGGAATGTCAACTGAAAGACAGTCATCTCATATCATATTTCAATAAATCACCTGTCCATTGGCCGTGTCCACACTTATTTGTCTAGCGTAGTGTGAAGTACAACCAGGCCTCTCCATCCTCCAATGAGCTGCGATGGATTACAGCGGCACTAAAAGCATCATAAGACCCAGCAGCTGCTTTTACCAACAATCACTCAGATTTAGAGCCCGGCTCTTTGTCTCCATTTACATAACACAAACCTGCAGAATGACTGCGTGTTTGTCACAACTCCAGTCGCGGACCTGTCAGAGAGCTTCACCGGAGGACGGGTGAATGCATTAGCGAGGAAGTATTTCATTAGCTTTTATCTCTGTGTTTACTATCATTACAAACAGCCTGTGAATAAATAAAAAGAACACTGATGCTATTAGCTGAAAGGGTCCCCTGGAAAAACGCCTGCAAGGAATACTTTGCACTGGAATTAAAAGTCCTAATTTGGTTTCTATGCTGACAATGCAATCAGAATAATCTGATTAGAAAACGCAAACGCTGTTTTCTTAAATTCACACCTTTTTTTTTCTTTTTGTTGTTGTCTGCAGGTGGAAAGATTTGTCTTCATCACAATTTGAGGTCTCATTGACCCTTTTTGTCTCAGGACCCTCTTAAAACAATTACTCACATTTGAGTCTGTTTCACACTTTAAGCTAATGGAGTGCTCGTGCTCGGATATCAATAGAGACGTCGAGAGAGAGAGAGTGAAGTGGGAAAGCAAGTAGTTTACAGTCAATATTGAGGTAAAATCACCAGAGACATGTTTTCAATTAAAGGCTACCTTTGTGTGGATTAGAAAACAACTCATCCGCTCGTGTTGATTCGAGCCTCTGGGTCTCCACATCGGAGAGAAGGTGAGCCGGGCAGTGAGCAGCGAGTCCCGCGGGCTGGGGGCTGTCGCCGCACCGACACACCTCCGGTTTGAATAATTCAACAGAGATCTCCTCAAAGGTGACAGCTTTGTTGGAGGAGACCAGAAAGATTAAGAACTGATGGAGACATTTTCCACTCGGCCCTCCCTTCATCCCCTCCTCCTCTCAGATTGTGTAGCCAGTGCGGCTCTCTCGCCTATTCAGCGCACTGCTAACAGATAAAGCGACACTTTTATAAAAGCAAAAGGAGAAAGGGGGATGAAAAGGGGCTTTTGTGTTGCTCTGAGCTTCGGCATCACTGCTCTCCTCTCTCTGTCCTGTGTGGCCGGTGGTGGGTGGCTGTGGGCGCAGTGAAGAGCTCTGCCGCTGGAGCTCCGCTGATAGCACACAGGCTGCCTGCCTAGCTCTGATTGACACATGGTTAGTCACACTTCAGAGAAATACATGCTCAGCTTAATTTTCCTATGCATTCACCCTCAGCTTAAAGGGAACTTACAGTCAAAGTGTAAAGACTTCATTTGTGCTGAACGGAACGACGGAGCAGA
Organism: Cirrhinus molitorella; assembly: GCA_033026305.1. Taxonomy (NCBI): domain Eukaryota; kingdom Metazoa; phylum Chordata; class Actinopteri; order Cypriniformes; family Cyprinidae; genus Cirrhinus; species Cirrhinus molitorella. Next base: position 36,102,840 of record CM065117.1, on the reverse strand, counting down.
AGTCAGCATTTCCATAAAATTTCTTGTCAAGCAAGATTTCACCCCGTTTCTGGAATATGATGGCCAAATCCAAAAGAGGCAGTCTCAATGCCTTTCTTTATAGCATGTTGTACATTTTATTACACATTATAGCTGTGTTCCAAAATGTAGTGAGCTACCTAATGTATCTAGACAGCATCATAGGGCACTATAGGGATATTCACAAATATTCAAAATACGCTTTTATATTCCACTGAGCTGCTTTGCCATTGTTTTTCTAAGTAAAAATGTGCTAGAGAGACACGTTTGACCACTACGCTTGTGTCGGATGTGGCGCTCAAGCTCAAAACTTCAACTTCAAAAAATGTGACTATTAGTGTCCATAAACACGACTATTACAAATTTATTTTTCTGTTGGAAGTGGAAGACTTTCGGTTGGACTCGCAGAGTCTTTCAGACACACAGCAGTGCCTATTCTCCAGACTTATGCCAAGGTTTGTCATGAAAGACTAGAAAGCACAGGCTGATGGGTTGGTAACGCAAACTGATGATATTCACAGCATTAGACTACTTGGCACAAGCTGATTGGTTGCATACACAGCCAGTTGGCTTGCTGCTTTTCAGTTAAATGGCCACACAAAGTTCCTCTGAAACCCTCCACCTTCCAGCTCCACCTTGTATAGATCTGCTATGGGTTATTATATAATGTTACATGTGCTAAATACTCACATCACTGTATCGGCGTATGTATTGGCACTAGCAAGTTCCTGTACTTGCTTTGCAATAATCTACAATAGCAATAACCAACAGCAGCAGCATTGCAAAACTATTCCACCAAGGCCAAATGCATTAACCTTGTCATATCTATTACCACACTAAATTCTTCTGATTTGTTTAAGGCTGTGAATATCATCAATTTGCATTACCGACCTATCAGCCTGCGCCATCTAGAGTTTCATGACAGAACTTGCAATTAATTGGCCATCCTGCTCTCTAATATAACAACATCAGCCATTAGGGAAATCCATATCAGTCGACCTCTATTTTTGCCTTTTTTTCAGTACACTCACTGCGTCCAAATATGCCTACTTCCATACTATATAGTAAGCATGTAAGTATGAAGGTGAAAAGTACTCAGATAACTTACTACTTCCACCAAGGTTCTGGATTGCTCATTCGATGGACACTTTACTATCCCATGAGGCCACAGGAGAAGATTTAGGTGTGTTCGACTTGAACCACGGCTACAGACGGTAGTCAATGAGATCAGCCGGTTGCAGTCGGGGGTGGAGTTGAAAACAGACACTTCAGGTTGGACACTTTCTGCTCTCGGTAGTGACGTTCACATGGATGTTTGTGTACGCTATCACAGATGAAGTGAATAAAATGCAATATTTGTCAAATAACAGTCGCAAAGTAAGTTTCAAACCAAATAGTACTGACTTGATGCATTACATTCAATGCACGCTACCAAAATGAACACAAATTAATCAAATTAAAGGGATAGTTCACCCAGAAATTAAAATTATTCACCCTCAAGCCATCTTAGGTTTATATAACTTTTTTCTTTTAGACAAGTACAGTCGGAGTTGTAATAAAAAATGTCCTAGCTCTTCCAAGTGTTATAGTAGTGAATGGGGTTTAAGACTTCCAGCAGATGACGTAGGACATAAGCTCCGGTGAGAATGTGCTAGTCTCGCAAGAACCAAGTTTTGTTTAAAGCAAAGTATAACCAGTCTTCTCTTGGGTTATATCGAAATCCTCTGACATTTTTCTATCCTCGGGTTTGTACTTTTTTGTGACAGGTGCTTTTGCTCTCTCCTCTGCGTTTCCACATTCGCCTATGTCCTACATCATTCCACTGGAATGCCACTTGACTAAAAAGAGTATGAACGAGACTAAAACTAATAAAAACTAAAATGGCAGCTTCACACAAAGACTAGACTAAAAATGAAATTAAAACAATTTGTGTTTATAAAGTGTTAAATATGGATATTTTTCTTACACAAACACATTGATTCACTTCAAAAGGCCCTTAATAACCCCCTGGAGTCATGTGGAGTGCTTTTTATGATGGATGGATGCACTTTATAGGACTTCAAAATCCCAACGCCCATTCACTGCCATTATGAAGTTTGGAAGAGCCAGGACATTTTATGATAAAACTTATATTTGTCTGAAAGAAGAAAATCATATACACCTAGGATGGCTTGAGGATGAGTAAATCATGGGGTAATTTAAATTTTTGGGTGAACTATCCCTTTAATTTGCTGTGGTGCTGAAGATTCATCAGCAGTGGCATTGATTCAGCAGCGAAAAATAAATAAATAAATAAAATATCACACGACCACTGAAAATAGGCTTAGAATGAAAGCTCGACCTTGGGATTTTAATTGGAGATCGTTTAAATGAAGATCCTGATCATTTTTATCCAGCCCTATGAATAGTGCTATTTTTGCGTCATGCGGAGTTGATTCCAAAGAGTGTTCCAAATAAGTCGCTTCACATTTAGTTTAGGATGCTATCTTCAAAGGCAGCTATCCATGTATGTAAAAAGCAAGGCAGCTCGCTAGGTTTTGGAAAGGAGCTAGAAGCACATTTCCGTAGCCACAATGAAATTGAGCTAGCAGTGGCTCTTGCCAGCCAGAGTGTGACTGTAATCACTGCTCCAGTGACAACGCTGCACCTTTCTGCTGCTTTTAATGACCTGTGTGTGTTTAATTTTGCAGGTAGAGTCTGAAAATTAAGGCCCAGCTTGCAGAGAGACTGATTGGCCTAATGGTTTTGACACGGTGAGTCATTCACATTTATTAGGCATGGTTTTAATGATCCTCCACAGGGCACGATATCTTTGCACAATAATATTCCTACCAACACGAGAGGCTCACTTACCAGCCCGCTAATTCAACTAAACATAACAAGGCAAGGAACGCTTTATTCGAGCGCTGTGATAAGCGAAGACATAGAGCGTCCATGTTAAATCATGTTTCTGGAGAATGGGGTAATAAATGTGCAATGTGGCCTGTCCAAGACAACTGGGACGGGGCTGAAAGACTTTAAATTGTACAAGAGGCAATCTTCTTCCACTTGTGGCATCGCATGCCCCCTCCTCTCTCCCGCTCACCCGCACGCTCGGATGCCGTTAGCTGCTTATTACTGTTGTCTCAGCAGGGCCCAATAACTATTCTTGTTTGTTTAAACAAGAATACTTCTGCTTTGGTCTTTTCCATTAAATGGAGTCTTTTCAAACGACAGCGCACTTCAGAAGACGGGTAGAGGGGTTGTGCAGCAGCTGATACAGGCAGCCACTTCCTCAAGAACCGCAGGGGCTCTTGAATGCCTCTCAGGGGCTGAATAGTCTAAGCAATCCTGAGGGGTTCAGGTTTACATCACTCCAGGACAATATCTTCTCTTTTCCTTCCAGGAGTGTCAGGCCCATTCAAAACGAGTGCCCCCTCGGAAGTGGATTAGCAATGCGATTTCCAAGAACAAATCATATTGCATCATATTTATTTGTATCTTTAATAATTAAAATTAATTATTCAAATCTATCAATTATTAATTATTAAAAATATATAAACATTATTCAAATCAAGACCTACCTTAAAAATTAAGGTCGTTTTTTTTTTCAAGTCTCTAAGGCTCATCAAGGGTGCATTAATTGATCAAAAAAAGAAGTAAATATTAAATACCTGTTTTAATTTAATTTTTTTATGTCAAAGATGAATTTTAAGCATCATTACTCCTGTTTTCAGTTTTCAGTGTCACATGATTTGAAGCTCAAGGAACATTTCTTATTATTGTTGAAAACTGTGAACTGTGAACTTTTTCCGGGATTCTATGATTAAAAGAAAAGCATTTATTATGTTGCAACATTATAAATATTTACTGTCACTAGTAATCACACTGATATCTACTGAATAAAAGAATCATTTGTTTATGCAAAAAAAAAAAAAAAATAAAAAAAAAAAATTGACTGACCCCAAACTTTTGAACAGTGAAGTATATGTCAATATATTTACTTTTGTGCATCAGGAAAAAAATAGTCATACAGGCTTGGAAAGACATTGTCATTTAATCACCTTTATATCATTCCAAACCTGTATGACTTTCTTTTCTGTTCAGTACACAAAAAAAGACATTTTGAGACATGTTTCATATTTGAAAAGGAAAAAAGAGTCATACATGTTTGTAAAGACGTGAAGGTGAGGAAATGATGTCACATTTTACTTTTTTTCTGTGACTTATCTTTTTAAAGGGGATGTCTAATACTATTTCAAGCATTCTGATTTATTTACACTGTAAAAGAGTTGGATTTTCATGCTAAACATGGCCAAAATTTAAAAAAATGAGTTGGACATATGACAGTATGAGTATTTCTGTGCCAAAGACACTCTTTCAGGGTTCGTATAAGTTTCGGAACGATATTTGACATCATATGACATTATAAAGGGCAGAAATCTTTGTAAGGGCACTTCTTCAGGAAGAGCAAAAATCAACAATATATCACAAAATCAACGTCACTAAAAAAGTGTGTTTTTGGATGTGAGGGAAAGATAACCTTGTTTAGCTTCCCAAGGAACGCAGTGTTAAGGAAACAGTGAATGCAGTTTGTTTCTCCGGGGGGAGCAACAGTTGTGCAAGTGTATTTTTTCCCCAAAAAAGTCCAATCTTATTTTCTCCTCCAACTTCAAAAGTGTCCTACATCGCTGTTTTACCTTTTTTGTAAAGAGTGTTTGACCTTCTTTGCACGTTGACTTTGTAAACATTAGTCGGTACTTCTGCAGCGATGTAAGGTGGTTTTGAATTTGGAAGAGAAAATGAGATGGGAATTTTTCAACACACCCTAACTGTACTGAACCGAAGTGCACAAAGTATGCATGTGCACTGCAGAGCTAGACAAGCATTTGTGGTTAAAAAGTATATTTTTTAAATAAAATAACCGATCGTTTCACTAGATAAGGCCCTTGTTCCTCGACTGGGATGATTTCCTCAAAAAACTTAATTTCTTTGTGACTGAAGAAAGATAGACATGAACATTTTGGATGACACAGGGGTGAGTGAATTATCAGATCAAATTTTGGAAGTGGAGTAATCCTTTGAATGAAATTTAAGTCAATAAAGTTTTTGTCCCGGTCTTATTTCTGTCGATGCCACAGCTTACAAACGAACACTACGCAAAAATTTTGCATGCTCGTGACTCTAGCTCTGCCAACTGTATGCTTCCTGGAGCTCGACTGTTTTTAGAGAGAAGCGGTACAGTACAGCTGTATCTCTCTTTTATAAATCTGATAAAACTAAAGACTCTTCTGAGATATGAAGGATGCAAAACTACTCTATTAGGTACATAAGATTAACATGAGATTGGAAGAAACTGTGTTGTGATCCCTTTAAATATTCTTAAAACAATTATAAAGGCACCAGTTATACATGAAAAACTGACCTAAAGCTGGTCTAACACCCACCAGTTTGTTGGGTTGCAAACTGCTAACTCACCCCAGCAAGGCTAAAGTGCTTCGACAGAGGAATGACAGTATTCATCTAAAGTGGGCTGCGCTTCCTATTTGTAATTCAATGAGACCATCTTGTCTTTTGGTTGCCAAAGACAGAGCTCATGAATATTTGGGCTTACTGCGCAACACATGACAACAGAACCATGAAAGCGAACACATTTTGTGTGGGGGCTAATCCTAAAAGGCCGTATGTTCGGCCGCTAAACATTTGCCGGATAAGATCGGAGCCTGATCCGACGGATGAGGAGCGTTCTGCTACGCATGGGAGGGACTCAAAGCCAGCTGGTATGTACATGTGAGCCAGTGCTGACGCTGTGATTGCTGTGAAAGCACTTTTTTCTGACACACATCGAATGGCCTTCATCTCATGGCTATTCTTTAGAGCCAACATGCTTGATTTAGTTTTCCATGAAAAGGAGGAAGCTGCCTGCGCAAGCCAGCCAAAGGTTGCTGCCAGCCCATTCTCCACAGAGAGGTCTCCTCAGGCGCGGGCCAACATCGAGTTTAATGGACTTATTTGGCTTGTTAACACTCTAGCAGGGCTGCCCGCGTTCACGCAGAGGTGAAGTCGACACATACGCATCAATATTCAGTTCTAGCCCTCCCTGATCCCTTTGCTTTCCCACTATCCCTAATAAAATGCGTATCATACAAGAGCTCGGGAATAGTGCTGGACATCTACATGAAATGTGCCAAAAACTGTTCCACATGAGTGGATGCAAGCGAGTAAACAACCAGGGCTTAAGGGAGATAACGGCACTTAATAACACAGGGGAGGAACACGGCTTTTTCAGCGGGCTTCCTAATCACAATACACCAGGAGATCGCAGAAACACAAGACGGATAGCTCATAAAAACAGGGACACAGCCATAACTATTGTTCGGCGGTGAGCTTATGAAACCCCGCAGGTGGACATGCTGCAGATATTGAAGACACTTACTCATTGCCAAAGCCACAATAATTCTTGCGGTGACTTGTGCGGACAGGCCGGTGTGGGTGCTACTTTGAAGAGCTATAGCGGTGCTATTGAGCTCTAAGTACATTAAGAGAAACCCCCTAGAGGCCAATGCAATCAATGTTTGCCCAAGGAGTGTGAAAGTCTGTGTATGACACTGCCAAGGACCTTGGGACTGCTGGACCTATATTGTTGTTAGTGTCAGATAAAGCTGAGTGTTTAGATGTAACAACTGTGTGGGCATGCACACTTGCATATGAGTGTTTCTTCAATTGCGGGCACTTGCACAGTACTTCCCAGGGGCTGAAACGATAAACATAGCTTTAACTTTCTTTTTTTTTTTATGAAGGTCACATAAAAACTCATGGAAACTTTTGTAGAATTTTATGTAGATTTTATTGTTCTACTCTTGTTCCAGACCTAGTTGTACAGTTTTGATGAAACATAAGTAGTGAAAAATGTTCTCATTCTTATTTTGTTAAATATCCAAATGATACAAATGACTAAAAAGAAAAAAAAAAGTAGGGCGGGACTTCTATCCTTCAGCTGTTGATTGGATGAAGGCAGATTATGCGCAACCAAAATAGAAAATGTGCTTTGTAAATAAGTTCAGACCACTCATTTGTACACCAACATGGCTGACAGCTGTTAATGCACAATTAACGTTTTAGATCAACTAACTGTAATACTGTGTAATACTTCAATTCAAAAAAGCATAAAACTGAAAGCATAATACACGCTGCCGGTTTCAGAGCAAAACACAAAACTGTTACATTTCATTCACTGACGCACTTCACTAGGCAGCGCTAAAATTAGCAGCGCATAACCAACTTATTCTTCAACGTGGAGGTAAGCCTATGGGTGAGACTTCTGGTTCATTAGCCACTATAGAAAAAAAAGAGAAGGATAACAACAGCCAGAAAATAAAATTCACAAATGGCTGCGTCCACTCTACAAGAGAACTAAGATGGCTACTCACTTGCCGGCAACGCACTAAAATTTACTGATTACTATTTACTGATTAAAAGCTCTCCTGTCCCCATGTTGAGAGAAATCGGGAGTAAGATGTTACTTTAGTTCTAGAATAAATGTGAGCATACATTAATTATATACATTAATATCTCACTCACAAAAAAAAAAACAGATTCAGTGTTCCTTAAAATGAATAAAAACAGTGAAATTCAACTCAGAATATGACGCAAACCTGCAATAATTAAATGTTAATTAATCAAAAATATCCTTTATGTATTTAATCCCATTTTTTTAACCAGTGTCTCATCCATACTAATAAGCAAAAATTACTCAAGATAATCTAACATTTGTTTCCCTTTTTTTTTTTTTATTGCTGAAGAGTTGACATTTTTTCTTCTGCGGTCTACTGTACAGATGTGAGTTTACTTTTCTCTAAGCCTGAGGCTTTTGGTGTGAAAAGGCTTTTAAATTGGACAAAATTTAAAATTTAAAAACAAACAAGCAAGCCCTGCCCAGATTTAAAAAGTAACGCAAAAGTAATGTAGCGCATTACTTTCTATAAAAAGTAACTAAGTAACGTAAGTAGTTACTTTTTTAGGGAGTAACTCAATATTGTAATGCATTACTTTTAAAAGTAACTTTTGGTGAGGACCAAACTAAATCTCCATGCTCTCATGAGAACCAGACTGAGAAACGTATGTGCACCCTTGTATATGAAATATAATTATAAAATATGAAATCTTTTGAATTTAGGCATTTAATTTAATAATAGCAATGTAAAATAATACAATAATAAATACCCAGAATTGGCTGATTCTCTTTAACTTAAAGGGGTAGTTCACCCATAAATGAAAATTGTGTCATTAATTACCCTTGTGTCATTCCAAACCCAAAAGGCCTTCGTTCATCTTCAGAACACAAATTAAGATATTGATAAGAGATTTTGATAAAATCCAAGAGCTTTCTGACCCTGCATAGGAAGCAATGTAGCTGACACTTAGTGGCCCAGAAGACCCAGAAAGGTAGTAAGGACATTGTTAAAACAGTCCATGTGACATCAGTGGTTCAACCATAATGTTATAAAACTACAAGAATACTTTTTGTGCACAAAAGTTTCTTCTACATATGTGTGGTGCTGCTGACACAAATGATCTAATATCAGCTGATAATTTATATGGAACCTATACATCATGCATCCCTCTACCTTCCAAAAGCTTGCAGCTAGTAGCAAGCTTACTAGCAATAATAAAATGTGATATTAAGTCTAATACTAACAAGACAGAACAGAAATGTAATAATGTTGATAAAGCTATGCAAAGAGTATAAAAAATATTGATTAATGCATTTAAACACTTTGCCTTTATGACAGTCTCCTTTGTGAATGACAACAAAGTACTAGTGGCAGAGCAAATAGGCCACACACACACATAGACGGATTGCCAGCAACACATTCTCAGAAGCCCTGTTATCACCTAAATCAACACTCATTGAAAAGTGTTTGCACAAACAGATTTTTCAGGCCTGCTTTCTCTTGGCACCCTGTCCCTCTCGTCAATATAATACAGTCTCTTACTTTATTCTACACTCCCCTTTTCACAGTAACCAATATGAAATCCATTCTAGCACTGACACTTTCATCTCAAGCTAATGTGAGCCACTCAGTGTATCTCTGGCAGGTCTGTGTTAATATGTGTGCGTGTTTATGTACTGTACACAGCAGGCATGTTTCCAAAAGAGAGTGTTTCGGGTCAGCAGAGGGCCTGACGACATCCATAAAACTATATCACGATCCTTAGTGAATTTCTTACAAATGACAGCACATATAAAATATATAATCCCTCGTCCTTGTTGAAAACCCAGTTACGGGTCACTGGTCTATAATCAGTGACCTTTGAGACTAATGTGTGATTGATTTAAACAAGTTAGTAAAATTTAACCCAAAATGCATTTTCGTAAAATCTGACGCAGCTGGAGTCACCATGCACCCCTCACGGCCTACAGGAGTAAGGGCTGGCCATGTTATCTCTGGTTGTTGAGCCTCTGAGATGGGGAGGAGACATGGGGAGCTATTTTTGCAAGCTTAACCAATGCTGTTAGAGGATCTATCAAGAGTAATTTGCCTCACAAAGGTCATCGCAGCCAGGGGCAGAGGCAGCATCACAGGCAGGAGCCTGAAACAGCAGTGACTCACTATGGTCCACATTCTCCTGCCGGCTTCACAGGACGCCATGTACCCACCACATCAAATCAACACACTGTCACGGAGGGATAAACTAGCATCAATATTGTATTGATTTCGCATGCCGTTAGATATTAATACATTGGTTTGCTAAATGTTGTATGGTTTCTAAAGCCCAGCCTATACAAATGGCAAAAATTTTGCTCTTTTGCAGTTTGTTACAGTGCATGGTGGGTGCACTGTACATTTAACACCTTAAACCCGGTTCAGACTTCATGATTTTAGCCCAATTTTGTCATTTCATCTTGTGTAGTGTGTCATAGTGGACGACAACTGATGCCATATCTGTGACACTGACCAATAGGAGCACAGAAGCGCCTTGGTACATGCCTTCAAACAAGCCGAAACAAAAGATAGATAATGGTATCGGTGGAATTTTACAATGGAGGAAATGTTTGTGGAGAAAAGGGGAAAGTTTCCTTTAAAAGTAATGCATTACTCCCTAAAAAAGTAAATCATTACATTACTTTTAATGAAAAAATAATGCGTTACTTTTGTGTTACTTTTTAAATCTGTGCAGGGCTTACTTGTTTGTTTTTAATATAAAAAGTGAATATAAAAGCCCTTTCACACCAAAAAGTGAAATGAATAAGTATGGTTGAACTGGATCATCACAGGTTGGCAGGAAAGACATTGATTAATAAAATGGGATTAAATACATAAAGGATATTTATGTTATTTAACATTGTAAGTTTGTGTCATATTCTGAGTTTGCATTTCACTGTTTTAATTCATTTTGATGAACACTGAATCTGTTTTTGCAAGCGAGATGAAATAATGCATGTTCACATTTCGTCTAGAACTACAGTAAGATCATGTTTACACAGCGCACACAACTATACTTCTGATTTCTCTCAACAGAGGGACAGGAGACTTGTCAGTCAATAAATGGAAAAACAAAGTAACTGTGTTACTTATTTGAAAAAGTAAAATATACTCAGATATTTTCTTGTAAATTAAAAAGTAATGTGTCACTTTTTGTTACTAGTTACTTGAAAAAAATAATCTGATTATGTAACTCAGGTTACTTGTAATGCATGACCACCAACACTGCTTCTGCATTTATGATGTTTCCTCGAGGGACCACTGCGACAGAGTGAAGTTAAAAGAGAGGTTAAAAAAACAATATTTTACCTCAGTTCTCTCTGACAGTTCATACTCGTCATTAAAGATGGCAAGTGATGAGCTGTCAGGTAGCAACGTGTAGTCCGACATGTTTCTTGTTCACAAGTTCAACACGACAAGATTTTAATAGTCAAAATTGCATAATCTGACACAGTAACTGTTGTAACCGACAAAGAAAATTGTGTAGACTGAACCAGGCTTTACACTCCAAAAACACTGAGGAATGTGGGACTAAAAAGGTATCTGGTTTTCCCATCATATACACTTACTGGACAATACTCTGGAATAGACAATGTATCAATTCAATTTAAAAGAACTGTTTTCTATTTCAATCATTTGTGAAATGTGATTTATTTCTGTGATTTATTGCTAAAGCTGAAATTTCAGCATCATCACTCCAGTCTTTAGTGTCACATGATTCTAGAAATCATTCTTATATGCTGATTTAGTGTACAATAATTAATAAAGGTTCTTAATATTATTAATGTTGAAAACATTCCTTTTTTTTTTTGCTGCTGCTGCTGCGGTTTTATAAGTTTTATATGTTTTATCAGTTTATAATTTTGGTGAAAACCATAATTCCTTTTTCATGATTCTTTGTTAAATAAAAAAAGTTTAAAAGGATTTTATTTATTTGAAATATAAATCTTTTGAAAATACATAACTTTAAAAAATTAGTATTATTGTTAGCAATTTATTAATGCATTCTTGCTGAATAAAAGTAATCTTTTTTTAAAATCTCACTTACCCTAAACTTTTGAATGGTAGCATATCACAGTTTCCACAAAAATAGTAAGCAGCAAAAACTTTAATGTCAAATTATTAACTTTTGCATTAAAAGATGAGCATCTGTGATTAAAAAGTATATAAATTGTAATTGCTTTTAGAAAATGATTAATCGTTTCGCTAGATAAGACCCTTATTTCTCGGCTGGGATCATATAGAGCCCGTTGAAGCTGCATTGAAACAATTCAATTTGGACATTCAACCCACTGATCCCTACTGAAGTCCACTATACGGACAAAAATCCTGGAGTGTTTTCCCTCAAAAGACTTAATTTCTTTTCAACTGAAGACAGAAAGACAACATCTTGGATGACATCTAATGTTTCAACATTCCAATAAGACTGTAACAAATTCATGCGCTTACACTTTATGTTGTAAATTAGACAGAAATGTTTTTGTGAAAATCTATGGATAATTCCAGTGAATATGACCCAGTGCTCTCTGGAATACTCTGGTTGGTCATTTAGCGGTCAGATATTTCTTAATATTTGCTGTTGTCCATGGCAACACTGTATATGAAGAGTTCAGATGCAAAAGCCTCTAAATCCATCGGACGTCTTTCTTTAAAAAAATGCATTTTCATCAGGCTCTGTTGTATAGGTTTCTACCTAAGTACCCATACTTCTGATTGGGCTGAGGCTGGGTTTTTAGCGAGTCTGAAGTAAAAGTATTTGATTGATGTAGAATGTGTGTCTAGAGCATTCACTCAGTATCACTATGTCATTTTTGACCGAGATGGCTTTTGTATCTGAACTCTTCATATACTTTCTTTCACACGCAGATTGCTTTGTATATTGTAATGAACTAAAGCACAAGTAAACTTTTAACTCTAATCAAGATTTAATGTCCAAATATTTGACACATTTTGCGGGTAGCAGTGTTTTAACTAAAAAATAAACCCCAACTCGGGCGGATTACATTATCACTTACATGCTTCACCAGAAAGAATAGTCTGCTTACTTGTCGTCATTTAAAATCAGGAAGTCTCCTCACATAGCCCCATAAGTCTTTACACAAAGACGTGTAGGGGCTCATGTCAGCGGCACTAAATGAAAATGGTGAAAGCATATCTGACTGTTATACAGACTGGGCTTTAACACAAAGAAACATTCATTATTAATTTCTTCTACTCATTCAAATTGCCACCAAAAAAAAAAAAAAAAAAGGAATTCTGCTAGCGCATAGATAAAAAGTGTATTTCGACAATGTACTGCAAAGTGCTGACAAGTTTCTTCCATTACCACTGCCATAATAAATGAAGTCCACTGTATTAGCCCAACCTTTTGTTCCCGGTCTAACAGCCCTCGCTCGCACCTTTAGTGCACATTAAAAAGGCAAAAACAGGGCCGCGAAGTGTCCCGAGTGGCAGTTAAAGTGGTTATGAGGTAGTATGTTCACATCCCAACTAACCAATCTGATTGTCCGTTTCACAATATGTGCGCTCATGCGTGCCCATCTCTCCATGCATGTTTGACACATGTTTGAGGAGCCGCGTGATGGCCGGGCAGCATTTCGTGTTTGTGTTTCTCCAAAGCTTTGGTGAACGAGGGGAGGAGGAGGACGGAAAGCAGGGTTGAGGATGGGGGAAGGTATGGAGATAGAGCAGTGGGCCTATCTCGCAGGCGGGAGCGGCTGGTTTCCAAGGAGATGTGTGTGCGTGATGAGAGTGTATGAGACAGGCTTTGCTTGGGTGCACACTTGGAAGGAAGAGTCCCTCTTCATCACTCCCTGCTTTGCCTCTCTCTCCCCTCCTTACCTCAGTTCCCAGGTCATCATTTATCCTGAGCACGGCCAAACCGTTCCCCTGAGATCCACCTGCACTTGAGGACGTACTGCATTAATCTTACACCTCCATTCAGCATATGAACCCGTGTTAAATTCCACCGGAGCGTTCCCTTATTATTACGTACATAACCGCTAATGCGTCTCCCTGTGATGACACGCCATGCAACGCGCCATATATTTAACCCTCATGTTCTGTTTGGGAGGCCTGAAGGCCAATTTAATAGCTTGACAATTATACTTAATATTACAGCATCAACCTGATACTTCTGGACTTCTCCTAATCTTCTGAGAATTGATTATAAACACAATTTTGACTAGCGCTTCAAAAATCCTCCTCTGAAAAATGTTACATCATTTCTGTTTGGGCCTCACAGACCCAAGATGTAAAACAAGATTAAATGTAATGGATTTTCACATGCTCAGTTCTTTGACATTGTACAAATCCTGCCAGTTGTTTATTTGATTTGTTTTAATGTATATTTCTTTATTAGAAGTAACAAGGTGTCGTTAATGTATTAACTAACATGAACAAACAATGACCAATACATTTATTTCACTATGTATTTATCTTTGTTAATGTTAGTTAATAAAAATACAGTTGTTCATTGTTAGTTCATGTGAACTAAAGTAGTTAACTCATGAACTGTATTGTAAAGTGCTACCGATTTTTGAAAAGACGTCTCTTATGCTGACAAGACTGCACTCATTTAATGAAAAATATGAAAACAGTAATAATGAGAAATTTATTGCAATTTAAAACAACTATTTTTCTATTTTAATGTATTTTAAAATGTCTTTTTGATAACACATAGTTAAAGCTTCAAAATGATCTGCTGACTGGGTTTTGATTAGATAAGAGGAGCATATTAAAATTATTCAGAAAGTTTCATTTTGAAATTATTATTTTTAGACATACACTAGTTTTTTGAAAAGTTTTTTGAAAAGACGTCACTGATGTTGACCAAGGCTGCACTCGTTTAATAAAAAAATCCACAAAACAGTAATATTAAGAAATACTGTTAAAATGTACAACTCTTTTCTATTTTAACGTGTTTTAAAATGTCTTTTTTTACTTTATGATAAAACACTGACTGAGTTTTTGATTCAATTAGAGGAGTGTATTAAAATAATTCAGAAAGTTTAACTTAACTAATTATTATTTTTTATACATACACAACTAGTAAGATTTTTAAAAAGACATCTCTTATGTTGACCAAGCCTGCACTCATTTAATGAAAAATACAGCAAAAACAGTAATATTATTCCAATTTAAAACAACTCTTTTCTATTTTAATGTATATATAAAATGTATTTTTTTACTTTATGATAAAACAGATAAAGCTTTATCTAATGACTGGACTTTTGACTGGATTAGAGGAGCATATTAAAATAAGTTTAATTTTGAAATTATTATTTTTATACATACACTACTAGTAAAATTTTAAAAAAGACATCTCTTATCCTGACCATGGCTGCATTAATTTAATGAAAAATACAGTAAAAACTCATATTATATTATAATTTCACACTAAGTATACTACAAATACATAAATAAAAATACCCTGCAATTTTACTTTTGGTATATTAAATTAGTAAATTTAAAGTGCTAAATCGAAACAACTAATTTTGTGCTTAATGCACATTTATTGTTGCTGAAGTCCAACTAAAGATATACTGAAGTATATTTGATTGTGCTAAAATGGAACTATTGCGAGTATACTTCAGGTACACTTTAAATATCTTGCATTTAAAGAAGGATATTATTCAAATACAGTTTAATTATAATTTTTACATCAGTAAGTCTCAAGCGATATGTCAGTAAATAGATATGTAAAATAAATAGTAAAAGTTAATAGATTTGAACTATATATTACTTACTTATTAGGGGTAATTTAATGAAAAATGAGGTAAAAACAGTAATATTGATAAATATTATTACAATTTAAATTTTAATGCATTTTAAAATATAATTTCGTCCTGTGGTGGAAAAAAAATGAATTTTCAGTGTCATTATTCTAGTCTTCAGCTTCAGAAATCATTCTAATATGCTGATTTGCTGCTCAAGAAACATCTCTTATTTTTCTAGATATCTTATTATTATATCCATTTTTAGGCTTGAAATATTTGAAATTTTTTTTTTTCGTACAATTTTAAATGTTTAACATCACGATCAATGTCTTCCTGGAAAAAATAAATGTAAAAACAAATTAAAACATTTGAACAGTAGTGTATATCATGGGGGTCTTTGTAACCCCATACATATAAAACAATAAAGTATCATCTCAAAAAGAACAGGGCTAATAAACTCCTGCCTTTTGGTAACTGTTTTTCAATGAAAAACTGGAGCAGTGAATCACATTCTCATGCTGATTCATATCATTCATATGAATTCTAATGGTCTGATATGATGTTTGCTTTAAACATATGACTGTACCATCAGCCTTTGGCTTTTAAACTGTAATTATGCAGTAAGAATCATGATCTTAAGCGATTCTCATGGCCCATCAAATCCAAGTCGCACTTCACTTCACAGCTTTTCCAGGAAGTCTCGATCAGTGCTGCCGTTTAGGCCTCCTGCAGAGACACAGCCATTTACATATTGGCACACAGAGTTGTACTCGATGAACTCCCCCCAGAGCATTTAACACACCTGGCTGCCGGACACGTAAGTAGGCTGAAGACGAAGGTAGTGTGACCTGACAGACACACTTACACTCCCTCCCTAACACTAATGTTACATTCATGGCTTTTCAACAATGTGCACCTGTACACAGGGCCGTCCCAAGTTGGCACGGTGCCCAGTGGCCCCTCAGTCTGTTTGCCGTAGGGCCGCCTCAAGCATGAGGCCTAGCCCTGCCGTTACACCTGTACAGTTTTTTTTTTCTCAATGCAAACATCTCTCTTTTGATGCTTTTCTCTAAAATTCCAAGCATCCAAAATTGATAGTTCACCCAAAAATAAAGTTATGTCATCATTTATTCAAACGCACGTCATTCCAAACCTGTACAACTTTCTTTGTGGAACATAAAATGAAGTTTACATAATAGGAGCCTAATCATTCAGTCCTGTCAATCATCATTAGGAGCCTATATAAGCAGCAGTCATTGGGTCAATTCTTCCAGCCTCCCTCCACCTCCCCATCTCCTCCTCTATTTCTGTTATTTTCCCTTTATGCAGTAACGCAATGGGGGTGTTGAACTTGGGAGCTTAAGCTGAGCCTTGGGTTGAGGACAGTAAGCCAACTTCTTGGGCTTGTGAAAGTATTTTGAGAAATGACTCTTTTGAAAACTGTTTTTTTTTTTTAGTCAGTGAAAGTCAATGGCGTCCAAAAAAGGCTGCATAGAAATTTTCATTGTATGAACAAAAACAAATGCTTCAGAATATCTTTCTTGCATTCAGCTATAGAACAACATGAGGGTGCATAAACAATGACAGAATTTTCATTTTTTGGTGAACTATCACTTCAAACACAAGACCGATAATCACAAAGAGGCCACATCTCTGAAGAAAAATAAGAAAATATTTTTAAAGTCAATCTGAACTGGCTTTCGCAACCCTTTTTATCTTCATAATTCAACATATTTTCAAAAAGAATATTTGATGAGGGGAAAAAATGTGATTTTTATCAATTGAGAATTAATTGGATTGTGATAAGTAGGTTTTTCATGCCAGAACAGAGGCAGACCGAATGAGACTTTGTTAAATGTGTCAAAATACCTTTTTGGCTATTGGTTAACATTATCTAACAGGCCGCATAGCCTAGCTTTTGTCATCACTACAAAGGCCAAGAATCTTTTTCTACAAAATGTGCATTAAGGGTCAATGTTGGCTCCATGTTGATTTTGAAAAACATCAACAGGCAAAGCAAAGCCGTCATGCATGAGGGAATACGTAGAAGGTGGTGATAGGCTGTGGAGCAGCACACTCTTGAAGGTTATATTCAGAGAGGCTGGTCATGTAGTCTTGTCCAGCAGAAAGCCTCATTATTACCTTCCTCAAAGATTTACGTACGGACAAGCCTAGACCATGACTCAGAGTGATAGGTTTCTACTTAGACGGATCAATCCCTTATTGATATTGCGCAAATAAATCATGAGAATCTTTTTGAGATTTAAAGTGGATCAAATATGGCTGTGGGTATCTGTGCACTGGGTGACAGTGACATACACTTCAATTAAATTAATACTGAAAAGTCAATCACTGGATTTGTGTAATCTGCCATGGCCACATCTATTGGATTGCACCCATCCCTTTCAATTAAAGATGAGGATCTTCCCATCACACTGCAGTCATGTCACCTCTCTGCGTTCCCTGGGGCAGGAGATTAATCAAAGTTTGAAAAGACATTATGAAGTACATTATTTCGCTCCCAGTCAAGCAGTGTCAGGGCTGCCAAAACCTAAACTGCATGGAATTAGAATGAATCCGTCCAGAGGACAAAAGCAAGGAAAGAGAGGGAAGATAAGGAGGAAACGAGGAAAACAGAGGAAAAGGAGCACATCATCATCATGTTTTGGGGGTATATGATGTGCATTTGAATAACAGGGTGTGTTTTCAACTCCACAGGGTGTTTTGTTGAGCTCAGTGTACTTATGTAAGGCTGGAGGCTTCTAGTTTGAACTGACTTTGATTTCCCCTCAAAAAGCCTTTTAAGGCTGCTTTGTGTGTGAGGGGGGCAACAGTCTGTTCAGAGCACCTTGATTGACATAACCGACGGCTTTATGAGCGAATACAACTCGCCTCTAAAAAAATATATATTCTCGGAATTTAAAGGCTTCTAGATTCTTTTCTTTGTGTACGGCACAGATTTATTAACGTTATCTTTATTGGTAACATTATTGCAATGACACTAACAGCATCAGCCAAGTATTCCGTTCCGTGTCAACACTGAGACATTTATGCTTCGTAGAATAGAGTGCTTTTATTGAACTGCAATATAAGGTAATCAATATGATTGCCCATCTTATTTTGAATTGACAAGTGAGTAATTAGACAATTTAGCCCTGATCTATTGGTTATATGACAGCTGCAATCATCACGCTGCCTATTTAAAAGACTCAATTTGTGGCTTCACAAAACCTTTAATTCATTTAAACAGTTAGGAATGATCTAAATAGTGTAGTATAAAAATACATTCTTCCATGTAGTGCTTCCAAAGTGTCCCATTAAATAATCCTAGTGTATAGATAGATAGATAGATAGATAGATAAAGTTGGACGCCTTGGACTTTCAGAAGCACACCAAATCTCTTACTTACCTTCTAGACAGCAGGTTCTCCACAGTCCGGAATGGGTCATGACTTCCTCGTTCTTCCTGCTCGTCTCGTTCTCGTTATTACTTTTGACCCGGCACACTCCTCGTGAGTACAGCCAGTAGTCCGTTCCCACAGCGATAGTCATCAGGCTGAACGCGGCGAACGCGCCCACTGTGGTGATGAGCATTTGGACTCCTCTGTCACACATCAACATTTTGCCTCATTTCAGGATGGGGGGTCAAAACAGGGTTCTTAGCGTGTCACGTAAAGCCTCCTAGCCTGCCTGGTGTGCGGACTCCATGCTCCAATCGACTTCAGAAGCCCATACCATTATTATGTGCTGATTTCTGGGGTGTCGAGACTGTTGCAGTCGCTGTTGCTGCTTCTCAAGTTCAGTAAGAAACCTCACAGTGTTTCCATCGCTTACGCGGAGAGCTATTTGTTTCTCATTCTGGCTTGTGAAAAAACTGTTATCGAGGAACAGTCTCTCATCAGCACCACAGCATTTTGCAATTGAGGCACGAGGCTAAACGAATGACACGATGTTTCGCCTGTGACTTCACAAGATCATCTTTGTTTCCCGAGAACGGCAATAAATCAGTGTTTATGCACGGAAAGTGATTATCAAAAATACTGTCCTTTGTTAATCCAGCGGCAAACACCGTCGTTCAACGGATGCATCCGGTATTTTTCTCTAAAACACGAGAGAAGAGTAAAATATCCCACTTCATGTTCAGCTTGTGTCTGTCCAAAATTCCCCTTCAGATGTTGCGAATCTAAACACAATTTCATTTGATTACATGTGGAGCAGCATGTTATGAAGGCACCTATCAAGAAGTGATCGTTTAAATGAACATAATCCCAGCACTTGTAATTGCTGTCAACGGTGATGCTGGTCCCCGCAAATGTGTCTTACAGCAATGACAGCTCCCACGTTCTTCCCGAATCCGCTCGTTTGAAACACCGCCCACAGAGGGAGCGGAGCGGAGCGGAGGGAGCGCGCTGGCTGCTGTCCGCGCTGCTGAATGGACGAAGCCTCTCGTCTAATCTCTGAGTTTCTCCCCGCACAGCGCCCCTGGCTCAACCAATGTGCTACTTAAGGCCTTCATATGCAAAGATATGGGCAAGAAGCGATGCATGAAAAATCGGACCCTGGAGAACAGGAACGTCCTTAAAGAGCCACAGACATTTTCGATGATTTCCTCCATGGAGACCTTCACATGAGCAATTCCGGAGAGTTTTATAGATCACTAAATTATTGGGGATTTGTTGATGACATTACATACATTGCATGATCTGGATTGATCTAGTTTTTGAATTGGGTTGGGAACGACAAAAATCTCTTCTTTTTCCGATTCTGTTGTTCTAAAAGAAAAAAACTGAATCTACAGCATAACATGTACAGTGACGAGCGAATGTCGGTTCTTTGTAGTGAATAACTAAACATGCTTAACCAATACAGTCCAGTTCTCAGAGAAATTACTCATATGTGGCGATTCTTTTTAGTGAATCAAATCGAAAACGATGAATAGCCTATAATCGGTGACTGACTCACTTACTGAACCGTATCAAAATCAGAATTTGGGTAAAAAACGGTAAAAACGTTTCCTTTGCGTTTTTTTAAAAGTTTTGAGACCATGTCAAAACATGTCAAAATGATCCATGTTCACATGAATTTGCCACTAAAAACGCTGTACTGTTGGTGCCGATAGCCTTGTGGGCAGCGAGTCAATATATGGTGCAGTTGCACTTTAGGTGTCCCAAGTTTGATCCCGCCTCGTGGACCTTTCCCGATCCCTCTCTTTCTCTCCCACTTACTTCCTGTCCTATCAAGAAAAATGCAAAAATGCCAAAAAATAAAATAGAAAATGTGCATGCCAGAACAGTAAAAACTATGCGCATGTGCACATAGAGTACCACCTTATTTATCGCGGAATTAAGCCTATAGGCGAGACTTCCGGTTCATTAGCTGCTATATGAAAATAACTAAAAGAAGAATAACAACTTGCAGTAAATGGTAAAACAGTTTGTACTACAAATCAGTGTGTTTATAATTAAGATAACACATTAAAATAAAACCAATTTGCAATATAAAGTAGCAAGACGAGCTGTTTTGTACAGCTAAAAATAGCTGGACGCAGATGAGACTGGAAACCAGACAAACAAAATTTACAAATGGCTATGCCCACTATTATGGGAAAAAAAACTGTAGGCATATTATGCTGTGAAAATTAGGGTAGGTGTACATGACAAGGATGTACTAAAAACTTTTTTAAAAGTTTTGCAAACAAACAACAACACTGTTAAATTGACCTGTGTTCACATGAATTTGGGAAAACTACTAAAAGCATTATAGTATGCATGTCAGACCAGTAGTTGGCAATGTCACTTTTTAAATAAAAATGCAGCACATGTGCACATACAGTACCTATCCACCTTATTCTTCAATGCAGAAGTAAATTCACTAGCTGCTATTGGGAAATAACGAGTAGAATAACAACGTGCAGTAAACAGTAAAACTGTTTGCACTACAAAACAGAGTGTTTATAATTAAGACAATACATTACATAAAACAAGCTATTTCGTAAAGCTAAAAATAACCGGATGTGGAAACCAGACCCATAAAATTTACAAATCGCTGCACCCACTTTTACAGGAAAAATAAGGTGGATAGACTGAATGGGTAAAAAGCATATGCATGATACCACTATTTTCACAATGTTATGTTTTTTTGTAGTTTACACAGAGACGATAATAGTATCACTTTCAAAGATTTTTTGAAACCAATTTCAAAAGTTTGTGTTTTCAGGCCCTCAAAACCCCAGCCAAAATGTATAATAAGTTTTCTGTTTTGAACTGAAAACGACGTCATGAAAATGCCTCCTTCAATACATAGTTTCTGTTCATACTTATTTAAAAAAAGAAAGAAAAAAAAGCAGTAAATGAACTGTTAAGAACGATAAATCATTAAGAGGAATCAGAATTGGATGCATTTAGTAGTGATCAATAAGGTATTAATATTCTTCAAATTTTATTAGCTGCTAATATAAGTTTGCAGCAGATTTGTTATATATTTGCTGATAATAGATAATGATCCTGATATCAACAGTCTTGATAATTAACAATAAGTTGTGATCTCTCAGATCACCAACATAACTACAATCAAAATACTAAAATCAACAAAACAAATCACTGAGTGTCATTTATAAGTGAATGGAGAACCCCATTCCATCCAACACCTACTCATCTATGGTGAAGAAGTCCATCTTCCACTCTTTCATTATGACAAATGCAGCCTATTTTCTTCTTTTTCTCATTCTTGAGCAATCAGTCATCATGCAGTAAAGTCTTAAAGCTGATTGGCTTGAATAGTGTACCTTTGACTTTTTGGCCACATTGTGTATAGTAATATAAGATGTATATATCCATTCTGATTGAACAGCATCCTCTAACATTTTTTTTGTAGGCCGAGTTAGCATTTTAGCACGTCTGGTTCCATCGTTCTGAAGTCAATATATACACACATCATCAGTACATCATGATGCCAAACAGAAAAACTCATCCACACTAGTCCGCTTTAACAGCCTCATTGTGTTTGTAATTGCGCTCCTGCAAACTTTTCTAGCTTAAACTATGAGTAAAAAATGTTAAAGACTGAAAGAGTTGTCAGAAGCTTATGGTGACACCGAAGTCATGCGACTGTGGTGTTGTTTGTTTATAGCCTATTTTTAGCCTCTGGCAACTCTATTTGGGCTTCAAAATTCATTAAAGTTGTATCCACTTGTGAAGAATATTATGATGAACAAAACATAAAAATCATAACATTCTGTTGGTCACAGAGTTAATTTTCTACAATAATCCAAAAGCCAATTAAAAAATCCTATTGTGTTTTTGTCAAGAAAATCAGCATGATGCAAACTACTGTGTTGGCCTTCAAAAGTAGGCTACATCATCACTGCAGTGTGCTTTTATTAGCCCGAAAGGTTAGCCTAATTCTACAAATTGATGGTATGACTAAACAGCATTATTACTTGCAAAAGTAACATTTTAAGCAAATTGAAACAATTTTAATACCATTTTTAATTTGCTCCTTTTAATACTGTGGTTAAGTGCACTAGGTCAGGGCGAATTTTTTGCACATTATTTCAAGTTGTGAAATAAATGAGCAGATAAGAAACGCATGTGTCACACCTAATGTGACACATCACCTCCTGCACTGTGTGAAGATCAGATCAAAGTCTGCCTCCCACTATAGCTCAGTGTTAATGCTTTCTCACAGAACCTCCCTTCGTTTAACATGACATATCCGTCTTTACCACCCCTAAATATAGCCTGGAAATGACAATTCTGTTTTACTTCATTGTAATTGTTCACTTGGTCTTTACAATGCATGGAAACACGCTAATGTGATTCCCGGCTTTTTCACCAAGCGGGCAGCACCTTTATCCCCCAGCCTGTTTTTCCCGCTTTCCTCTGCCAGAGCCAGCGTAAGCATTGAGGATGAAGTTATGAATAATGCTTTATAATTCAAATGCTCAGCTACAAATCTCTCGAAGGATAATGACAGATGGTACAAATCGAAAGAGTGTCGTCTAAATCGCTGCCGTCATGGAAGGCTTGGTTTCTTTCCCACTGACACAGCTTTGCATTGTTCATATCATATTCAAATCAATAACACAATTCTAAAATCAATGTGAATGACATTCTAGCAAAAAAAGGTAATATTTTTTTTAAACTATCCAATAACCAAGCAAGTGTGTGAACTCCACCCAAAGAACACTGCAATAACAAGACATCAAGCTTTTGAGATGAATCCATTTATTCACCATGTGCCATTTCCTGTGAAGTGATTACGATAACCCCTCTGTTCACATCCCTCTTTAACCTCTCATTCACAGTGGTTCCCCACAGAGGCACTGGGCTTGATTGATCTGGCACTGTATGAATGCCCGTGAATGAGCTCCAGATTGTCTTTAAATGGGGATGTGGGGTTTTATGTTAGAGGGACCAGCGCCATGAAGGTCAGTTCACATAGCTGTGTCATTTGCTGATGGAGCTGGAATGCAGTGAGATCGCTCAGCTTTAAGGGTGACAGAAAAGCACAAGGAATCTGTTCCTTCAGCAATAAAGCTAATGGCTGAAACAAAGAATTTTAGAAGAAACTGGCCGACGAGATTCAGGGAATTATGGGCAAACATCGATTTTCCCACGTGCACAGTTTGACTTCTGGCATGGTTTCCTTTTTTTGCCTTTAGTAAATAAAAAGTTGTAAATGAAACAAAGACTTTCAGAGTATGTTTTACGAGAAAACATTATTTCAGTCTTTCGAAATTTCATGTTTAATTCAACATGTCACATTCAGTTTCTTTGTAAGTAAGAAATTGTTTCAAAATAAATCCTAAACCATTGGTTACGCCAAATGAACAGCTAAAATATTTATTAACATCAATAATAATAATAATAATAAAATACATTATTGATTAATAATTGTAATAATTTATTTATTTATTATTATATACTAGGGAAAGGGTCAGAAATGAACTTTTCCATTCATGAAATTGATTTCCATGGGCGTTTTTTTTTTTTTTAATAATTTTTATAATCACTTTATTAGTACAAAAACCATACTATGTTGTCTTTAATGTCAAATACTTAAATGTACACAATGGACCTTTTTCAAATTTTTTAGCATTCCCATGTCCCAAATAGCAAAAGAAAATTTCCACAAAAGTGTTTTCATGACATTCAATAAAATGAAAAAAATTGAGAGAGACTGATAACAGCAGTCAGAAGAGAGAATGATGTCAAATTTACCGTTCCTCCCACAGATGCGGCATTAGAAACACCCTCGCATTAGCGTTAACTAGTTTTTTGTATTTTTATGCAAAGGTAATATGTTACATATTATAGTGTTATAAAAGTACATAATTAAAAAAAAAATGCATCATCACAGTCTTGTGAAAAGGGACCATTACTTTAATATTTTAAACTGTTGTCAACAACAAGCTCACAACAAGCTCATAGGGCTGTAATATTATGTATTATGAAAAAAATCATTAATCATCTACAATCATTGTAGATTATTGCTCTTTATATTGTAACATTGACTATTAATATCGGTATAGAAACAATATAAAACATTATTTTTTTTGCCGTTTTGGGCACATCACTTTCTGGCAAACATGTCGGTCCATGACAATAGCCAAGCAAAAGTTATGTGAATTTGCAAGTGTGCGGACGCATCAACATCTCCCGCATTTTCAGCGTTGACTAATCTAAGTGCCTCTGATTGGCCAATGCATTCCTAAGTTCAACAGAAATGTGTCTGATTATGCAAATTGACACTTTTCATTTGTGCAGGGAATTTTTTGCCCTTTTGTCTTGAATTTATAGGGCATTTTTGTTAATTTTGGTGACATTTTTTCCACAAGCCCTCGTTAATTTCCGACCCTGACTAGGGGTGTCGCAATATACCAGTATTGACGATAATCGTGATATTTCAATAATGAGCTATTGTGTAATTCAGGGGTACAATATACCCCTATATACACACCGGTATTAAAATTAATAATACACATACGATAATATGACACATAACAATCCAGGAGCAGCGCCATTATGGAACAATAAGTCTACAAGTGAGACTCATAGGAGTAATAAAACAAATGACTTTCCAGGAAATCCCTTATATGGACAAATGCATCCAGCAGTTGCTATATCTGAATAAAATACAGAAACAAATGTTTTGTATGATGAAGCAGCACACAATTGTAACAGTACATCTGAGCTCTTCAAGCGACCTCAAGTATTTTAATGTGGATAATGTATATTTATATTGCAAATCGACATACTATAAAATAAGAAGGTCACAGAAGGGTTTCAAACACTCGATCGGCACTATAACACAAGTTTGGGGTAAAAATATGTAGTTATTTTCATTATAAATACAGAGTTCTGGCATGAAACTCTTGAATGCAGTCCGATGGGTCTAACTCAATCTGACAACATGACATCATAACCACATGGCACAGCTGATTGGTTCTCTCCTGTATCAATAGCCAATGAGCTTACTGCTCAACATTCGAATACATGACTAGTGCTAAATGTAGCAGTTTGCAGCATGCTTCAGAAACCCTCCACCTTCCCCAGCTCCATCTGCTACGAGGTGATTCATACATGCTATGGGAGTTATTCATATATGTTATTAGGGCTGTACTAGAATAGTCGAATATTCGTTCGGTGGGTTGGCATTCGATTTTCAATTCTGAGATTTGAATATTCTTTTTTTTTTTTTTCAACACATGACTTCCCCCGCGAACAGTTCTCATTCGCGCTTGAATGGCCCATTAGTGAACGGGAGGGAGAGAGGTGTCAGCAAGCCACGGAGAAAAGAGTGTACTAGTGTCACTATAGTTTGCAACCTGGTCTGTTTATTTGTTCATTGAAATGTGAGCTGTCTAGCCTGCCTAACAGGGCATGTGAGCGGAGATGCATGCCGTTTTCAACCGAAGCCTCTGAGACACACTGCCTGCGTGGCGGACGTGGAGCAGGTTTGTTACGTGACTGCTGCGGAAAAAATCTGCTTCACTTCTATTCTGTCGCGGGGTCGCGGTTGCGGTGTGGTTGGACCGCACCTGATATAAGCGCGTATTCCGCAGACAGTGTGGCTGCTCTAATCTGTTAACAGGCGCAGAAAGAAAAATCAACACGCGACATGTCCGCCACGCAGCCTATATCCTATAAAGAACTCACAGCAACAGTTATAAAGCCTAGATATGTTATATAGCCTAATTTGCGCGCATTGGGGAATCACTCTATAGTATTAAAATTGCTGTTGAATGCGCGTGCGCTTTCTAATTTCGGTTTCGTTTTAACGATCGCGTAAAACTCTTGGCGGCACTGAGCGTGCATTCTAAGCGCGTCTACAGGCTTTGTTATAATGAGAGAATTAATTAGCTTGCAGAACTCAGGACTGAACAAAAAATCCGGCGTTTTGAGCGGTGAGCGGATTCTGACTGATCAACTCAAACACAGATGGAGTCTGGCGTGAGGTGGCAGCCGTTTACTTTCGTTTTGTTAATGTTTATTTTGTTATTAAAGTGCGTTTGCAGTTTCCCGCATCCTTCCCAGAGTGTTGAACTTTGTTACATACATACATACATCTTCCGGAAATCATCCTGGCGACCTATTTTTTAAACAGACTGCCCTAGACTCCTTGTGTGAGCATATTGGAGCGGAATTCCCTTGGGTCTGCAGCAACACATTTGTGACGCGTGAAATCATTTGGATGAACGATTCCCGACATAATACAAATGCAAACAGACAACACAGAGATTTCTGCCTTTATTATATGCTTAGCCCCTCCCACCGAAGCTTCGAATATTCAATATTGATTACCACCTAAGCTTCGAAGCGCAAAAAATGGTATTCGAACCAGCCCTATATGTTATATGTGCAGCAGCAGTATTTCTTACATGCTTACAGCAGCATGTTGTGGATGTACTGGCAGTAGCAAGTCTCTGTACTGCAGCAGCGTAGCAGATCTATTCTGCCAAGACCAAATACATTAACATTGTCATCTACATTACCATGCCAATCACTTCGAGAACTGTCATGACAGAACTACATATTAGTGTTAAACTAAAAATGGTTACCATTTTAGTCTCTTCTGTTTAGTGTAATTGTTCCTTTCATATGCAAGTGTGTGATTCTTTGTTCAAAAAAGTAAAAAGAAAAAAAGATTTATTTAGAATTTTTCAAGATTTCTAAAAAATATCACAATATAGTTAACTTTTGAGGCCATATTATGACAGCCCTAATATATACACAGACACATATATAAATGTTGCGGTGTGGTTTCTGAATTATTTAGCTGTTTTTTCATAGTATATCTGAGGCAAACAGTACACGTTATGGTGTCACCCGCAGCATGATATAAAGGCAGTCTCTATGTAAAATGCCACCTCAAAAAATAAATATATATTTTGATTGTGTTTCTGACAGTAGCGACACTCTCCTATTGTGGTTTTAATACTCCTTTCTCCTTTGTTCTTGAGAATACAATCACAATTCTGCTCTTCGTTTGAGGAATATCAGCACTCTTTGCAGATATTTGTCACTTTCCCCATTATATCAGCATTTCATTACAGTTCATTAAAATTCTCCTTTCAACCCTTTCTTATGGGATTGCAAACTAAATGCATTTTAATTTGCTATGGCAGACCCAAATGCCTTTGAATGTCAAAGACTTGGGCTTCAGCATGCATACTAAGTCGCGTCTAACAGTAATCACGGTCGGCTAACACAACGGCGAGTCCTAGTGCAAGACAGTTACCGTGGACAAAACACCCAATCTGGACGGCAAGGACAACAAGAATTTCCGTGCTGTCAGAACAGGTGGCAACAGCACCTGCTTCCAAACTTTTTAGTAATTTGTCACATTTAGCAGCTGCGTAGAAATAAGTTATGATGTATTCAAAGGCAGGTTGTACTATAAGGGGGAAATAATAAAGAATGAACACGAGACAAGCCCATACAGCAGCTCGTGTCGACCAAGGCGTACACAGAACGAGCAGAGTAGTACGACGACTTCTCCATTAGACCTTGCCTATGATCTCGGGCATTGTTCCACAGCATCTAATGCCATTAGACAGGAAAAGAAAACCTTACAAACAGTTAAGCTGACAGAATCTGAATGAAAGTGAATGAATAAAAGATAAATATCCGCATGAACGGATAGACACAGAGGGCAAAGCCGGCAGCCCCTCTCATCATAAAGTCTGTGTTGGAGAGGCAGCCCTTGCTGACTGTCTTATCTTATTGAGAGTCTCATTAGCATAGAAATTACTTCAGGCAGAGGCAAAGAAGCAGGACCCAGCACAGGTAACTCTCAACTCTCTCTTTCCATTAGTATGGAGAGAAACAGAAGATGTGAGGGGAGGAAAAGTTGAGTAAAAAGACAAAAATGAAGACTGGCTGAGGGCAACGAGAGGGAGCGGAGGGAAGGGGGAAAGGAACAGAAAAGCGAAATACAATGTCATTTGGATAACCAAGCGATTCCTACTCCCTTTTGATGTTTTTTTCAGGCCCGCATAAAGACTGCAGCCAGCGACTAGTTCTATGCGAGCAGTTCTAAGGGAGAAGTTCTGCAGAAAGACAAAAGCCAGTTGCATTTCGCCAAAAGAATTGTAAAATCAGCACAAAATTTTAAACCAATAGTTATTTTTCTGTTGAGCACATAACTTTGGTATTTTGGTCATTGTTGCTTCTTTTTTTTTTAGTAAATAATAGAAAACATCATAAAACTAATTGTACATTTCATGTAATTTTACAACAAAATACTTTTCTGAAGTGAAAATGTCATCTTATACAGTAAAAACTAATTGGCATTCCCAGTTTTGTTTTGCATTTGTGTTCAATATTAGTATCTGTGAGGCACTTGTATCTAGTTTTGATTCATGATGATTTTTGGTAGTTGTCAGTGTGTTATAAAGATCCAAACAGATTTTAGTACTTTAAACTACATAGTTTTTACTGTCAATTTAATGGGGCCATGACATGGACTATTATTATTCCTTGACTTGTATATTAACTTCTAATGCTAATAAAGTGTTTTGCGGAAAAGTAATCGGCCACTGTTATGCTTGGCTAACGTCACTGTATAGGAAACAGTATCAATGTCCCCTTGTGATTGTTTTGACAACAAAAATCAAAATAAAACGGTAATTCCCAGACAAAGCATGTTTGTGATGCAGCTGCATTCAGATCTAGTATTGCTACCTCTTTCAATGTTTCTTTGTGAACTCTCCATGACACTGTGCCTTGTTTACAAAACAAAATGCTCTGATCAATCCTCAAACACAATCCGGGATGCCATTAATAATGAACTATCCACTTGTTCCTTACACTGGGATTCTTCTGATATCTGTACAAAGACGCGAACAAGCCGTTTAAACCAAATCAAACGTTCTTTCACTCAATTTGTCCTATTGACGACAGACTTTAGCGTGTGGACTGCGCCAGTCTGTATACTGTATCCAGTGTAGACAAGATAGCGGTGCGATCAAGCCAGCCATTAGTGACTGAACACCAGTGAATGGGGCCTATGTTAATGTCTTACTCTGGAGGCGGAGTTTACGCAAACGACTGGTGCTAGCTGATGTCATCTTGTCCCATAGGATCCACACAGAGCTCCATTTTTGGATGCTTTCTTTAATGATGAGGAGGACGTCTTAAAGGGGTCATCGGATGCAAAGTTCACTTTTGCATGTTGTTTGAACATAAATGTGTGTTGGCAGTGTGTGTACACATTTACCCTATAATGATAAAAATCCACCCAGTATGTTTTATATAATCTGTAAAAATAATTTCTCCTTTTTCAAATCAAGCCATTCTCAGCTCCCATGATAGACTGATTGACACATGCATCTGTCTCAGTGATCTGTGATTCAACTTCACTTACAGCAGAAGTGAGTGTATGAAGAGTTCAGATGCAAAACCCCCTAAAATCCCTCTCGGTCAAAAATGAGATAACGCTCTCTCGACACACAGTATACGTCCATCAAATACTTTTACCTCAAACTCGCTAAAATCCCAGCCTCAGCTCAGTCAGAAGTACCAGTACTTAGGTAGAAACCTAGACAAGACGTCCAATGGATTTAAAGGCTTTTGCATCTGAACTCTTGTTTTTTTTTTTTTTTAATTAATCTTTGCAATTGCCCTTCCTAAAAACATGCTAGTTAACAAGTTTCGCGGCTAAACACACTAAAGTAAACAATGCCATGTCACTCAATAGAGAGAAGATAGGGGTGGGGTGAATAGAGCTAATTTGCATTTAAAGGAACATGCTACAGAATTGGTTGATTTTTTGCAGTGCTGATTTTGACAAGGTAAAAAGGTGTTTTTTTACACTTAGACTGTAAGTTTTGAATGCTTATATCTTGCGAATGTGAATTTTGTCGTTGTTTTGGAGCACACTAGCTTATAGATCACCTTAAGGCTAACATATTCATACCAAAAGCTAAAAAACTTTAAACTTTTTAAAAAACTGTTTTTATACCATTTTATTTTGTTCTAAGCATTTTTTCTATTTAACAGATTTTTCTTGAGAATGAAAAGTTTATTCTTGATTTTAATTTAACTTAATTTTAATTTATTTTGTGATTTTGCATGTCACAACATTCCATCAATAATCAAAGACTGAAAATATGTATTCTCACCAAATGCATCTTGTGACATGGTGCTGCATTTTGTCTATGAAGGTTTTCTAAAAGTTCACATTCTGCAGACACTTTTATTCAAACATAAATACATTTATAGTTTCTATTAATTCCTATGTTCCCTAGGCATGACCATGGCATTGCTAGCACTATGCTCTACAGTATGAAATAAAAAGTTCAAATTAGTTTTTGGAGTGCTGACTTTTCAACTGGAATGCAACTAGTTCTTGTTTTTTCTGCGAAATACTGCTTTTCTTGTTACATAATTCATTCAGCCAATAAAATTTGTCACATTACACTTGGCACCCAGTACATCTGAGGCTAATTTTAGTGATGAACACCACCTTAACCTAGTGTTTACGAAGACTCCAAGCTATTACCAGGCAGACCAGTCCATATCCGGTTTAACAGAGAAATGGGTAGAGCGAAGCTCGGTTTAAAGCAAACGCTCTACAGAGGCACTTTGAAGATCTCCACCGAGAACAGCAGTACCCATTCCAATTAGAGCCCCAAAATGGACTCTGTAATGAACATAAACAAACCAGTTTAAAAAGTGCTGTTAGCCTTAATATTTGCTGTAACGTGATAATTAATAAGGAAAGACAAAAAAACTGCTTTGTATTTATCTTGGTAATTATTTTTAGAACCCTGGGGGAAGGTGCCTGTGTCAGAATCCTTCATTAATTCCGCGCTGTGGCTTGTAAAGTAGTTTTAGTCACTGCAGAGTGAACATGATAAATAAAGCCACAGGTAGCAGTGAGGTAAAGCCCTGCGGATGAGTCTGCGCTCGCTGAAAGCTCCGGAATGCAGCCTCTGCTCACCCACACAATCAAAGACCTTCAGAATCGCTTCAGTCTGCGAGCCAACATGTCGAGCAACGAGAACAAGGGGGACCGGAGACAAATTTTGTCACACGGCGCTACGCTGTGTAAACACTTTATGTAAGATGTTAAACAGAGCTTCGGATGAGAAAGACTATAACCTTCATTAAGGTCAAACCATCCACAAAACAGAGCTAAATTTGCATTTACATTGAGAAACGCAGCGTTCCCACGTAGCTTTAGGACAACAGGCTGCCTCGGTCTTGGGTGGGCACAACCGAGGCACTGAACCCACTGCAGTTATGGATATTAACCATGGAGTCTGTCATCATTTGTGAAGTGCATTGACCCTGGACTAAACACACATGCCCTAGTATTGCTCAAATTCATCCTTGTCAACTGCAATGGATGATGTTTCTGAACAGCCTCTGGTGCAACCGAGCATCACAGGCCAGACCACAAGAGGACTGCACCACTGTTCATTATAACAGCAAAAATGGGGGGGGACAAAAAGCATTGTGTTAAGAGAGACAATACAGAGCACTGATGTACAGTTTAATCTAGTACATATATATTGCAGTCTAGTGTATGCTATTTAAAACCTAAAGAGGCTTCAGGGCCCAACCACAATAATTATGTATGCAGTAAAAGATTATTTAGCCCAAAACTTGTGTCCAGGCCAACACTGACATTAAAGATGTATATTTAAAGTGTTTATTTTTTACATTTATAAGTGTAAAATAAAAACAAACAAACAAACTTGTTTTTAGGAAGTCACTGCCAATGAAAATCGATGACGTATGTATATTTTATTTTGGCTTTGAAAAAGTAAGCTAGCAGGCTGAAAGTTCAATATGTTCCATCTTTCCACTGGGCACTGAAGATCATTCAGAATAGTTAATCTATGATTTACTAAATGGCATCTGTTGTGTGAAAAGCATTCAGGGCCTATTAAATCACAATTTTCTGTCTTTTATTTATTATCGTGTTCATATTGAACCAGGAACTTTAAAAAAGGAAACAAACTAAAAGTTTGCTACTTGCTATTGAGCTGCATATGATATAAAAGACATTTTTTCTACTCCACTACCCAACAATATTACAAGCCAGCATGTTTCAGCCCATAGGTCACACTGTGATGTTTAGATCTTAGTCTTTAGCCAGGTTAGACACCATATTAAATTTAACTCAGATGAAAGCGAGGCTGTGAGGGATAGACTTGTGGTCTTTACAATGACACACACTGTATAAACCCTAGTAAAAAAACTATATTTATTTCACACTAAGTATACTTAAAAACACACACACACACACACACAAAAACATATGACTCAAGACATTCTGATATAAAATTATAATTAAACTTTATTTGGAGCGCACAGTGCACATTTCTTAACATTATGGCTAAAACGTTTTAATATGACTGTTAATAAGGATTGTATAATCTCTGTATAATATCAGTCTTCAAATGCATGATTTTTAAAGTGTACCTGAAGTATATTTGCAATAGTTACACTTTAGCACAAGCAAATATACTTAAGTGTGTCTTTAGTTGGACCTTAGCACAACTTTCGTACAATTAAAGTACATTAGTTGTTCCAATTTAGCAGTCTTGTATACCAAAGGTACAATGGCAGGGTATTTTTATTACGAACATACGTATGTAAATGTATTTGTAGTATACTTAGCACAAAATAAATGCATTTCAAATACATTTTAGGATTTTTTTTGTTGTTGTTCACGTATGGAGGGATATTAGATAATATAATGTACACCAACTTACAATTTCAAAATGGTGTTTTATGGTGTTTTTGTCTACTGATTTTTTTTTTTTTTTTCCTGAAAGACGTTTTGTAAGCTAAACAATCTGTATGATGAATGCACTGCAGTTCTGTCCCTCACTACCGTGTTTTCATTCCTGTCAAAAATTAAATATGGCTCTATCCTGACTAAATCTATTGGACAAATGTCTTTGCACTTTGCATGGGACAAAAATCTTTGTAGTGCTAGATGAATAAACAATATTTTTGGCCCGCTTTCCTGGAAGAGACTATTTTAGGGTGTAATTTTAAGTGTGTGTATCTAAAAAAGTACTCTAGCATACAGATGTCAAAGCTACAGAGTAATAGACATGGACTTAAAGCCACAAATCAAATTTTTCATCTAAATTCTTTAAAAATAAATTTTTCTTTAAAAATTGTTGACTCACTAAGTGTGTGTTCATACTTGTCACGTTTGGTTTGATTAAAACCAAAGCGATTGCTCTGTTAGTGCAGTTAATTTCAATAAGTGTGAAGTATTCAACTACTGCCATCTGAACCCCAGTGCACACTAAACAAACAGACTGAGGCC
This sequence comes from Cirrhinus molitorella, assembly GCA_033026305.1. NCBI lineage: Eukaryota > Metazoa > Chordata > Actinopteri > Cypriniformes > Cyprinidae > Cirrhinus > Cirrhinus molitorella. Next base: position 36,068,841 of record CM065117.1, on the reverse strand, counting down.
GCTAAAACTCTGGTGTGGTTTGAATGAAATATGAATGCAATAAGCAACAGATACTTCTAAACGAACCAAAAACAGGAAGTAATGACAAGATGGGACACTATGCGACATGATTTCACAAAGGGAACACGCTATGTATCCAAAACAAAATGAGCATAGGGCAAATGTGGAGCAACAAGGAAGTAAAGTGACTTTTATGAGCTCTTTGTGAGTTCACAGGTGGTGAAAATAAAATCATACACACGCAACAATGAGTGTGCAGCAGAGGACATTAGGTGTATTGTGTATTCAACTTAAAGCATTCAGTGAATGGGTACTTTGAAGTAATACATTTGAGTAAATGTGAACGCTGCATTCCGAACCCATGGTGCACACAAACCAAGCTGACCGAGGCCACTAAAAAGATGGGTGTTGGTTCGCTTCCAAACGAACTCTGGTGCAAATCGAATAAAATATGAATGCAACAAGGACCAAATACTTCTAAATGAACCAAAAACAGGAAGTAATGACAAGATGCAGTGCTATGCAACATGATTTCACAAAGGGAACAAGCGATGTATCCAAAACAAAATGAGCAGAGGGCAAACGTGAAGCAACGAGGAGGTAAAGGGTCTTTTATGAGCTCCTTGTAAGTTTGCAGATGGTATAAATAAAATCATATACAAGCAACAATGAGCACGCTTATTCTAGCAGATGGCATTAGGTGTATTCTTTAAGTCGAAAGCACCTTTCCTATCACTACGCCTTTAGGTTCGGTATCTTTAGGTTCGCTGTCTAAAATGCCAGCATGAATGTGAAGCGGACCAGGACTTTTTAGACCAGGACCTTTTTGGTCCGGTCCAAAGTAACCAAATGAACCGAACTACAAGTATGCACACACCCTAAGGTGCCATTGTTGTTTTTTTGTTTTTTTGGAATGCGTCCATTTTTTTTCTGTAAATACCTAAAAAAAATTCTAAATTTGATCTAAAATAGTCAGCAATGGTGGATGAACCAATGGCAGAGACCATGTTGTGTGATTTTGCTGTGCTGGGAGATTCAAATTGTAAATCCCCAAGAAACTGAGTCTGATAGAGGAAATCCCCCAAGGATCTGAAGTGAGAGCTGTCAGATTCAAAACCAGAGGCAGAGGAATTTCTGTACGTTTACAGAAACATACTTGTCAACATGCTTAATTACGAACGCTGCAGTTAGAGTATGACTTTTCACTATGCAGCTACCTCTAAATGACTAATGGCTATAATGATTTGATGATAATGAAGTGATTTTCACTCCGCACAGGGTTATGATGAAAAGGATCATGAAGATAAAAGAGCGAGAGCTAAAAGGATACAGGTAAAAATGTTTCCAAACATCCCCTGGGAACACAACACGAAGACACCAAAGTCTCAGCGTGTCAGGATGAGCAGAGAGAAAGCCCTCACGCCGGCGTGACAAAAGAATATGAAACGCAGGAGGGGGGCAGAGAGGGGACACGGACAGAAAGGGCGGTCTGGAGCGAGATGGCAGCAGATAGGAACAGTGATGGTGAGTGACAGGCTCAGACAGAGGGAGGAGAGTTCACACAGGGATGAAAGGACACTTACATAATCAGAGGCTGGATCATGATCAGGCAGCGCTCGCGCTACCTCACCGCCTCTTCAGCACGAGCTGCTGTCGGAGAACAACTACATAAACATGAAGAACGCCAATTAAATGTGCCGGAAAGTTTATGACTCCTCAGAGAGGGGGAAGAAAGAGAGACAAAGCCAGGCTTCTGCTGGTGCATTCCTTCTGAATAACTTATCTATTCATTCTGTACTCTGGGAAATATTTATAGAATAAAAAGTTTCCTTATGAAGTTTTCTATATTTGATGAGTGTTTTTATAATTCAAAAAGCTCAGAGCTATAGCACGCTCTCTGAAGATTACCACTGATTGACAAACATGGATGTGCGAAGGCAAGTAATTACTATTCTCTCGCCGTATCATTTTGGGAGTTATGAACTAGACCCCTATAAAAACACCAGTAATTATCAGTTCCAGGGCTCCCCGTAATTAGCATCCCAGATGTTTCATTACTGATCACAATAGCGGAAAGGATCATTTCTCTCCGTCTATACCTCGCACAATTCCCTTGTGCTTTAAAAGGGAGGCGCAGCACGGTGTGCTTGATTCAGATTGTCGAAGCGGCTGAAGTCACTCTGGGTTAAATCTTCTCAGTGGGCCTGTGATGATGCCATATTATTGAGTTTGCTGGAGGAAAGGGCAGTGGAGGGGCAAGAGCCACTGAAATGGAACAGAACGTCCACAAACAGCATCTCTCCACAAAACACCACTAATATAAGAGCACATCAGCAGGAAAGAGAACACTTTCCTCCAACTGCATTTATAAAGATGCTTAGAGAATGGAGGGTGTAGCGGTACATGTATTTATCCCAAACTGTTACAGTACAGAGGTCCTAATTCGGTTCATGCAGTCAGATGATGAATTCAGTCAGCCCTATAGGCAATCGATCTAAAAGGAAGTGTGCGGTAAGGAACGCTAACCATCACAACAGGAAAGAATTCCAGAACTATTCCAGAATTGCACAAAATAATTTGAAAAAAAATAATTTGTGTGGAAATTTTATGAAGTCTGTAAAGAGGAGAAAACACTGTACTAGGCAGATCAAGCTCACTGTTCGCGATACTCAAAATATATGAACACAAATATATGGCAGTTTATAAGAATGTATCTCTGAGAGGAAATGATCGTCTTCAAAAATGTTTTGATGCCATTTTCTTATATATCCATATAATGTTAAAACAGTATTAGATATTAAATATTAAAGTAGCATTTGTAACTCTGTATTGCATGCTGTTCCATAAGTGCCACCTGTTGTCAGAGAGTGAATTTGTGTTTTCATTCAGTCCATCTGCTGATTTTGTTTCATGCAAATATATTTTATGTACCATAATTTCACAAATCTAAAGTCTGACCATTCAGTTCTTGAAATTATACATTCTAAGCTAACTCAAATAAAAAAATAAATGTCCTTGTATCAAACCCCAAAACCGAGATACATACTTAACTATTAATTCTGTGTACTATTACACCCCTCTTAGAGAGCCGTAGAGACAGACAAAACCTCTATTTTTACTCAAAAAGAATGTCACTAGCTAAGCTACAATCAATTCAACTGATAATCTGAATGTTACCAAGCAATAGTTACATATAAGCTACATGGAAGTAGCTTGTAGTTAATGCAATTAATAAAGTGTAAAGTGATCGGATTTCCCAACTTATTTTAATACAAAATCTTTAAATAAGAGTAAAAACATTGTCAGTATCTGTTGAGAAGACGGGATATTATGTTTAAACACATTTACAGGAGTATTTAGTAGCCTATACCAATGATGTTTGTTTGTACCTACTCACCTAACGTGGGAAGAGGTAGTTTGAAAGAACAGAGTTGACTGATCCATTCAAAACTCAAACGCCTAGCTTGTGACTTCAATGTTCACTGAGAAGAACCGACTCTTTTATTTTGCTTTCCATTGTCAGACAGAATGAGGCTGCAAAATGAGGACGCAGTTTGCTCGGACGTTCTAAGCTAAAGTGAAAAACCGAATTTCTTCAGGAATGACCCTCCTATGAGATCGTTAACGAAGGGTTAATACGATGATAACTTCTAGGAAGTAATTTTACCGCTAATAATCACGTGAACCTGATGGCGCATCCTGGGGATTAGTTTTGAACACAGGTAATTTATTCACAAATGAACCAAATGAAACCCAACATGAAATATCCCTTAAATATTTAGACATATTTAGGCTATGTTTATTGGTTTTTACTAAATGTCAAACAAAGTTTACATTTGAAATAAGTTTGAATTAAAAATGTTTATATGACGCAACATGTTTTCATCATTTCAACATCTTAACAGTTGGAAATTTCTTAAAAGTATACATTTTCGTTCTTGTGTTACCAAGATAGCAGCCATGTACAGTGTGGCCAAGTCCATTGGAATAGCCAGTTTCTCCCATAATCCAATTGGGTTTATTTAACAAGACTGGTTTTGTTGCGCAGACCAGGCAACCCTGACATATGCTACTTTGTGTAGGATGCTCTTAAATGCAGGCATAAGATTAGCAAAAATATTTATAAATATAAAAACAAAAAATAATGCATAGCACAGGGGAGGTTTTAAATAGAGAAGCTTTTATAAAGAAACAGCTTAATCACTTAATCAATCCACAGCCTATGAGCTTCAGCATGTTTATAGCAATCTTTAACATTACTGATCTATTTTTAGAATTTACACAGAGAAAAGAGAGTACTGAAAAGAAAAGAAAGAGAACACTGTACTGCTGTAAAATGTAAAAATGTAATGTATTGTTTGGACTCGAATATGGTTTCACTAGCTACAATACATGCTACCATCTCACTACTGAGAAATACAGTTCAACTAATAGTATTGCTACTTTTAGCAATGCTGCTGCCTATTCACTTTCTCCTGTGCAGTGTGTTGCAAATATGAAGAGGTAAACGAACACACTGTTCCTGGTTTCCATTTTCCTCTATGTGTGCTAGCCCTCCCCTTCCACACCACGTCTGTGAATGTACACAGGACGTGTGGAAGATCCCTGGAGCCTCTATAATAACTCTCCCGGCTTCATTAGCTCCATGCGGGCCCGCATGCTTGTTTTCATTAAAACAGGAGATTGCTTTTTAAATTGTTTTACCTCTATGAGACAGGACAGCCGGACCACTTATCACAATTAAAGAAAAGAAAAAATGCACGACTCTCCCTCTCTCTCCGCGTCTCTGTAAGCGAGTGCTACCAAATCCAATAAATCCTTCCGTCATGCATTTCTCCTAAACGTTCTCTAAGATCCAATGAATGAAATAAATATCAGACGCTGGGCCTTTGTCTTTTTTTCTTCTTCTCTTCTTCTGAACGAGAGCGTTCTCTGTGGAGGAGAATATCTCTGCGCTTTGGTGTTTGCCATGTGCGAGAGAGCAAATTGTTTTGCAGTTAATTAGGGATCTTCTTTAAAAGCGAGAACAAACAGCACAAGGAGAGAACACTAATTGAGGAAGAACAAAACGAATTCAAATCAATAGCGGCTTTTCTCCATTTGTTTGCTCGCTGCACGGGGAGTTGCTGGGAGAATTGAGGGGCATTTAGGGGGGTGGGGGAAGTGGGAGGGAATCCACCGCTGAGATATAATGCACGCTAAAACACACACCATGCACCCGATGCCGCTTTAATTACATCCCATACAAAAAGCGGGAGAAGGGGCGCGTCTGTTGGTCTGTAAATCTCACTGCAGGGGCCTGCTAGGGTGTCATTAGAGGATGGATAGGGGGCCGATGCACAAGGCCCGCACACCATGCGCTGTGATGCTAAAAAGAAACGTCGCCTAGATAGTATAGTGGTTGTACAGTTACTTTATGTACAGCAAGAGAGGCTGGGGTGAGCAGGTAATTACAATAGCAACAGCAGTAAGACGTGACAAGGTGAGAATGTGACTAATCTGGCGTGGATATATTGGGAGGCTGATGAATGAGCATAACCAGAGTCATAAATACAAGTGGAAATCTCTGAACTTTCTTTAAATGTGAATTTTTGTACGTTTTAAAGTCAAAATACATTCTCTTATCCCAGTTTAGAGTTAATTGGCTGATATAAATATGGGAGCACATTTGATCTTGTCAAAAATAGTTCTGTTCACACCGACCCGTTTCGGTGCATGTCGCTTTAAATGATAATGAGCTACAGCTCACTCCGCCCCTCTCGTCCATTTTTTGTGCATTCAGTGGCATGTTACACATTGAAAACAAAACTAATCCACCGCGTCCACAGTTGCTCTGATGTCAGGAGAAAATGAAGACTCTTATGTTCACTTTTACATCCAAATACAATTATGAGACATTGTTGTCACTACAGCTGCTTGAGTGGAGAGAAAATGGCGGACAGCATGCAGCTGGCTGAGGGCAGAAATATGCTAATATGGGACAGTCTGTCAGCAGTTATGGGCGGGGCTTGAACAGTATGATGTCATACTGCTCAAAAAATCAAAACAGCTTGATAATTGAGACTGTTTAGGTTTCTTGGGGAAAAAAGTAAGTAAGTAAGTAAGTAAGTAAATAGAGTAAATATCATTGTAGGGTGGTAGTGTCCAGACACTGCTAAGACACATTTATATGAAAACATCTGCATCCAATGTCCCCTTTAAACTCAGTGTTTCAGAGTTTGGGCCGTGTCAGTGAGATAATATAACAGACACAATCCACCTTATTCTGCAATGCGGAAGAAAGCTATTTTCTGTGAATGTGTCAGACATTGAGCTTGGATCATGTGCTTTGATAACCAATCAACATTACAGGCTTGATGCCATTGAATATCTGTCACAGTTGTGCTAGAGTCAATCACTATTTGCGGATACCATAGGAATGATTGAGAATGAAACTGAATCCTACCTATTGCAAAACTTTCTGTGACTCCTTTATAAAACAGCCTTTTTCAGTGTAAACTCTAAAAATAGTTTAATCCCAAACTAATGCCAACACATAAAAATTATCCTATAGACTGTCAGTTGATTAAATAATAATAAGCTGTTTTTCTACAAAAGAAGTTTATTCAGCGTAGTAAAGACTCTCCTCCACTGACATCCATTAAAAAAGCAGCCTCAGGCCTCCTTGCCTGTGTGCAGTATTGTTATGCTTTATTATTATTATTATTTTTTTTTTTTACTAACCTTGGAGGCATGTCTTGAAGCGACTCTTTCTGATTTATTAGCCACTTTTTGTGAAAAGCTTGAGGAATAATAAAATGCAGTACATGATAAAATTATTTGAGCTACAAACCACTGTTTGTAATTACAATACACTGAAATGATAAGATAAGAAATACCTGTTTCCAGTATAAGCATAATGAGCTGTTTTGTACAGCTAAAAATAACTGGAATGCATCTCTATTGATAGTAAATGTGTTCAATTGAATGATTTTATTTTTATGTTGCATATACAAAATACAACTTTATGAACTGATTTAGAATCTAAAAAGCTCAAACACACCTGATGTGCATTCTTTATTTATAATTTAGTAGAAGTAGAGGTTAAAAAATCATGCTGATTTTTTTGTACAAAAAGGTCTTGCTCCAACCAAAGTGACTTGAACGCACCTGACATCGTAATTACAGTTTCCCAACTCGTAAATACAAACTTCCTATTAGGACTTGAATGCACAATTAGTATCTGCTGTGGATGTGCCGAACTGCTTGCACGAGTAAGTGGGGAGGATATATGGGAATCTCTCTGAAATTTTATGCTGATAAATGACTTGTGGGATGTAGTCATTATGAATCTTATTATTCCATAGCAAGCTTTACTTTGCTGTCTTGTCTTTGTCCATATGTTCTCTTTTTTTAAGGCCAACTTCGGTCCTTCAGATGGCAGATTCTTTGTCATGGGGGATGATTTTAATTGGATTTATATAAAGAAAAAAAAATACTCTAAAGGGGGTGAAAAAAACAGGAAGAGAATAAAAAGATCAGAACACAGCAGTCCCAGACAATGCCTTTGAGGCACATAATGAGCTGTTGTCAAAGGCAAATAATTTCATTAGCTGTCACAATGAAAGCTACACCAAAAATGCTCACTCAGCACCGAGCCTCAGAGAAAGCACCAGGATGACATTTTGAGAATGAAACCTTCATATTCTCATGTGCACACACACACTATAACATCATAATGATTCTGACAGGAAGAGAATGATTTTGGGTAATTGTTCTCATTCTTGTTTATACCATTTGTTTTGTCCCAGTCTGGAGTGCTGGACGCGGGTGAGGGAGATCTTCTTGAAGGATCAAATCATTTGGGAGTCAGCTCTGATTGACGGCCGGCCAAGGGAATAATTTGCGTCCACAGATTGCCCATGACTCCGGTTGCATCGTCTCATTTCCCAAACATGAATTTCGGCAGCTGATAAGATGGGACATTTCTTTGGCAGATAGCATCTTGTGCTTAGCAAAACGCTCACAGGGGCCGCAGCCTCTCACATTCCTGCAAAATACTGTATGTTTGTGTGAGTCATCCAAATATTAATACCTCAAGTGCGGTTTTGAATTTGCAGGGCCAATTTAGATGTGACTCAACATTGAACCCAATGTTAACAAGAAAATTGTGCATTTTATTTAATAAACTAGATGTGAGATGAGAAATGCTAAAGTTCAGCCTAAGTGCAAATTATTTATGAACCTTTTAGACAAATTGTCAAACTTTTCTGTTTACCTTTTAAGCAAGAGAAACAAGAAAAACATTTTTAAAACCACAAAACCAAAGCTAGGTGGAAATATCTAGTCTTTCTCTAAATGTTCAAAAGCCAAAAAAACTTTACAATTATAAATATGAGGGATTTGTTTTTCTTTAAATACCAGTAGAACAAGCAACTTGATGTCCATTAAGTACAGTAATAATAAAATATACTATAATGAGAAAAATACAATAACATTTAATATATTTTAAATGTTGTTTTTATATAATATTTAATATTCCTGAGTAAACTAAATATAAAAATGTACGCAGGGTTAAGCTGTGCTGTTGTTGGCTGCCACACTAACAGCAATAAGCTTAAGGAATTCCTGTAAAGTGTTTGTTTTGTGTACCAGCAAATCTGTCTGTGTCCGGCAGTGTGTGCGTTGCATAAACGATGACAAAAAACGAGCATGGCTTGCAGCGCTTAAGTTAAAATACAATGTGTGAAATAACAAAATAATGTGTGCTCTTATCATTTTGTGGACAAAATTCTACACACTTCGTCCCGATCGGGATCTGTATAGAGGGTTTGCACTTGTCAAAATTTGGTCAGTTACCTGGATGCGCGGCCATACTGGCAACACTTGGATGTAAACAACAGCTTGGATGCCACAGTCAGTGTACTACTGAATACATTGTTCTGCTAATTTATGCTGTCTAAACCACAGAAAAAACATGTGGAAGCTGCTAAATCATATAAGAGAAGACTTAGTAAGCAGGAAAGAGTGCAAAATGTTGACGAACTAAAGTTAAGAGGTGGTTAAGATACGTACAAGCAGTATTATAATATTAAGATATTAACCTAATATTTCACAACATGGAATGTTGTCAAGATTCTTGCCCTGGAAATCCTGGTTCAGTTTGGCCAACCACAAACACAGTCTTTTGCACTCTTCTCCTTGATTCATTCTAAGTTTTGGCAGTCATTTTTTTACAGCCTAAAACATGACAATAATTGACCATTTTCAGCAGCAATAATCAGCACAATATGCAAATTTCGTTCAGTTCAGTGGCATTGTTTACATTCAGTGCCTCCAATATGGCCAATTGATGATGCGTTGTGAAGACACCCTGGCTGCATTCGAAAGATTAGATTAAATGTGCGTCAGGATATCATGACAACATTTTTCCTCGTTTCATCATAACCGATTAATGATTGGAAATTGTGATTAATATGTTTTAATGAAACATCTATGATGAATTGTTCATTAATAAATCACAACCATCTCTTGCTATGGGCATTTCCATTTATACAGACTACGGCGGAAGTTATTTTACACAACTCAATGCTTCCGGTTTTCGAACGCGGAGCGTGAAAAAGGCCTATAGAGCTTTCGGATGCAGCCTCTATATATGTGCGCTCATCTGTTTTCAATGCAGCTAACTTTGCGTCATCTCATGTCATCTTCCCGCTCATTAAACTATGATAGGTGAGTTACTGCAAAAAAGACGGTCATTGCAACACTGTAAAGTAATTAAACTATGGCTCAGTGTGCTTTTTATAATCATTTTCATAGGTTTAACTGATATTACCGGGTCTGAATATATGTTAATTTGACTAGAAACACCAGAGACCGGAAATGTAAAGCATCGTTCCAGTCAGGCGAGACCTCTACGATCAGGAAAAAGGTGGATAATAGAATAAACACTGAATGATATGTGACATTTATTTTAAATACTAAAAAATTCTTAACAAAACACCACATCGTCTGTTCTAAAGCCAGAGCCACAGACTCCCAGACCACAGTTTTAAAGATCACACACGCATGTCATTCACACAGGAACCAGACAAAAACACAAGTTTACATTGAATATCTGTATTATAAATAGAACATATTACATATTCTCTCATAAGTACATCAATAACTTATAACTTTAATGGTTTACCTAGCGTCTCATCCAGTATCTATGTATTTGTGGCTTACGAGACCTCGCATCCTTTATCCCTGGAGCTAACCTCGAAGTCATAAACTGTTCGGCTGGCAATTAAGCAGACACTCTGTGCCGTTAAGCTTGCGAAATTCTCCCTCTAAATCACCTCGCGCTCACCCCACGCTCCACCGTGTCAACTGATATATGCCTTTTATTTCTCTTTTTTGATAATTGTCCGATCGATACGCGGCAGCTTAAATTTCTGCGGAGCGAACGGGTCTCGGGCAGCATTATGGGATAGCACTAGCGGGCAGCCACACGGTGAGTATAAAATGAAGGCAGGTGACACTAAGCCCAATCAAAACACTGCAACTATTCACCTCACAGAGACAGCACCGCTACACACACAGCACTAGAGAGGTTAGGATCTGTACAAGAGTAGGCAGAACAGATCAATCCAGCTCCGCTTATTCAGGAGAGAGAAGGCTATCGATTTATGTGTATCTAATCTCAAAGTCGTTTTCATTAGAGGTTTCACCGGGGATCTTTGAGACACATGAATATGTTTACATACGTAAAAAAAAGCAAAAAAAAACAAAGACGATATAGGGGACAAATTACAAGTGTAGTGATAATAAATCGGAACATGCAAAACCTTAATAACAGTATGTCTTCATCTTTTAAATGAATGAGAAGGTAGCTAAGAAATATTTTTTTTCCTTCAGAAAGTGCTTAGTTACATTATTTACACAAAGCCTATGAGTCATCAGTGCACATAGGTGGCGGACTCGAATCACATTGCTATATACGACTGATCTAGACCAAGCGTTCGGAAATGCAAGTATGATTTTTCAGTGATTGAAAACCAGAGTCTTTCATCTGAATGATAGATACATCCAAAAGTATTATGCCTAGAGGATAAACAAACTATTGCAATCATGCAAATTAAGCATTTGAAATCACAGGGATGCTGAAGTCCCTTGGAAAATGGCACATTGTGTTTCCTACAAGGTGCATAGATACACAGTTATGTACTATTTGAATTCTGTATTGCAAGACGGCGTCGACTGCGTTTGATCTATCCGGCTGTTTCTAATCCTCATCCTCAAGGATACTGAAATATGAACTAGTAGCTTTGCAAATCTCCGCTCTCCCCAAACCCAGTGATATGAATCCTTCCTGAAATACAGCGTTATGAATGATAATGACATTTTCACTTTGCAACCATCTTGACATTTTTTTTCTTTCTTGTTCCCTCTCCCTGAATGTCACAATAGTGAGGACACTTCCGCCAGGGATTCAGCACTTTGCACAGGCTGCACGGGAGCATCAGCTCAAGTCATGTGTGGGAGGTAATAATATTTTGGTATAATGGGTTTAAGCCAGTGAATTAAACATTAGCTCAGCTCAAATAGAGACCAAACAGGGGGGGAAATAATGAACTGCAAATAAATAATTGAAGGCGGCATTGTTGTTTTTCAAATTGCTCACTTGGGGTTAGTCGCGTTTGTTCCTCGTTTGTTGCATAGGCCACGTTTACCGTCGTATAAACGCCAAACACTGAATGCAATCTTGCAGAGCTGGAGGCTGGAGGGGGGGTTACCAGATCTCCTGAAAGTGTGAAAGCCAGGAAGAGGGAAACGTTTGACTTGTGGTGCGACAGATTGGTTGAATTCTGGCCCCTTGGAAACATATCCGAATACCGCACAGCTATATACTGAGGTGGTCCACCTGAGCCCTTTGGTAAAATCCTGTTACAGTAATATGAGTGAGCTTTCACGACCCTGAGCATACATGTCACACACATACAGGCAGAGAGATACACGGCCAGCAGTCTCTAGTACGCTTGCTCAATTAACCCTGAGCGGGATTGACATACTCCGGGTTGGTGTAGGAGAACCCCAGGAACTCGTCCTGGTCCAGATTCATGATAAACAGCTTGTCGGTGGGCGTGAGCTCGATGGCCATTTTAGTGAACTCCCGGTCAAAGTTGCAGGTATCTCGGCTGTTTCGCTGGAAAAAGAAAAAGAAGAGGAGTGTTAGCTACATTTAGAAAGAAAAAAAAATAGCGTTAAAGGGTTAGTTTACCCCAAAATGAAAATTTTGTCATTAAATACTCACTCTGATGTTGTTCCAAATCTGTAAGACCTTCATTCATCTTCAGAACACAAATTTAGATATTTTTTTATGAAATATGAGAGCTTTCTGACCCTGCATGGACAGCAACACAACATTCAGGAGCCAGAAAGCTAGTAAGAACATCATAAAACATAAAATAGTCCATGTGACATCAGTGGTTCAACCGTAATTTTATGATGCTACGAGATTGCTTTTTGTGCGCATAGTAAACAAAAATAACTACTTTATACAATGTCTTCAAAGATGTTCACGAGAGTACCACAATGCATGTTCTGACCTAGTTCATCATCTGTATATTCTGGTACAAATAAGCAAGACTGGGCAAAAAATTGCAAGTCATCCTCTCTGTTGAAATCTTCAGACATGTATATAAAGACTGTTTTATGTACAGTGTGTTATGTACAATCTTTTTCTGCTTGTAAACAAGGTGCAGCCCATTTGGGTTCTACATTGAAAGAGAAAAAATTGTTGAATAAAATAGTTATTTTTGTTTGCTTTGTCCACAAAAAGTATTCTCGTAGGTTCATAATGTTACAGTTGAACCACTGAATCACATGGACTATTTTAACAATGTCCTTACTACATTTTTGGACCTTGAACGTGTCAGTTGCATTGCTGTCTATGCAGGGTCAGAAAGCTCTTCGATTTCATCAAAAATATCTTAATTTGTGATCAAAAGATTGTCTTACGAGTTTGGAACGACATGAGGGTAGTGATGACAGAAGTTTCATTTTTGGGTGAACTATTTAAAGTCTTCAGATCTTAAAGGGATGGTTCACCCTAAAATACCAATTCTGTCATTATTTACTCTTCTGCATGTTTTTCCAAAACCTGTTTTAGGTTATTTTTTTCTAGTAAGCACAATGGAAAACATTTTAAAGAGTCCTAATGCAGCTTTTGCCATGTGGCCACATCTGTCAAGCTCCAAAAAACCCATAAAAGCACCATTATAAAGTACCAAGTCTCATCAGATATCAAAACATCAAACGTCATTGGTTTTTAGGTGCCTTGTAACTAAATGATGTTATGATGTCAGACTTCCACTGCAGATGCCATAGAATTTGAGAACTGCAGTGGAGAGTAATGAATAACCAAGTGACTTGATATTTAGCAAATTTCACAAAGCTGTTATGTGACTTCAAAATACTTGGATTATAACAATCTTTTTGGAGCTCGAAAGCACATGGTCATTATGAACTGCCACATGGAGAAAAAAAAATCTACTCCACTGTTCAAAAGCCTGTGACCTGTAAGATTTTTAAAAATGTTCTCTTACGCTCACCAACACTGCTTTTATGTGTTTCTTTTTAAATTTCTTTTAACATGTAATTTATTTCTGTGATGCAAAGCTGAATTGTCAGCAGCCATTACTCCAGTTACAGTGTGAATATAAATATTTAGAAATATGTACATAAAAAAATAACAGCATATGACTTTAGATTAATATGAGGCGAGTAAATAGTAACAGAATGTTAATTTTCGGTTGAACTGTCCCTTAAAAATGTATACTTATCCACATTAAATAAGAAGCTGATGAAAAGTAGACTGTAGGCAAAAGCCCAGCTGTGTTAAAGGCTGAAGAGGAATTATGTGCCAAAGAAGAAGGGATTCCACTTCAGGAGAAGACGCTATAACACGCCAGCACTTAAAAAGACGCCGGGGCCACTGATGAGACTCATATCTCACTGACAGTCCCCATCCAGAGCTGCTGTGGGAGACGGCTCGCTGCATTGACACACTGTGCGCTACCGTTTCTTTTATGAGATGCTAAAGCGTAGGCACTGCTGGCCTTTCTCTTTTACTCTATATGCCTCTGTCTCTGTCTCTCTCTGCGAGAGGAGTCTAAATGAAAGGGGCAGACGGTTTGTTAGGCCCACAGGCCTGTTCTTACTGGGAGAATTCCTCTCTGCTGCGCTACTGCTGCTGTGGCCTTGTGTGCCAGCGCGCCCGAGGGAAGAGCCAGCCTGGCTCAGAGGACACACACACACATTCAAACACACTGAGTGGGAGGACGGCGAGGGAAAGAAACAGACTAAAAGAAAGAAAGAAAGGAGGTAAGGTGGGTCAGAGTAAGCTTAGGGATGGAGGGAATGTGACAGAAGGTGTGGAAGAGATGGAGGGGATGGAGAGGGAAAAAACAGGGAAAAAGAGAGAGGACTGGGCCTTCTCTGGGGCTAGACATTGTTAATGCACTGCTTGGCAATGTAAATCCACGAAGGCAAAGGAAACGCTAGTATGGGGGGAGGGGGTTGAGCTCAATATGCTAAGCATCAGTGGAGCAAGAAAGCTTCGGCGACGCAAAGACTGCGTACCAATACACAAATGTACACACAGCGCTAAGCTATGTTGTCTTGTAGAAATGTGTTTGATATAAGGTAGTGGGGCTGTCATCTCAAACTATAGAGGAGAGAAAACATATTTCTGAATGAATACCACTACATTGCTGTGTTCAATAACATCAATATGAAAGACTGTTTCTGCCTCAGAGAAAATAAATAAATAAAAATACATAAAAAGTAAATGATTTTCTTGTACAGTACTTGGAGCTTTATATCTGACAATTTTGTTCTCATAACTGCGACTGTATCTCTTACTTGTGAGTTGTTCTTATTATTATATCTTCACATCTGACCAGTGTGGTAATTGTGCATTTGTATCTCACAATTGTGACTATTGCTTGTAATTGTGCATTCATGTCTCACAGTGGCTATTTCTCATAATTTCAGCTTTTTTCCAAATATTTGTGATCATTTCTTGTAACTGCATTTTCATATCTTACTATTTTAGTTATTTATTGTCATTTTTACATAATTTTGAGATCTCAGTGTTGTTAGTTTCTCATACTTGCAGCTTTATATTTCACTATTTGACTATTTCATGTAACTGTGCATTCATATTTTAAAATTGTGACTACGTCACTTCTCGTAACTATCATAGTATTCATACATACTATTTCTCATACTTGTGCCTTCATATCACACAGTTGTGAATATTTCTTGTAATATCAACTTTTTGTCTCATAACTGTGACTATTTCTAATACTTGTGCCTTCATATCACACAGTTGTGAATATTTCTTGTAATATCAACTTTTTGTCTCATAACTGTGCCTTAATATTGAACAGTTGTGAATATTTTTCTGTAATATGAACTTTTTGTCTCACAGTTGTGACTATTTCTCATAATTGTGCCTTCATATCACACAGTTGTTAATATTTCTTGTAATATCGACATATCACACAGTTGTGAATATTTCTTGTAATTTCTTATAATATCAACGTTTTGTCTCACAGTTGTGACTATTTCTTATAATTGTGCCTTCATATTTCTTGTAATATCAACTTTTTATCTTACAGCTGTAACTATTTCTCATAGTATCTTACATCTCACTGTTTAGAATTTTTTTTCTAGCGATTTAATATCTCACAATTTTGTCTGCTTTGGCTACTGGTAATTGCAACTTTATAACTAACCACTGCAACTTTATTTCTAATAATTTCAAGCCCAGTAGTATAACTATAAGTATAATTTATGTATTTATTTATTTTTCTCTCTCTGAGGCAGAAGTGGGAATTACTTACTTAGTGTATGTTCCTGGTCGTATTGCAAATAATTCATTAGTGTATGTTATTCTTAACAAAAATATTTTTTGTCTCATAATCTTTAATCAAAATGCAATAACTTGCTCTTATTCTGCATTTACATTCCCTATTTTGCCAATGCTGCAGGCTATTCCACAATCTTTTCTTGTTGAATATCTTGTTTCACTTGAAAATATGTCACGTTCTGAAATTGCTTGTAAATGGCAGTTCACACTTACTTTTAGACATCAAGAGAAGCACAGAGAATAATCATGGTGGCCCAATATATATAAGAGCGCTAACCTTTCTCACAAATTAATCAGAGTCTGTTGGATGTCTGCTTGGATAATAAGGCCAAAAATGAAGCCTGTCTTGGAAAAACAATGTGATTCAGTTAAGTTATTATTTTCACCTAAATAATTCAGCATTCTGGTCAATGGTGGGCCTGAGGGAATTGTGGGAAGTGCAGAATATGTTTTACGCAGCATAATGCTCTGTATTAAAGCAAACATTCACTACATTTTGAAGACAATAAACCAACAACGACAAGGCAGTGTGATCTCTGTGTTTTCAAGGCAATGAACACAGCACCTTAAAATGACAAAGAACAGGAACAAGTCACTTTTAGGTGAGCAAGACAGAGAGAATGAGAGTG